>OY755236.1:36443061-37043061 GCA_963576725.1 Azorinus chamasolen | reverse complement strand
AGGCACAGTGGTACTGTACAGGTACAGTGGTACTAGTTCAGGCACAGTGGTACTGGTACATACACATTGGTACTAGTGCGTACACAGTGGTACTGGTACATACACAGTGATACTAGTGCATACACAGTGCTACTGGTACAGGCACAGTAGTACAGACACAGTGGTACTGGTACAGGCACAGTGGTACTGGTACATACACAGTGGTACTGGTGTAGGCAGCATAGTGGTACTAGCGCAGACACAATTGGTACTGGTACATACACAGTGGTACTAGTGAATGCACAGTGGTACTAGTACAGACACAGTGGTACTAGTACATGGACAGTGGTACTAGTACAAACACAGTGGTACTAGTACAGGCATAGTGGCAATAGTACAGACACAGTGGTACTATTACAGGGACAGTGGTACTAGTACAGGGACAGTGGTACAAGTACAGGCACTTTGTTACTAGTACAGACACAGTGGTACTAGTACAGACATAGTGGTACTAGTACATGGACAGTGGTACTAGTACAAACACAGTGGTACTAGTACAGGCAAATATAGTGGTAATAGTACAGACACAGTGGTACTATTACAGGGACAGTGTTTCTAGTACAGACATAGTGGTACTAGTACAGACACTTTGTTACTAGTACAGACACAGTGGTACTAGTACAGACACAGTGCTTCTAGTACAGACACAGTGGTACTAGTACAGACACGGTGGTACTAGACAGACACAGTGTTTCTAGTACAGGCACAGTGGTACTAGTACAGGCACAGTGATGCTAGTACAGGCACAGGAGTACTAGAACAGGCACAGCGGTACTAGTACAGGCACAAGGGCGCTAGTATAGGTACAGGGGTTTCAAGATACATACTCAAACTTAATTAAATGATTTTGCCAATGCAATATCCCAACACTTTAACCAACAGCCTTTCCGTAGTGTAATATATCTTCGGTTTTCGTTTACTCAGTTACTCAAAATATAACCTCGAACGTGCTACTGGTGTAATTATTCTCATCTGGTTCTACATTGTTTGAAAATGACAGCTAACTCGTTTCCCGCAGTGCATTTGTTAAAATCGTATAATATTAATACATGTACATGTAATTATATTATATTAGAACCTTACTAGAAGGTCGTTCATTTTTTTAACATAGGAGTGTTAAAAGCAGGTGGTTACTTAAAGTGGAAGCCACTACATTCGACGCATTTCAAAAATGCCTAAAATTTACAGAACTCATTTGTTTATATGCTGAAAAGTAGTATATAGCAAGAAAACCTATACAATAAACGTTGAAAATGGAAAAGCATCCATGTGTTTGATATCGACAATCCCGGTTTTATTTCTCGATGTTTCAGTTTAATTCGGGCTGGGTTTTAGTTTCTTATCTGTTCGCGCTATTCGCGTCTCTCCGACCACTTCCGAAAAAAGGTTTTAAGTAAACAATGGAAGGATTGTGTGATCACCGGCAAAACGCGGGAAATTTGAGCGGAAAAGGCCGATAATACTTTGTTGTAGAACAAAAATTATAAGTATTGATGAAATCGGTTTATTTTGTATCACAGGGGCATTTTTCGATATAAGTTCAAATTTATAATCTTCATAATAATGATTGAGTATAACAAATACCAAGTAGTATGACATTACTGAAATTATGTGTTCATTGTAGGGACTTCCTCTTAAAATGTCAAAAGTAATGTAGAAGGCTCCTATAAGACCTTTCCGTGATATTTTTGACATCTATTAATCTACAAACTGCCTTGCAGACCCATGCTTATACATTTTTAATGACAGCATAAAGACATGTTTTACTGTATTGTACTTTTAAGTAGTTTAATATCAATGTGTATTTGAAATAAAGGAACACACGTTCTGGATAAATGATGGTAGACTGCAGATAACCCTTGTCTGGTCCGTTACAAGATTACTGTTACAGATACAATAAGGCCTCACTGATCCGAACTACAGTAAAATTAGGGGATAACCGTTGCGTATTTGAAGATTTGCAGCAGTATATCGGTGGTTTATATGTCGCAAATTTAGTTTTAAAACGATTATTTGCGACATATAAACCACCGACATACTGCTGCAAATCTTCAAATACGCAACGGTTATCCCTATTCTAATGAAACCATAGATCCAGATGGTAAAAAACAAACAATACTTTGAGTCCTTTGATATTTTCTCTCTGTCGCCATAACATGACGTCATGAAACACCGCATATCTCCGCATTACGCATATAGAAAATAGTTCTCCCGGAACCTAGCAATTGTGCTTATATTTAATATACCAAGAACTGGTGTTTTCACTTGATACTTTGATTTTCACAAATGAAAACCGTTAAGTCATGGTTCTTTGAATTTCTGACGGTAGGTCCCTTTCAAAACTACGAAAGATGAATCAAATTTGACCTCGACATTGCTCGAAATCCCACAATAATTGTGCACATGGACAACGGAATTATTTATTTTTAAATTGTTTGCAATGTGGAACTGGTTGCATATTCAAGATACTTTGGCTGATTGGTGTATTTGATGAGAATGATGATAGGCCAAGTGGACGTGCACATGGAAATTATCAGGATCGACAATCTACAGGCATGTTTGGAATTTGCAAAGAGCCCTCGAGTGGTCTAGAGTG
Source organism: Azorinus chamasolen (assembly GCA_963576725.1). NCBI lineage: Eukaryota > Metazoa > Mollusca > Bivalvia > Cardiida > Solecurtidae > Azorinus > Azorinus chamasolen. The sequence continues at coordinate 37,040,426 of OY755236.1, read as the reverse complement.
GGTGAGGCGAATTCTCATTATGGGACTGTTCTTGAAGAATTGAAGAATACTGCCGCTTCTGATTGTCGGACGAGTCGGCATTATAGCTTCGGACACTGGCTTCATTCAGATGACCGGGCTTTTTCATTATTTCCCTGGTTTTGACACCAGCATAGGCCAACAGCTAGTGCATGATTGCGGTCTCTCGGACACAGTGATTTGTGTTTTAAAACTTTTGACGAAACAAGCCTTATAGTGTAGCAAACAGGACTTGGTATCTTGCATATTTAGGGGGTCAACCGGTCTATGAAATATAACAAGATGCGTCATATATCAAAATGTTTGTCCGGGACTGTATAATTTGAAAACGATGTTCGTTAGTGCCAAAGTGGTTGGAGTCGACAGAAATCCAAGATGGCCGCCAAGATGGCCGCCAAAATTGAGAAAACAACCAAGTTTACCCAATTCCTGCATTACTCCGGTATATTTGCATATGTTTAATCCAAAACTGTTTTGTTTTAAGCGTAAACAAATTTTCTTCAAATTATTTACTTTCAACCGTTTAATAATGTACAGATTAAGGTCAATTTCAAGGTCAAGTTCAAGGTCAATGGTCAATTTATCTAAAATATGGCCATTTAAAAAGGTTTTTTTAATGTGAAACACTCGTTACAAAAACAAAATACCATTTATTGTATTCTAACACGTATGTATAGCACTTTTCCTTTAAGACATCTGGTTTTCATTGTTATATCAAAGATTGTGGATCACATGTCTGTGATGTACATTTGCCATTTTTTCACAATAAGTGGAACTGATGATGCCTGCTAAATGGATATCAACTGAATTTATCGTAAAACTTTCGAATGGAAACCAATTAAACCAAAAATAGTTGTTTTGTTACTATGAAGTAAATTATATTTTCGTAAGAAATGCAAAGTAACCCCCACCCACCCCATCCCATTGTATATGATTTAGCCACTATTTAGGTAGTCTGCTTCAATGTCATCTGGTGAATAAATCGCAAGTAAGAACAAGAAAGCGGCGGATCCTTCAGAAAAAATACCAACAAGCGTATATGAAAAGTTTCTTTTTCTTTTTCAAAGAAGTTAGATTAATGCTATTTTGCTTTCCTTTTAACAGTTAAATGGAAAAGTAGTAAGGTCAAGCAGACAAAGCCCCATACAAGACCCAACCACCGCCAAAACACCGATAGATAGCATGACACATACACGCACACAACTACACACCCAAATGCACACTGCCACACACACACGAGATGAGCACAGAAAACACCAACAAACATACAAAAACTAGAGACAAACATTCCACACATGAACAAAACCACAAGCACAAAGACTCAAGACAAACAAAAGCAAGGGTGACAAAGAGAGTACCGCCTTGGCACGGTCAGTAGCAAAAAAACCACTGGGGTTTAAACCGGTTTACGGACGTCCTAACCTCACACTTCTCTCAAAGTCACCCTACCTTTACAAGAAGTGTAAATAAAGGTATCCCCGCCGGACTTACCCACAACATAGAAGACGGTAAACACATGACAATATATAAAACATAGCATAATCACTGTGAAAATCTGTCAAGTATGTACTCAATGACTTTGCTGAAGTCAGAGCACCTGCAGGGAAGCCGTTAAGGGCACGACAGGGAAAAAGTAATATATGAGTCTGGTAAGCTCATCCCGTATCTTATACAGCTAGTAGATATATTCCTATATACGTTAACCAGCACTATTATACAGCTACACTGTCTACTGATTTATAGTCAATGAGATTATTTTACATTTTGCGACAGTGTCGCTCTAAGTTCAAACTGCGCGGATATGCAGGCTGATCTGGAGCTACATTTTTCGCATATGACAAACGACAAATGCTGTCTGTGGCAGGATACGGGTTTATCATCATCATTATTGTATCTAAATTGTGTTACCGTAAATAAATACCAGTTTGCCATCTCTAGCCGTGTACAGAACTGAATGATAGCACAATTACTAAATTATATTCATACTGCCATAAGTTATGTTTTTGGAATATTTATTATTTATTTTGAATATGTAATTATATAACTTAATATTTATATGTTAAAGCTATTTCATTGTTTGATGATTACTGCTTTGAATGATTTGCTGACGTTATTAAACACTATCAATGGAATGCCCTGAACAATTGTGATTTAAAAGATATTTCTTTATCATTAGTCAAAATAAAACAGGTTTAGATTCAGTAGGTACAATAATAGATAAAAATTAAGACAAAATATTATATGTTTGTTTTTTCTCAATTTTGGCGGCCATCTTGGCGGCCATCTTGGATTTCTGCCAACTCCAACCACTTCAGTCAAAATGAATTTCAATTTCATATACTATAGACTCTGGCAAACATTTTGATATATAGCATTGCTTGTTATATTTCATAGACCGGTTGGGTGTTCCAAACCGGGGGCTATTTGCTACACTATTAGCAGAAATTGTTTTCATCATTTCGTTCAGCACACGCTCACCAACAGGCCTGGATGTGTATATGATTCTTCATAATCGACTGCACGTTTGGGTTACTGAATGAAATGGTTCGATCACGGGTGCAGTTTTATCAGGTATGTTTTCAGAGATTTACAGGACATGTTTCCTGCATGGCTCATAAATTGTACTTTTGTCAGAGAGCTTAGGTTTTCTATGTATACCACGAAGAGAGAAATTCAATGTTATGTCAAACCACTTTTCTTTGGAAAGATTGTGATTTATGGCAGAGAGGAAACCTGAGTTTTTTAGTGTTTTCAGATCATTGTCTGTGATCGGTTGGTAATGTTTAAGTGTTGCCAGGTCCTTCTTAAATAGTTTCAGCATGGATATAAATCCCACAGCTACATGGTTATATACCTTAAATCTTATATTTACAGGGTGCAGGTGCCACATACACCTCAAAACAGAATAGAGGAAGAGAAACGTTTGTTCAAGGACAGTGTCAACATGTGAAATAAATGGACTCAGGATCAACTTGTGGGACTATATATATTTGAGTAGAATCGCCAGACTCACATTGACTACAACCATAAAGTGTGTTAAAAAAACAAGCAAATTGAACATTCAGCCAGTGTCTTCGTTCATTCAGACCCATTCATTCAATTTTACTATGAATGCGCGTATGAATATTTCGTAGTAAATTTTCTAGTGATTCGGTTTCCGACAGTATATTCATTTTTCCGACAGTATATCGGTGGTTTATATGCTTCAAATTGTGTCACGTGGACCAATCAGAATGCGTGTTACAAAAATGTTGCATTAGAATCTCGATTATTCGAATTTTCTGTTTATACGAATTTAGATACTATAAGGTAGGTGGCTGCTTAATGCATGGTGAAAGTCATGCAGAAAGCTCCTAGAGGAGCTCTCTGCGTGACTTTCATCATGCATTAAGCTGCCACCTGTCTTAAAGATCGATGATAATACGAATTTTAGTGTTCGAATAATCGAGATTTGACTGTATTAAGTAAAAGCTCGATACTTCGAAAATTTAGTAAAGAAGAACTGATACCTTTTAGGCAGGAGGCTGCTCCTCTAGGAGCTATATGCATGACTTTCATCCTGTATAAAGCTGCTATCCGTCTTAACCCATTACCTCATAGGCTATTTTTAGATACAACCTCTTTGAATAAATCTACCGAAAAGGAGCATTAACTAGAGAAAAGGATTTTTTTAGAATTTTGGTGTTTGAAACCATTGTGATAAATAGAGCATTTGCTCCTATAGGAGCAAATGCTCTATTTATCACAATGGTTTCACAAAGTGACTTTTACAGAGTCGTCAAAAGTCGTCAATATGAGGGAATGGGTTAAAATCGATAATTATGGGTATATATCTATTTGAGTGTTCGAATAATCAAGATTTTACTGTATTAGTAAAGAAGAACTGAGAAGGTATTCACTTGCTTCATGCTGCGTCATTCAAGCAGAACGCTCCCGATGGTGATACTGAATTGGGTGTTCGGATTAGCAAGAGCAGACTACATTTATTATGGATTAATGTTCGTATTTCGATAACGAAGATGACCATGACTACGCTTATTTCTTAGCTGTGTGTGTGTGTGTGTGTGTGTGAGCGAAGATGGCTTACTAAGCCGATCCTTGGTGTGAAGTATCTGTGGCAGTATGGGAATGGAATGTTCGGACGCGAACCAGGTTGGGAGGAAGTATTTGTCCTGTCCTTTCGTTGCCGCCGCTTCCGCTGTTGGGCGTTGGTACGTCCGGTTTCGAAAGCAAATACTCCAGACTTGACTGAGAAACGCCAGACAGGGCGGTCTTGTGCAAGCTTTTCCCAGGAAGAGTGATCAGTTTTGCAGACTTTCATGGTTGATTTTAAGGTGTCGTTGAACCTCTGTTTCTGTCCCCCATGGGGGCGTTCACCATCTAGCAGCTCACCACATTCTCGGGAAGGCGTTTGTTATTTATACGACATACATGACCAGCTCATCGCAGTTGGTTGCGGACAAGAGTTGCATGAATGCTTTCTATCTTAGCTGCGTGCAGAATTTCTGCATCCGGAACTTTGTCCTGCCAGTTGACATGTACCAGGGACCTTAGACATCTTAGATGGAAAACGTTCAGTTGTTTCGCGTGCCGGCTGACCACTGTCCACGCCTCGCAGGTATAGAGCCGGGAAGGCAAAACCATTGCATGACATACTTTCAGTTTGGTTTGCAGGCTAATTCCCCTTCTCTTCCATACCTTGGCCTGTAGGCAACCAGGCAATCCAACGGGAGACCTCTTCATCAATGTTGGTGAAACGTGACGTAGTGCTACCTAAGTAGACAAATTTGTCAGCCACAGCAAGCTTCAGGCCCTTTACTGATTATGGATTATAACTTATTCTAATATACATTTTTTTTATAAAATCTGGTTTCTATTTGTGCGTTTTTCAGGCAGAGCATCCTGAAGATCGACACCTTTTGTCTCCGGCAGAGGAAGAATCACGAGAACAGACAGGACACCGATAACGGTACACACAAAGTACATCGTCCCGGCGAACTTCGTATCCTGAAACATATCAAAGTTAATATTTTACTTTATGAATATCTATGCAAGACATATTGATAGCATAATGATAGTTCGGATATCAATTGAATTATTTTAAAATGGCATATAAGCAACTGAAATGTTATTGTTCAGCATATGTATGTCAACGATTTCAGCGCTTTGATTTTATTATTATTTATCATTCATTCAAGAATTTGTGAAAGTATTGACCGGATGTGAAACAGCTTTGACACGCTGAGTAACTTCTGAGTGTCTCATCTGGATCCAATATGTTTGTAAATGGCAATCAGGTCACAATTAACACGGAAAGGGTTAAATCAATTTATCTAAATATCCATATTTCAATTATTTTCTATACAGTAAAACCTCTCTACACTGGACGTTCAATGTAGTATAAATATCTGTCATGGAGACAACTGGCAGCTTAATGCAGGGTGAAAGTCATACAGAAAGATCCTGTAGGAGCATTAAGCAGTCCCCTGCCAAAAAGTGTATAAATTCTTCTCAACGTTTAGACGGATTTTACTGTATTTAAACTCTTTTTGAAAAATGCTAATCAACTCAACTGTGATCTATACAACTCTTTTCAGAAAGCTTACTTCGACCACAATTACCGTAAGTCCTAATTAAATTCTTACCTGTAACGATTGCAGCTTTCAGTTTAGATCGTCGTGTGTTAGAACTTACGATACTTGCAGTCGTACGACTTTAACTCTTTTGGCGCCAAATTTAAAAGTGTCGTCTGCAATAATATAATTCTAAACTAATTAATAAAGGTATATTAGTAAAAAATTGTTTTAAAAACCTGTATGCTTGGGCTAAAATAATACAGAAAACAGTGAAGTCCCAGGTCAGATGCCGCCTTGAAAAGGCGGCATCTGACTTGGGACTGCACTGTTTTCAATGGTGCCAACATGCGACATTGGCGCCGAAAGAGTTAAAAAAAAAAAAGACGGGTCCCATATTTAGAATGTATATTACACTATCATCCTGTTACATACAAAATCGTACTACATTTACGTCGTAGTGTGAATTAGAATTCGCAGATCAATTGACGCGTATGATTTACACTCACAGATGGAACAACCCAATGTTTGAACATACTACGATAATCTAAGGTGGGTACTTCTCGTTATGTTATTTTGTACTATATTGTATTGTATTGTATTGTATTATTGTATTGTATTGTATTGTATTGTATTGTATTGTATTGTATTGTATTGTGTTGTATCTGAGAACAGTGGAAATAAGCTACTTACCAGGAACACCAACTGCGGACCGATAATTGCACCAAGTCTGGACATGGTGTTTTGAAAACCGTAGCCGATATTTCTATATATGTAAGCAAAAAATAGAAAACAGTTACATTTAATGTATGACATTATTCACCCTTATAATGCTAATTTTTCAAATGGACTATTCAAAAATTAAAACAGGTCAACCTTGTGGTAAACATTTAGGGATTTTTTCTAAAGGAAAATGTAACATGATAAACAGTGCAGACCCTGATGAGAGAGCTCCTCTAAGAGTCCTCTCATCTGGGTCTACATTGTTTGCAAATGGCGTTAGTGACTCGTGTCCCGCACTGTAAGGCTTAAATCGTAATGATGCATGCACTTGCCTCGGCTGTTTTGGTCAAAGGTATTTATAGTTATACAAATGCTAGGTAGTAATTCTAGTACTGATATGTATCGGCCAAATTGACCAAATCGTTTCAGTTTTTGAAACGTAAATGATTTCAAGAAAAATAACATAACCACGGAGAACAAGAGGACACTTATTTGTTACCTGATAACTGTCGGGTACAGTTCTATCGTAAATGTCTGTACAGGTGACCATGCAGCCTCAATGGATATTAGAGATAACAGAGCGCATATTCTGGATACATTGTCGCGAGTAGCAGATGCTGAAATAATGAAATGTCTTCCTGTTAGCTCTGAACTTCATTAACAGACATGTAATAATTAATGAAATTATGAATATTTAGTTCAGAATTATAATAGGTAACTGCAGAATCAGATCTATATTATTTCATACGCAAACAAAGCAGACCCTAATTAGATGGCTCCAACAGGAGTCACTTTATGTGGGTTTTATCTTTGCAAAGGCATGACATGACGCGCGCACACACACACACACACACACACGCACGCACGCACGCACGCACGCGCGCGCACACATAAACACACAAGACGAAAACATCAAACACGAACAAAAACACAAACACAAAGAGACCCAACAAACATAAAAGCAAGGGTGACGAAGACGGTAGCGCCTTGGAATGGTCAGTGGCAAAACCGACACGTGGGTTTAAACCGGTTCACCACTACGCATATCTAGAACCACATGTGGCAGCTAAATGCAGGTCGAAAGTAATGCAGAACTCCTTATGTGGGTTTTATCTTTTTGCAAAGGCATGAGTTTTCAGCATTACTTTAGACCTGCATTAAGCTATGAACTTGATAAATTGCACAGATTAATTATCGGGTTACTCGAACGTATGTTATCTCGAAGTAATGTGTACGGTCCTTGACGTCCGTCAACTATCTATGGAATAAGGGGTTAACCAATGTTACGGTTAGTTCATTAAAAGTACCATTGGACGTTTCAACAATCAACATACAACAATCACAAACAAACATTTAGATTATTAGCCAGCGGAGTGTAGGGAAACTAAAACATACTAAAATTTCTAAATTGTTATTTAGAGCTTCAAATTGAAACTACGTGATGCAAAATAGCCCTATCAAATTATTTAAAGCGAATGCGATATTGAATTTAAACCATTGAATTCTGAATTGTCAAAGTGGAGCGTTACATCATTGTTTCACGATAGAGTCCTTTGAATAATAACAAACAGTGCAGAACCTGGTAAGAGAGCTCTTCTGGGAGTACTCTGATCTGAGTCCGCGCTGTTTTCCACACTAGTAGGGTTAAATGAATTCACAAACAAACACACAAACATGAACAAGAACAGACGAGCACTAGTGCATTATAAAAACATTATCATTGATCAGGTCGAATCAGTCGTCAGTAGTCTGTCTAGGCGGTCTTACAATAATCATAAAAGAAATAATTACTTGATGAATATCAAATACAGCAAACCCCTTTAAACTGGAACTCTAGCAAAGAAGAGTTTAGACACTGTTAGGTATGTGACTGCTTAATGCAGGGTAAAAGTCACGCAGAAAGCTCCTATAGGAGCTTTCTGCATGACTTTAATCCTGCATTAAGCTGCCACCTATCTCCAAGACCAATATATATATACGTAACTGGACGTCCAGTTTAGAGGGTTTTTTACTGTAGCGTGCTGTATACAATGATGTTCACCATGAAAGAAACAGTATAATCATATCTATATCATTAGCAAACTGAGCAGACATTGGCCAATATCATAGACAACCCTTTATCTAATGAATATTAATGTTAGAAATAATAATACCACGGACTGTTATAAAGGCGGAGTGACTCAGCGATGTTTAACAAGGCACAAACTGTAGAAATAATATCTGCATTTTTAATAAGCAAACAATGCAGACCCTAATCATACGGAACCTATGGGTATGAGCTGTGTCTACCCTGTTTACAAATGAGTGACGAGGTGTCTCTATCGTGTATCGGGTAAAAGAAAATAAATAATGCGCGTTTCAATCTGTAAACAGGAAATGCATATAAATATGACATACAAGTCCTTAGTTAGAAATACTGTATAACAGTAGCTTTACCTTCCAGTCGGTTCATCACGCCAACCACACAAGCGAACACGGTGAATATTGAAAAGAACAAAATAATGATCTTCTTCCGTCCAAACCTACAACGAGATTGTAAGTAACCGTTATCAAGCTAAACCCGACTAACTTGTCATTTGCAAACAGCTTGGGTCCAGATGAGATGCCGAGTAACTCGGCGTCACTTTAGGATCCAATGTAACGGGAGTAAGTAAATATTACATTGTATACCAGTAGACCAGAGTTTGAGCAGACCTATTTTTAACATGTATAATGAATTGTTTTACCCATTGTCTTTTTTACGCATTATCTGAAAATATTAGTACTGTAGGAACTGTCTTAAGTGGCCATTAAAAAGAAGTCTAGACGTCTAAAACAGGTGGTAGCTTAATGCAGGATAAAGATGATATATAAAGCTCCTTAAGGAACTTTCTGTATCACTTTTATCCTGCATTAAGCAACCACCTGCTGTTTTAAAGATGCCTATGTTAAATAAATAAATGACCGTTTAAGACAATTTCTACTATAGTTTAATCCATCTCGTACTGAATGAAATAATGTCTGCTCAAAATCTGAAAGATGTATACACAGATGTATACAGAAATATAGTATTGTAAGATTCCAACAAAAGTCTTAACTCTTTCCTCCATAAATAAGCCTTTCTGTGCCTCTGTAATAGTTACTTCTTGAAACCATTGTGATATATAGAGCATTAAATTGTGTTCTTAGAGGAGCAAATTCTCTATTTATCACAATATCGGTTTCAAACTACAAAATTCTAAAACATTCCTTTTCTCTAGTAAATGCTCCTTTTCGGTAGATTAATTCAAAGAGGTTGGGTCTAAAATTAGCCTATTGAGGAAAGGGTTAAAACTTAAAAGGCGTGCATATTTGAATTACATTTAAGTCTTTACTCCATCAGTATTCATGTAAGAAAATTAATAATGTTATAATCGACACGATACTTCATTGCAAAAAACTGCAGAATCATATTAATAGTATATCACTAGCAAACAGACCAGACCCTGGTCTACAGGAGCCATCTGATCTGGGTCTACTCTATTGGCAACGACGTTGACATGCAAAGGCGTAGATAAAACATATTTATAGAGTGAAAGGATAAACAATATTACAAAAGATGTTACCAATATTTATATAAATTACGCGTATATCAATGGATATGTTTCACTTATCAAAACGGATTAACCTTTCACCGATAATGTCGCGAAAATGCACCACAACAACAATGCAAACCAAGATCAGACGCTGCTTTTTCAAAGACTTGGAACTTCATTGAATGTCTAACCTCTAGTTTTATCCCTGTTCTTTATTCGTATGAAATCTCATTTTATCCCGATTGTGTTACGTCATTTCATTTTATCGAAATGACGTAACACAATCGGGTTGCAGACGACACTTAAACATTGGGTGCCGAAAAAGTTACGTAAATATAGTCCTCATGTAGCTCGTAATATTTATCTTGTTAATTAGTCAACACTGTTAATGATTTGGTAACATAAGTTGAAATCCTTGCCAAAACACTTAATGAGAACCCTACAAGCATGTAATGCTTACTAGTAACGTATTAACTTACAGGTACATCTTCTAACGCATTTGCAAATGGAGTAGACCTAGATCAGCCACTCCTGGGTCTAATCTGTTTGCAAATGCATTGAACTCTTTAGCTGCCAATGTCACATATGAGATTGTCTGTGCAAACAGTTTTGATCCAGATGAGACGCCGAGTAAGCGCCGAGTAACTCGGCGTCTCATCAGGATACAAACTGTTTGTTACTGTTTCTAGATGTTTGAACCAAAACGATAAAAAAGTAATTTAAAACTGTAGCAGACAACGAAGTTAGCAGACTACAGAATGTGGTAGCGAGAGAGAGTTAATGCATGTATAGAGTAAATTGTGAAAGAGAATAGTTATCAACTGACATAATGTATACACTACCTGTTCAGAAGAAAAATCACCACAAACTGCAAGGGAGTGTTTATAGCGACAACAATAAGTAAATTAACGTATAAACTGCCCGATAACGCCTGAACACCGAACTGTATCCCATACGACCCAAGTCCTAACGAAAACCTGTACAAAGAATAATTCTATATGAGAAAACAGAGTGTAAACAAATGCTTAGCTGTCATTAATATCTGATAAAAAAAACATCAGAAAACTGGGTAAAACACATTAATATTCTTTGACTTAATTTTTAATCCAATGTTTACCTTTCATTGAATTATTTTTTCGATTTTAATTCTATTGGCACTGCAAACATTGTCGTCTGCTTTCAGTGTCAGAGTGGATTTTTCTTAACCCATATGGGGCTGACAAAAAATGTGATCTGTTGCCTTTTTTACTTTCATCTGATTCTCAGAATCGTTTTATAACCTATTTGCGGAGTATCGAACAGTTTGGATAATTATGAGACACCGAGTACTCGGTGAAGATGAGACGACGAGTTACTCGGTGAAGATGAGACGCCGAGTTACTTGATGTCTCACCTGGATCCGCACTGTTTACAAATGCGAGTTTTGTCGCACTAAGCATGATAAGGGTTAAATTTCTTCTTAAAACAAAAGTGGAGTGCCGAACAATTTGTACCCTGATTAGACGCCGAGTTACTCGATGAAGATGAGACGCCGAGTTACTCGGCATCTCAACTGGATCCAAAGTGTTTGTATAAATAACCACAGATCCACTCATTGCAAACATCTGTACCAGTTCATTTCCGACGACCGTGACGGTGAAATAGTTAACCCTTTCCTCCATAGGCTATTTTTACACCCAACCTCTGTGAATGAATCTTCCAAAAGGGAGCATTAAGTAGAGAAAAGGATTTTTTTTAGAATTTTGTAGTTCTGAAACCATTGTAATAAATAGAGCATTTGCTCCTATTGGAGCAAATGCTCTATTTATCACAATTATTTCAAAAAGTGACTTTTACAGAGGCAAAAGGGTTAATACATTTGAAATTGATGTTGAATACTTTCTTGGACTTGACGCTATTTTTACACCCAACCTCTTTGAATGAATCTTCCAAAAGGGAGCATTAAGTAGAGAAAAGGATTTTATTTAGAATTTTGTAGTTCTGAAACCATTGTAATAAATAGAGCATTTGCTCCTATAGGAGCAAATGCTCTATTTATCACAATTATTTCAAAAAGTGACTTTTACAGAGGCGTTGAAAGGCGTATTTATGGAGGAAAGGGTTAATACATTTGAAATTGATGTTGAATACTTTCTTGAACTTACAGAGGTCCAGATAAGATGTGTATGTTTACACATTTTCAAGAATAGCTCCTTTATTTCTCCACCAAACCCTATACTGTGACCACTCTTAAGAATCGTCTCGAAGAGACGATTCTAAACTTTCTAAAGAATGGTCACAGTAGAGGGTTTGGTGGAGAAATGACGTTTTGAATATCTGGGTACGCGCCTTTATCTGCACTTACCAAACCAGCATGAGTAAAATACCCTTTTTCAAAATAGCTCGTGATTTGAATATATCAAGCAGAGTGTATTTTCTTTCCTTTCTTGCCAGTTCAATCCTCTTGACACTTTCTGCTACTTCTTCTAACACACCTGTATTTGGAACTGGTGATCGGTTGACCTTGGCAACATGTTTAATTATATTTTTGGCATCATCAACTCGATCATGGACAACTTTCCATCGGAAGCTTTCTGGAACAAACCTTAAAAAGAATACTGAATAACTAGGAAATAACGAGGCGTAACCATGGAAACATATTTATGAGCAAGCTAAAATTCTGATGATACTTGAGAACAAACTCTGACTTAGTCTCACGCGAGCTAGACTTGAGACATCAGGGTCCGATGGCATAAGCATTTCTGAGTCTGTGTTCATCAGTAACTGACTGGTCAGATTTTAAGCTTGCCGAAAACCTGACCATTGAGATCCTTGAGAATGGACTTGAGAATGATATGCCATGGTCCAATGTTATAAAACTTCTAAGTCTGAGTCTGAGATCATTCTCATATATCTTATTGGTTAGATTCTGAGCAAGCTCCGCATTTGACCAATCATATGCCTGAGAATGATCTAAGACTCAAGCAAACCGTTTTGCCTCATAGAACTAAGTTAACACGTCCTGACTTTTGAGCCTAGAATATGCTGAGGAATTCTGGACAATTCTCATACAAAGAAGTCTCTGAGGCTATACTCTGCTTTTAATTTGTTTGACGCCACATATTATTCGTTTCCAAGCGACGTCGTTTGCTTTAATTTTCAAAGTAGACTTTCCTTAAATATATTCTCTTAAACGTAACAGGTGTGTCAAACAGTTTGGCCCCAGATGAGATGCCGAGATAAAGAATTAGCACGTGTACCATATGGGTTATGTTATATGATAACCTTAACAGTTTACCTAACATGTAATCCAGAGGACTCAATATAACAGTAAAATATCTGTATTCCATGAATATTCATTGTATGAAATAATGCCGTATGTATGAATATTAATTAATTTAATATATACAGTAAAACCTCTCTATAACGGCCACTAAATTACATCAAGTAGTTTGTGCTAAATTACGAAAACTATATTACAATGATGTTTCAATAACAAACCTACTCACCAGCATGTTGCTACAGAAGCAACACCAATAACAACTGCTACAACATGATAATATACCCAGTCGTGTAGAAGCCAGGCCACAAGAGTGAATATTGCGGTCGATGTGTGCCACGACGGTACAGCCACAATCCAAGTTCTCCAACGAGGTAGCACAAACTCAGACTGAATGTTGTACATCACAGTTAGGTGAAAACCAGACGCCAATCCAATGAAAAATCTAATGACAGCCAGCATGATCCATGACGTAGAAAATATGGTAACGAAGCAGAGAATCGTCATTACACCCATTGCGCCGTACAATGGCGGCTTTCTGCCAACTAGATCTGCAACTTGGCCACCAGCAATGTTCCCAACAAATATGCCAGCCATTTGAATAGACATAATGGTTGATGTGACCCAGTCATTGTCACATACAAGACCCCACTAAAATATTCAAAATATGTTACAAGTTTCGCAAGTCGGATAAACAACTGGTTCTACTAAAAATCTCATTCCTTCGTTTATGTTAATGAGGTTTATATACTTGACTTATTTTGTCTGTAATAATGAGCAAATTCTAATAGAATTTAGCAATTAAAATAACTGTCTTGGAGGGATAGGTGGAGAATCGGACGGCAAGCCGCCGCAGTTATAACACAGATATATCATACTTTATTGTGCCCACACCTTTATGCTATGCTGTAGATTTACATTGTGCTCAATAAACTCCAACAATTGGACGTATCATGCGAGGGCAAACCCTAACTGGTGCATGTGTCTCGTTTGAGTGTAACAATATTTAACTTTTACCTCGCTGTTAAACAATATTGTTTGCTCAACTTTCGATCTGGTGCGTTTTGATTACTTTCCGAATCGATCAATTTTCTGAAACTCCTATAGGAGTCGTCTGATCAATATTTTGCTCATAGTGTCATTATAAAATTTCAGTTAACAGTAAAACCTCTCTGTAACGTCCACTAATTTTTTTTATTTAATTGGTATATTAGGGCAAGTGGCTGCTTAAAGCAAGGTGAAAGTAAAACAGAACGCTCCTATAGGAGTGTTCTGTTTAACTTTCACATTGCTTTAAACAACCACCTGCCTTTAACACAAAATACTTGATGTAATTTTCGTGGCCGTTATAGAGAGGTTTTACTGTATTACTATTCACTGATATCAGTTTCCCTGAATGTTCATGCAGTAAAGGGTTAAAAGATTTGACTGAACTTAAACAGTTACCTCGGAAACAACTGTTCTTGTAGATTCATCAAACTTGAATTTCCTACATGATGTCCCATTGTTATTTGAACATGCTTTGTATTGACTGATATCTGTGGTCAAGGGTACGGAAACGTTAACGTCCGTCAGATCATCCATACACCACCAGTCTGGAATCTTGGCACCAAACACCATGAACAACACACACAAACACAATATTATTTTGCATAAGTGTATGATTAGGCTCAAAATCACTTGGAATCTTCCACAACCACCGGTTTCCTTGATGATATCTTCTAGATGGACGGTCATCCTTGTGAAACTGAATATGAAGCATATGCAAACTCGAATTAAAAAATAATTTGTTTTTGCCTTTAGAAACGTCATCTAACAAGATGTATTGAGAAATCTTTGAAATCAGATTGTATCGTTATTGCCCTGTACTAAAACAGAAAATATTATAAAAAAGAGACATGCGTGTGAAGTAACCGATTTTTTACATGTCAGGTGTCCTTAACGGTTACATTTCTTTCATTATAATTACAGTCATCTACTTGACAGCCATTGTATGTCGCTCTTTGAACCACTACATTTACATCAATGAATCATTTCAAACTTTCAATAAAAAGGAAAACAATGCCAAAGTACATACATATCAAACCTACTCCCATTCAATTTGGACACGTAACGCAGGGTGTACAGTTCTGATTTAATGTCCTGCTTAACGACCAGTGTTTCCTCGGATATTAAGCAAAACACTTCAATGCACAATCACGCCAATATGTTAAACCGATACCTAATTTATTTGCAGCCGTAACTCAAACATTAACCGTTTCCCTATTGCAAATCCATGTAAGAAATAAGGAGATAATATTAGTTGAAGTTTTATAACGTCATGTGTACATAAGACACTGTAGAGTCAAATATATTATAATTCCATAAGTAAACAGAACAGACCCTGATCAGACGGCTCCTACAGAGTAGATCTGGATATACTCTGTTTGAAAAGGAATGAAAAGACGTTTGTATAAAAGAAGGGTTAATTATGCATAACAAAGCATGTGTAGGAAAAGTTATTAGTAGTGTGTCGCTCTGTCACTGGCAACTTTAAACTAAATATTTAAACATTGAATAATTGTCCCATAAACGCATGTCGTGCAATTATATAGGTATTGTTTGTGACCACTGAAATGTATATTAAAGGAATTGATACGAATGCATGACTAATGGACAAAAAGAAAATAAAAGTAGATATTTTCTCGATTCAAGACACCTGTGATCATAAACTGAAAAGACAAGTGCCAGGGGAAAGACTTGAAATACAGTAGAACCTCTATAAGTTAAAATCAATTTGGGCTTTTTAGACAGGTGACTGCTTAACCCTTTCCTTCATAAATACGCATTTTACGCCTCTGTAATAACCACTTCTTGAAACCATTCTGAGAAATAGAGCATTTGCTCCTATATATATATATCCTATAGGAGCAAATGCTCTATTTATCACAACGGTTTCAAACCACAAAATTCTAAAATGTTACTTTTCTCTAGTAAATGCTCCTTTTGGGTAGATTCATTCAAAGAGGTTGGGTCTAAAAATAGCCTGTGGAGGAAAGGGTTAATGCAGGGTGATAATCATGGCATATCAAAAGCTCCTTTAGGCTTTCAACCTGCTTTAAGCTGCAACCTGTCTGAGAGACCGACACTGATAATAATTTCAACATCCGGTTTAGGTTTTTTTTTTACTGTATACAGCTTTATCTGTATCTGTTACGGTGCAGGGCCTCTTACAGCATAGTGCGCCGGGGAGGCGCTCTTAGTCGTAGTGGAGGGCGGCCTTAAAGCCCTCTATTTTCTGGGCGGGTACCACACTGCTGTCTAGATGGTTCCAATCCTGGCACGTTTTTGCGAAAAAAGAGTTTTTAACTGATAAGTATTGCAATGTCTAATGGTAATACCTCTGTCGTGTTTAACCACTTGTTTGTCATTAATAATTATAGACGAGTTGAGTGTATGTCATGAACCAGATCAACTGCTAATGACTACATAACCAACAGTGTTACTCATCCGTCTATATGTCTCTGATATAATAGACCGTGTATATTATAGGTAAAGATATAGTAGAACGATACAATGCACTGTGTATATTATAGGCAGCAATGCAGTAGACCGCTACAATACACCGCGAATATTATAGGTAGATATACAGTAGAACGATACAACACACCGTGTATATCATAGGTATATATACAGTAGAACGATACGACACACCGTGTATATTATAGGTAGAGATACACTAGAACGATGCAATGCACCGTGTATATTAAGGTAGAGATGCAGTAGAACGCTACAATATACCATGTATATTATAGGTAGATATACGATAGAACGCTACAATACACCGTGTATATTATAGGTAGAGATACAGTAGAACGCTGCCATACACCGTGTATATCATAGGTAGAGATACAGTTGAACGCTACAAGACACCGTGTATATTATAGGTAGAGATACAGTAGAACGCTGCCATACACGGTGTACATTATAGGTAGAGATACAGTTGAACGCTACAATACACCGTGTATATTATAGGTAGAGATACAGTAGAACGCTGCAATACACCGTGTTTATTATAGATTGAGATACAGTTGAACGCTACAATACACCGTGTATATCAAAGGTAGAAATACAGTTGAACGCTACAATACACCGTGTATATCAAAGGTAGAAATACAGTTGAACACTACAATACACCGTGTATATCAAAGGTAGAAATACAGTTGAACACTACAATACACCGTGTATATCAAAGGTAGAAATACAGTTGAACACTACAATACACTGTGTATATCAAAGGTAGAAATACAGTTGAACACTACAATACACCGTCTATATTAAAGGTAGAGATACAAAAGAACCCCTCTAAACAGGACGTTGAATTTAGTATCAATATCGGTCTTTGAGACAGGTGTCAGCTTTATACGGGATGAAAGTCGTGCAAAAAAACTATTCTAGGAGCTTTCTGTATGACTTTCAATCTGCATTCAGCAGCCACCTGTCTAAAATTACTGTCAAACCCCTCTGAACTGGACATAAATTTAGTATACATATCGGTCTTGGAGACAGGTGGCAGAGTTTAATGCGGGGTGCATTAAGCAGTTACCTGCCTAAATGTATCTAAATTCTTCTTTACTAGAATTCCGATTTGATATGGGTTTACTATACTGGCAGAAACATGTGCCAAAGAAAGGCGTACATCTTATTTTAACACGCCTGGGGCTAAAATAAAAGTCAGTTCCATTCCTAATCTACTAAAAATTTCACTGCCTTCCAATTCGATCAAATCTGTTGTACGAGCGTGAAATAGTTTGGATCCTACTGAGACGCCGACATACTCGGCCAGGACGGGTTTAGCATGAGATGGATTAAATATACAGTAGAACCCCACTAATGCGACCACTTAAAGAATAACCATAAATGTCTTTATAAGCAGATGGTAGCTAATGCAGGTCGAACTTTATGCAGAAAGCCCCTATAGGAGCATTAAGCTACCACCTGCCTCTGCCACCCAGAATTATGCCCCTTTTTGGTGGTCGCATTAGAGAGGTTTTACTGTATTATATAATGATGTCATCATTTCTTGCATGAATATTCATGGAATAATGGGCTAACTTATGAACATATACAGTGTATTCTGTAATACACTGCTACCTGCATCTCCCCAAGGTATATGCAGGGAACCAGCTCTACACGTTGACATTAAGATGATTTTAAATGCTTAAAATGTAAAGTACTGTTATCTATTATATTCTTTGAAAAGGCTTAGTAGAAACGAAATATCAGAATTAGATATTGCATAGAATTTATAAAATTCCATTTATAGAAGTCCTGTATTCAAAAATTCCATTTAAGTATGAACATGTATTTTTCTTTAAGTATTCATCTGCTCAGCGCGACCTGATAAACATATGCAAACATTTTGGATCCAGATGAGACACTGTGCAACATATATCATCTCTCAAACAACCCTATACAGTAGAACCTGATATTATATTCATTGGATATAGTAATCTTAAATAGAACGTGGTTGCTTAATACAGGGCAAAAGTATATATTACTTATGACCTTATTAAGCTACCACCTGCCTTACAGAACCATAATTGGGCCTCTTTTTGATGGTCGCTTAAAACAGGTTATACTGTACTTATAAGGCGCGCTAGTTATCACATCTCATATCTCTTAAACCCAAGCCTACAGATATAAGGCGTGCTAGTTATCAAATTCTACAGATATAAGACGCGAACCAAAATGATATGGTTTGAAGCAGAAGTTTGATAAGTTAATAATGTTAATGTTAGATCTAATAAGTAAGCTAATAACAATAACATCGAAAGGCGTGATTATAAATTTCACAATAGGAAGCTATATTCCCTGTGACCGTAATCCTGAAAGCCGATCTTAGTTCGATATTTTGATACCGTAGAAAAAAGAAGAACCCATTGCCGAAACAGAAGGAAGCAATCAGACAAGGAAAGCGCCCGTGGATCAGCTATGACAAGTTATATGTAGACGGCAATCCAGAGAAATCGGTATGAGATGGCACTGAGGATGGGTTGAACGTGTTAATATGGAACTACAATGGTTTAAGTAGTGACACACTTCATAACTTAGAACTCCTACAATTGTTGGCAGATTATGACATAATCATTCACGAGTACTGAAACTTGGACTGGAATAGATAGTGATATAACTTTACCTGGTCTTCATTGTTGGCATTGTTCTCGTAAAAGACATAGGAGAGGGAAACGAAACAGTGGTGGGTTAATAATCTACTGTAGGGAAGATCTTAAAAATGGAATTTCCGTATTCAGAAATCATTTTGACACATTGGTTTGGCTTAAATTTGATAAACACTTTTTGAGCCTTGATACAGGTAGTTGTTTATGCACTAGCTATTTATGGACCGATGAACCACCGGCTGTAACTGTTTATGATGTTGACTTATTTGACACTTTAAAAGATGTTTTTTCGAACAGAATGGAGCCGTATTATTAGCCGGCGACTGTAATGCCAGGTCATCAAATCAACCTGATTTTATTTTATATGACAATTTTGTAAGCGACAACGATGGTCAAGATTATATACCTGACATACCTCTTGAGCACATATCCCAAGACTCTGTGTGTAATTCTTGTAGAAATCACTTATTAGACTTATGTAAGGCTACGTCACTGAGAATAGCAAACGGTAGGCTAGGTTACGATTGTGGCGTTGGTAAATATACGAGTACAGAGATTATTCATTGCTCCACCAATGTCATAAATTTTGAGTTGATAGTTTCATGGTACAAGATTTTAATGTTTTAGTGACCATGTACCATTTTCATTTGTACTCTGTAGTAAGGTAAAGAGTATGCCAGAATTATCGCACACGGCCTGTACGACAAGGTGGGATAAAGAATATAGATATTTATTTCGATCCAAATTAATTACGTCTTTGCCAATTTATAACAGAATATCTCAAATACTTCAGATAGCTGAACCTTTATTTAAAAAACGATGTTAGACATGGCTGTTTCCATAAAGGGGGTGACTCGAACAAGTTGTTTGACTAGGGTTGTTATACAGTTAAACAATCTACAAAGAAATCTCAGGTTAATAGATGGAACTTATGTGATACAAAAATAAGTTATAAAAAGCTCACTCGAAAAAAGAAGTTATATAAATACAAAAAGTAACTTGAGAAGTTAAATATTCTAAACAAAGAGAATTTTGGAAAATATTTACTTCTGGTAATAATGAATCTTCCAATAATATAAGTTTTAATGAAGTTCATGCTTATTTTTATCAGATGTTTCATGACTCGGATGTACCGGAAGCTGATGAGTTTAATAATACACATAAATTCCCACGATATTAATCATACATGCCCAGAATCAGATGAGTGTACAACAATTGAGGAAGTAAAAACACCGTCAAAACATTAAAGACAAAAAAAGCTCCATCAGATATTTTAATAAATGAAGTTTTTATAGAGCCTGCATATATTTTAGGTGGTCACAAAACAGATTTATTTAATATTGTATTTAATAAAGGATGCTTTCCAAAACAGTAGTCATACAGATCTATTAGCCCAATTCATAAAAAGGTGATAAAAAAGTGTTTCTAATAACAGGGGTATAACACTTTTAAGCAAGTTGGGTAAATTGTTTACAAGTATCTTGAATGTAGAATAATGAAATTTTGTGAAAATGATAATGTTATAACAGATGCGCAGTTTGGATTCAGAAAGGGTCGTTCAATTGTAGACGCAGTGTTTCTATTAAAACCTTGATTGATATTACTTTAAATGATAAAGGTAGGCTTTACTGTGCTTTAATTGATTTTAAAAAGCCCTCGACTCAGTAAATAGAAACGCATTGTGGTTAGAATGTCATAGATTAGGATTTTATGAAAAGCTATTTAGAATAATACGTTCGATGTACGACACGGTTAAGACATGCGTGAAACATTGAAAAGACAAAAACTTATTACTTTTAAAAAAACGTTCTAAATGTTGTGAATGATTTTCATTACCTAGGGGTTATTTTTAACTACACGTGATGTTTTATACTGCATAACCAGTTTATCTATGGTAAAACACTTAAAGCCATAAACGTATCCCCTCTTGTATTTGCCATCGCGGTTGTTGTAGTTTATTCGGAGAGGGGATACGTTTATTTACACTGTTTGTCTTTTAGGGTGGGGATGGAATAAGTGTGAGGTTGGGCGCCCATAAACCGGTTTAACCCCCCAGTGACTTTTGTAACTGACCGTTCCAAGGCGGTACTTCCATCTTCCCCCTATTGTATGTTTGTTTTGTCTTTGTGCGTCTCTTGATATTTTTATAGTTATGTACATTTGCTGTTTCCTTGTGTTGCTGTTCGGGTGACTGTTTGTTCTGTATGTGGTGTTTCCGGCATGACTCATCTTTGTACTTGTACAATTGTTTAATTCATCCAAAAGATATATTTACAATTTGAGTAAATATATCAATGAAGCATATAAAATACGTAAATCTGCCCAATTCACTTAATTTTCTCTTTCGGCATTGCTACTTTTGCTTTCGAAGGATCGCCCACTTTCAAAATATATGTACTTCACAACAGCAGGTGTTAAGTGCTTTTGTTGCGGTCGTAAAAGTATCTGGTCCTTCGATTCACTAGTTTTGATGGTAAAAGTTTTGAAACTTGAATACTGCTTAGGCCGGTGCTAAGGGGCATGAGTTGTGTTGCACTTTTAATTACTATTCATGAACAGACTCAATAAAACCGAGTCTGCAATTTTCTCTTTTGGCATTGCTACTTTTGCTTTCGAAGGATCACCCACTTTCAGGATATAAATATTAAACTATTTGTCACTTGTTTAAGGGAGATATGTTAGGACTTTGAAATGGTATTGTAAATGTATAAATACGAGTGTGATATGCAATGCACTGTTACACTTATCTGTCACGGTTATCACGTTTATCGATATTATTTACTTTTTGTATTGCAGTCATTGTTATGATAATGAACTGTATACAGTTTAAATCAATAAATATTATCTATCTATCTATCATAATAATAATAAACAATCGGATGTGTATATCAGGTATTTAGTCGGGATGTTACTGCCATTGTAGTAACGATTATAGAGTAGCCATTATTTTCCTATCGAGTGTTGTGACCGGATAGTCCTGTAGAATATCTGAGGTAATACATATAGCGTTTGGTATTTTTAATGTTTTAAATTTTAACCCGTTGTTAAAAAATATTGTTTGCTCACATTTGGAATTGTTCATTTTTTACTAGGCCCGATTTTATTAAGCTTTTGAGAAACTATTGATCGAGTGTCGAGCAAGCAGCTTGGGTCATGATGAGACACATCATGTGAATCCAAGGAAGCAAAAGAATTTAGCTTCAATGTAAAATAAAAAGAAAAGGCAAAAAAGTAATCAAGGGTTGGTTGAATGCTTCCAAAATGATGTCTGATGACTAGTAAAACAGAAGAAATCCGACTGATTTCTGCGGTTAGCATATGAACAATCAGTGTATGGAGCTGTTGGTTGGTGTTTTATTTTTCCTTTTTTCTAAATTTGGAAACATATACTAATAACTAGCATGTATACATGAGAATAAGATATCTTGATTTAAGCATATTTGACTTACCCGTGATTTTTATCAGCCTATGCTTTACTTGGTGTACATATTTTAGACCATTTGCATCGAATGACACAGCAAACGTCTCCTTGGACATGAAGCCTTAAATTTTCTTGACCTCTCCGGCAAAGGAAGTACATGATATTAACTCGTTCCTCCATAAATACGCCTTTCTACCTCTCTGTAAAAATCACCTGTTGCAACCATTGTGATAAATAGAGCATTTGCTAAGTATCTATTTCGCTAGAGCTTGTTCTTCTGTTGACGATTTTAACAGTCGAAATATCATTTTAACTGAAAAGCTGCTTAAGCAAAGATATAGATATCATAAACTAGGAAAAACATTCTCTAAATTTTATTATCAAAATATCTCACTAATTGGCAAGTACAAATGTAATCTTAAGGCGCCCCTGCGACACGGTATTTAGCATCCTGAATTTTATGGTGATGTGATTTACAATTTCCGTAAGATTATTGGACATACTCATTTTCTCACATTGTTCATCAAATATGTTAAAATGGTCATTAAAAGGGGATATGACCCTATAGTACTACAACATACTGCATGTCAGGTTGTCAACCCTTTACCCTTTTACAGTTGGCAATCACGCTGTCCTCTTTTCATGTACGCCGACAAAAAAGTCTTAGTAGTCTATGAAGACGACCTCTTAAATCCATACCCTTATTACTTTTCTACAGTTACTCTGTTTGCAGCTCAATGATTGAGTACACTGGTGATAAGTTCGTTTCATTTAAATATGGTTTCGTTTCACATGTAGTTTACCACTGTATTTGCCATCGCGGTTGTTGTAGATAAGTCGGAGAGGGGATACGTTTATTTACACCGTTTGTCTTTTAGGGTGGAGATGGAATAAGCGTGAGGTTGGGCGCTCCTAAACCGGTTTAAACCCCCAGTGACATTTTTCACTAACCGTTCCAAGGCAGTACTTCCACCGTTCCCCTATTGTTTGTTAGTAGGCTAGCTACAATGATTTTAAGAACTACCACAAGGTCACATAGCATTTCGCACCCTTGGTATGTGATAAAACAGCATACAGTTTAAGTAACAAGTCTCTAGTTGCAAACGGTTGCATACGGATGCAACTACTGAACGCTCGTATCAGGCTATCCTGATTTTAATTCCCATTTCAGAGATGGCATATCAAGCCTTCCGTACAAATGGAGCTCCTACGTATTATGCTGAGAACCATACATCATGGGTGGCGGATATTCTTGAGTCCGGCCTGATATTTGCTTTCTGTATCACAGCCGCTTCCTTCTACGTCATTTTGCCAGGACTACGAGGAAAGGAGGTAACTAGAAATATTTAGAAACAGTGAAAGTACATATAGTTGAAAAAAGAAACAAAGAGTGAAAAAAAGAAACACCGGGTGAAAAAAAGAAACAAAGAGCTGTAGAGATACAGACGCGTGATAACTAGAGACACGATGGAAAGACTGAAAATACCCAAGTTAACATTTTCATTTTCCCTCATAGCATAAACACCTATGCAATCAGAGTAGATCCAGACCAGACATCTACTGTATGATTTGTCTGATCTGGGTCTGCTGTTTGCTTATGGAATTATATAGGAACGTTTCTACAGATTTGTCTATGTCAAACTTTCTTGAAAATATTACATGCTAAAATTCAAGTTATGAATATTCTTGACATAATCAATTCAGGCCTAAATGTCAATTATGGAAAAACAATCACCAAGGTAGGTGAATAAGGAGACAAAGACGGAAATCAAGCAATGATGACTTATACGTAAGAAGAGATACAGGGGCTGTAACTGAACAAACAGTTTCCATAGGTTGCTAGCATGTAAAGAGTGGGTTAGATACAATAGATCTCTGGTAAATGTTAAACAATGTATCTCGCTGCATCTCCAACACAACCGCTGGTTTAGATCTGCACTCCTTGCAATGCCGTCGACGATACCTGGCTCCAAAGTTAAAACATGTTTTGCTGGAGACTGGGTTCATTCTCAAACAAGCTCAAAATTTGACCATTCAGATACGCGAGAATGAACTCAGTCTCAAGACTCAGAAGTTTGATCCTCTCTGAGCCTGTTCTTGTTACATGACAGCCTCTTGATATCGTATGGTGGGTTTTCTTTCCTTGTTATGTTTATTTTTCAGAAATTATTTACATTCATCCGGGTTACCTTCAGCTTATTCGTTGGTGCTGTAATAGTATGTAAGTATACTCACAGTCACGGATAGTTTACAGTAAAACCTCTCTGTAACGGCCACTAAATTGTGTTAATTAGTTGGCATTTAGGGCAGGTGGCTGCTTAAAGCAAGCTGAAAGTAAAACAGAACGCTCTGTTTTACTTTCATCTTGATTTAAGCAGCCACCTGCCTTGAACACAAAATATTTTATGTAATTTAGTGGCCGTTATAGAGAGGTTTTACTGTATACCTTTCCAAACAAGTTGGATCCAGAATACCAGATAAGACGACGAGTAACTCACTAGGATCCATATCACCAGGATCATCTCATCTGAATCCTAACTGTTTGTTAATGTGATTATGGTTTTAAAGACAATACCAATATCGACAGAGTTCAAACTGGACGTTCATTTTAGTATAAATATCGGTCTTAGAGACAGGTGACAGCTTAATGTAGGATAAAAGTCATGCAGAAAGTTCCTAGAGGAGCTTTCTGTATGCCTTTCACCCTGCATCAAGCAGCCATCTGCCTAAAAGGATCTATATTTCTCTCCACTAGAACTCCGGTTTAGAAGGGTTTTACTGTAGACATGTTTGCAGGATAGCTTGTTGATACCAAGCGAACTTCGGGTGAAATGTACAAGCCCTTAACAACCAGTCTGTAGCCAAATGAGACACCTGGTAACTCACCCGGAACCCGTCTTACAGAAGATCGAAGAGTCTGAAACTACTGTAGCCTATAACATACGACTGATCACAACTTTATATGTCGTATTGATGAGGTCACGATAGTTTGTGTCTTACAAATGTAGCTTAACCCTTCGCTTGCTGAATTTTAAAATACATTTCTCCTTCTTTACCCATGCCCTGTTATATGATTACATATATCTTCACTGTGTACACGTATTCCGCTGTGCAATCACTGCTGTGGAGTGCACTGGTTGCACAATCAATTTGTAAATAGTGCAGACCCTGATGAGACAGCTCCTGCAGGAGCTGTCTCATCTGGGTCTTCACTATTTACAGGTAGGTATATTGACGCGAATAGCAAGCGAAGGGTTAAACCGTGGTACGCCAGGACGAACAATAAAATCCCTCTAAACTGGAATTCTAGTGGAGAAGAAGTTTGATATTGTTAGGCAGGTGGATGCTTAATGCAGGTTGAAAGCCACGCTCTTTGAATAAACCTACTGAAAATGAGAATTTACCAGAGAAAAGTAAAAAAAAAATAGAAATGTGTTAAATAGAGAAATCGTTCCTATGGAGCAAATGCTCTATTTATCACAAAAGTTACAAGAAATGATGTTACAGAGACACCGAAAGGTGTCAGTAGGAAGGAATGGGTTACCTTAAGATTACATTTGTCTCCTTCATTTCGTTCAAAATATACGTGTCTGGCCTTCAAACAGTTTTGATCCAGATTTGACACTAGGCAATTCTGGTACTCATTAAGATCTGAGTAAAGTGAATCACACAGACGTTTTAAAATTGCGTACGACGTTTTAAGAAGGGGTGACAATAGTTTTACGTTAAGTTTTATATGCATTTGTACTACGAATATTATTTATCTCGTCAAGTTATACTTTATATTAGTGTCAAACTGGAGCTATACATGGGAGACGTCTGAAATCCACACCAAGACCAAGTATAAGGCAGGAACCGGTGAGGAGATCGCGGCCGACATTGGCGTCCACATAGGCCTTCGAGGGATAAACATTACCCTTAAAGGTACGTTCACATACTGCACATATGCCTTGGAGGAATAAACATCAATCATAAAGGTAGGTCCGCATATGGTTTCCAGGGATAAAAAACAATTTTAAAGGTACGCCCACATACGCATTCGACGGATAAACATTACCCTGATAGGTACGCCGCCCACATACGCATTCGAAAAATAGGCATTCGAAAAATAGGCATCGCTCTTGAAGGTACGCCCACATATGCCTCAGAGGGATAAACATCAATCTTAAAGGTACACCTGCAGATACCTTCCAGAGATAAACATCACTCTTAAAAGTTCGTCCACAGAAGAATTCGAGGGATAAGTATTACCCTAAAGGTACGCCCACATAAGGTCTGCCAGGAACAAACATCACTATCAACCCTTTCCTGTTCTATGTTTTTTTTCCAAATTTAAATACGTACTGAATATTCATGGGCAAAATGTTAGTGAACTATTGAAGGCGGAATATTGTAGCCATTTTAGACACTAAAGAAACAAATAATTCAAAATTCCACTAGCATACAGAGCAGACCCTGATCAGACAGCTCCTGTAGGACCATCTGATCTGGGTCGACTCTGTTTGCAAATGCTTGAAAACACGTTTATATGAAGGAAATGGTAGTATATGTCCATATAGGCATTCATGGAATAAAAGTACAAACACATGAATTTTCTATGGATAAACATCGTACTTAAAGGCATGCACTCGTAAGTCGTCGAGGGATAAACTTAATGCTTCAAGATACATCCTCGTAGCCATCTGAGGGATATACATAGCATTTTAGGTTACGTTCAGGAAGGTCTCTGAGGAACAAACATCACGCTTCCAGGTGCATCCTCATATGTGTATGAGGGATAAACATATGTACGTTCACCCTTGAAGTATGTCCTCATACATTTGCCTGCGAGGCATAACATCTCCCCATATGCCTCCGAGGGATAAGCATCACATTTAAATGTGCATTCTCATTCCGCATACGTCCCAGACGAGTTATCTGATCAAGATTTACACTATATACTGTACCAATGAGTACCGATGTTAAATATCAACTTTGATATATATTCCACAGAACTACTCTCAACGTAGAATATATTGTTTCAAAATTCAATATTGAATAGTCCTTAACTGAAAAAGACAGTGGATATAGACACAGTTGAAAGTTAATTCAATGCTCAGAAATACACAGTTCAGGTTTAATCTTGATTTTGTCAAATGGTAGTGTATCTAACGTTTAAGTCTTCTTTGGACTGTTGACGTGTGGTCGAATCATCAATGGTAACCTTTGCAAACACTGTTGAGTTAGTAGAGACGCCAAGAAACCCGGCTTCTCAGCAGAATGGTAACCCTTCGCTGGCTGAATTTTAAAATACATTTCTCCTTCTTTACCCATGCCCTGTTGTATAATAACATATAGCTTCACTGTGTACAAGTGTTTCGCTGTGCAATCACTGCTGTGGAATGCACTGGTTGCACAATCAACTTGTAAATAGTGCAGACCCTGATGAGACAGCTCCTGCAGGAGCTGACCCATCTGGGTCTTCACTATTTACAGGTAGGTATATTGACGTGAATAGCAAGCGAAGGGTTAACAGTTCGACACGTTGACAGTGACCAGGAATGAGCTTTGACTTATGTGATCCTAACAGACAGTATCTCAACATTAATATAACATTTTCAGATCTCCATGTAACATTTTTCAATGAAAATTCAGGCTCAAACTAAATGTGAGAATATTCTTATATGGTTTTGTTTCTGTCGTGCATTTCAGGTACACCAGAGAAACAGCTGAATGAGACCATAAACTACAACGAACATTTCAGCTGGGAATGGGAGCAGGGAAGAATTGGATTTGGACCGTTTGGTATGCAGTCGTTGTTTTACATTCAATGAGTGTTATGTTAAATGTATCTTCAAGTACATGTATGTTTCCAGTTTTATTACCACTGTTTGCTTTCCGGATGGATACTTCTAAATATTTACTTCATAGATATGCATTGTACCGCATTTGCAAAACAAAGCCGCTTGATCAGTGTCTGTTCTGTTTGCCGATGGAATAATGTAGATCTAATTCTGCAATTTCTGCCATGGCTAATTTTTCATGTGTCCATGTACCAATATTAAATTCCTCTGAAAAATATCCATAATGTCATTATGATGTCTTACATGAATATTCGTGAGGTATTATTACCTTAACTATTCACGTCTTATAAACGCTTTTTCAAGCGTTTGCAAACAGTGTAGGAGCCGTCTGACCATGGTCTGCTCTTTTTGTTTATGAATCTATTCTGAATCCAAGATGTAATGCCGATCACCTCGCCGTAGAATGATAAAGGTTTCAACAATATTTCCGCCTGACATGAACAGGGAAATTAACGTGACAAATGACGATAATTTTACCCTTTACAACAAATTTTGAACAAACTAGTTAAAATGAAATTTGGACTGTGGAAAAGTGTAGCCATTTTAGAAAGTAAAGAAACAGATCTTAAAAATCATATTAGCAAACAGAGCAGACTCTGATCAAACGGCTCCAGTTGGAGTTTTCTGATCTGGGTCTACTCTGTTTGCAAATGCGTCAAACACTTTTATATGAAGGGATTGGGTATAAGTGTTTATAAAAGTAACCTGATCTCATTTAAATACTTTTGTATTTCTTCAGCCGGAAGGTTTAATCAGGAATACCGTGCTGCCCAGTTTAGGGGACTTCCTCTGCCTATCCTCTGGATAGCCGAGTACTTCACCATTGATGGAGAAGGGATTCGTTGGGGGCGCTACTATAGACAGGCGGGCTGGTTTTCACACATCATGCTATGGTAAGAGATGGAAGTTCAAAATGTTAAACAGTAAAAACTCGATTCTACGACATTTT
The DNA here is from genome assembly GCA_963576725.1 of Azorinus chamasolen. Classification (NCBI taxonomy): domain Eukaryota; kingdom Metazoa; phylum Mollusca; class Bivalvia; order Cardiida; family Solecurtidae; genus Azorinus; species Azorinus chamasolen. The sequence goes on along the minus strand of OY755236.1, from coordinate 37,010,925 downwards.
AGTATTTTTTGTAGGTAGGTGGCTGCTTAACGCAGGATGAAAGGCATGTAGAAAGCTTTCTGCATGACGTTCACCCTGCATTAACCCATTTGCTCCCACGATCCCATATATGGGACGTAGGCAAACAGTGTAGACTCTGATTAGGCGCCGCATAATGCGGCGTCTGATCAGAGTCTACACTGTTTGCTGATAGGAATTTCAATTTCAAACAAAACGAAATTGAAAATTTAGGCCAGGCACCCCTTAGTTAAACAATGGACTAATCCAATATATAAACATGGAAGAATCCACTGGGAGCGAATGGGTTGAAGTAAGCCGCCATCTGTCTTAAAGAATGATAATCATACTTGTTTCAACTATCGGGGTTTCGCTGTATATGTATTTATAATGGTTGGTAGGTCCAGCGATCTTTAGTTTAACTTCTAATAGCCATGATGCATAAAAAGAAAACTTAGAAAGGAATGCTTGAGAATATGACATGTTCAAGTGATACGCCTTGGCGAAAATTAAAAGCTATTGATTCTTTTCAAAATATATCATCAAAACAGTTCAACTATTTTACATAATATTTGGCTTCACTGATATCTTAACCCTGTACCTGATTAATAATACCTACACGGTATGTCAACATTAACCGTTTACTTGATTAATAGCATCTGTACGGTATATCAATATTAACCCTGTACCTGATTAATAATATATGCACCGTATGTCAACATGGACTGTTTACTTGATTAATTTCATCTGTATGGTATTTCAGTATGTACTCATTACTTGATTAATCTCATCTATACGGTATGTCAATATAAACCCTTTACTTAATTAATATTACCAATACGGCACCCTTTTGATTAATACTGCCTATATGGTATGTCAATATTAACCCTTTGGATTAATATTACCTGTATGGTATAACAGTATAACCCCTTTTGATCAATATTACCTATACGGTATGTCAATATAAACCCTTTACTTGATTAATATTATCTATACGGTATGTCAGTATAAACCCTTTCTTTACTTGCTTAATATTACCTATACGGCATGTAAGTATAAGCCCTTTTGATAATTATCACCTATACGGTATGTCAATATCAACCCTTTTGATTAATATTACCTACATTTTATGGTATGTCAGTATAAATCCTTTACCTCTTTACCTGATTCATATTGCTGATACTGTATGTCAATATAAACCCTTTACTTGATTAATATTGCCTTAACGGTATGTCAGTATAAACCCTTTTGCTTAATATGTCAGTTTAAACCCTTTACCCGATTAATATTATCTATACGGTATGTCAAGTATGAACCGATATTACCTACACGGCTGTCAATATAAACCCTTTGCCTGATTAATATGAATGCAAAACTCAGCCCATAATGAGTAGTTATGACTTCAATTTGAATAACATGTAAAGTAAGAAACTGTATTTCATTGACAAAGGAACATTCCCCGATCAAACTGTTTGCAAAAGCCTTGTTATCAAGTAAAGCGCACTATGTCGCCGGTCAACTAGAAGTATTCAACCATTCAAATTCGGAACACGCATGCATTGTCTTTTGCAAACAGTGTAGACAGATATCAGAGGGCTCCTAACAGGCTTTGCACTGTTTGTCATTCAAAACCCTCCAACAAGTTTAAGGCTTTCATACTGAGTAGACTCTATAGATGGACTATTCCAATGTAAAAATCAGCGATGAAAGGGTTAATACAATCTGTGTTGACACGTTTCAGGCTCTGCTTCCCCCTTTGGCTGCTGACAAATATCATGTTCTTCATCTTGCTTCGCTACGCAACCTACATTCTTGCCTTGACTGGCACCTGTATGATAGTGGCTAACATCATCTGGGCCACTCTACGCAATCCCAACGATCTTAAAATACCATGGGAGGACGGAACCATGGAATTTTCCTTTGGTGACTCCTTTTATAACTGCCTTTACACAGGTTTGTACGAGGCTTTCTGTATTGCGATTATGACACTTGGTAGCCACTTAGTAGCGCCGTTCGGGATGATATCAGGCCTATTTATTAGATTAAGTTTATGTTTCCCACACAAAAAATCGGTTTATAGGGAGTTCAGTGATTGTACATCATGTTTGTAAACGTAAGAAAAAAGCTGAATGAAGCACTGTGTGAAAAGCGTTTCTATAGGGGATTACAAAATAATTATATATCTACCCATGTGCATTCACTACTTCGTACAGAGTTATTAAACAAAACAAACATGTATCTTCCCCTGTGCATCCAATACTCCGTACAGAGTTATTAAACAAAACAAAAACTTCTGCCGTGTATTCACTTCTTCGTATAGAGTTATTAAACAGAACAATCATGTATCTACCCACGTGCAATCACTACTTTGTACAAGGATATAAAATAAAGCAAGCATTATCTACTCATGAGTATTAACTACTTTGTACAATAATATTACACAAAACACAATAATAAACATGAATCTATATACCTATGTACATTACTACCAGACATGTATCTATATACCTATTTGCATTACTACCAGACATGTATCTATATACCTATGTGCATTACTACCAGACATGTATCTATATACCTATGTACATTACTACCAGACATGTATCTATATACCTATGTACATTACTACCAGACATGTATCTATATACCTATGTACATTACTACCAGACATGTATCTATATACCTATGTACATTACTACCAGACATGTATCTATCCAGTTACATTCACTACTTTGTACAGGGATATTCTGTGTGATCGCGTCAATCGTGATCTTGTTCATGGATTTGAGGTTCCCAAACCAATTGACCACGTTCTTCGGTGTGGATGTGCTGCAAGACATGGATGAAGTGCTGCCAGGAGGTACAGTAACCCTTGTTCTAATAGTAGCAGTAACATCAATTTTAATAGTTATACAGTAAAAGCTCTCCAAATCAGAAATGTAATAAAGAAGATCTTTTTAGTCATTGGGCTGTTAAATGCATGGCAAAGGTCGTACAGAAGAACGCTCGTTCTGGAGGTATCACCCTGCCCTAAACTTCTACCTGTCTTAAAGACTGGCATTGATACTTTCACTCTGCATTAAGCAATCACCTGCCTAGAAAAATTTAATAATTCTGTTATACAAATATGATTTAGAAGGGGTTGACTGTGTAACTGTTTACCGATGTTTAGTATCTGAACGTTGATGATATGCCAGTTAGTAGCAGATATTGAAGCAAGAAAGCTGTTTTCTAATAATTGACTTAAATATGTTCTAGATATATAATTAATTACACTTTGCAAAGCACAAAGAAACGTATTAGAGTCTGTTCTGATATGATATAAATATGGAGAGTACTGTGACATCCCCCGTCAGGTTTAACCATTTCCCTGTTCTATGTTTATTCCAAATTTCGATACTTACTGAACATCCATGGACAAACTAGGTATAACGAAATATGGAAGGTGGAACATTGTACACATTTTATAAAGTAATGAAACAGATCTATAAAATCCCATTAGCAACCAGAGCAGGCCCTGTGTCGTCTGATATGGGTCTCTTCTGTTTGCAAATGCGTTAAAAGGTTAATGCCATTTCCCTTTGACAGAGTATTTGAGCTGGATAGCTTACTGTACCTTGTCAGAAATTATTTGCTTCTGCTATCTTTTGGTAATTATATCGTATCCTTGTCACTTGTTTAAAACGCAAAGAACCGTTTTGTTTATTTAACCCTTTCCTCCATAAATACACATTTCTACGCCTCTGTAAAATCACCTATTGAAACCATTGTGATAAATAGAGAATTTACTCCTATAGGAGCAAATGCTCTATTTATCACAATGGTTTCAAACTACAAAATTCTAAAATGTTCCCTTTCTCTAGTAAATGATCCTTTTTGGTAGATTTGTTCAAAGAGGTTGGGTCTAAAATTAGACTATGGAGGAATTGGTTAAACAACTGTCTTTAATCATTTGTACGTTAGTGGCAAATTCGTGATAACCTATGGAAACAGTTTGGATTCAGGTGTGACGTCGTGTTACACGGTGTCACACCAGAAGCCAAATTGTTTGACCCTCTGACTGTATTTATATCTTTAGTATAGGTGTCAGCTAATGCATGGTTAAAGTTATACAGAAAACTCTCAGGACTTTGCGACTTTCCGCCTTCATTTAGTAGCGATCTACATTGTTCTATACTAAAGTCTGGTTTACAGGGGCTTGAATGTACATGTTTACTGTTAACCAGCATGTAGTGCTTGAACTTTAATGCTATATAAACAGGTAGTAGCATAAACAGAAGAGAGCAAAGCTTTTCAATGATTAATTGTCATGAGGTCGAATATATTAATAACACGACACAATGTCTTTAAAATTTAATAATTTCTACGTCTCTTACGTGTTTTAATCTCTTTTAGAAGTTTTACCACCAATAAGAGGTTTGTACGCTAATATGCTGTGGTTTGGGCTATAATACAATTTTTGATTACATTATCCATTTTCAATTACAATTTTACCTTAATTCTTACTTGTACTGTTACGGTTTATACCGGATGTGATAACGTGTTTTATTGTAAAAAGAAGCAGCGGGTATCCACAATTCACATCGGAGTTTATAAGTATAGTAAAACCTTTCTAAACCGGACATTTAATTCAATATAAATATCGGTCTAAGTTAGCTAGAATGCCTCCAATGTTTGTGTTTGTGTATGTCTTGATATAATAAATCAATAAAATCAAATTTAAATAGTAAAGTAAGTGCACCATTATTTGTTGTTTCAATTACTTGTGTAATATAGGATCCACATGCATAGTTGTGAATAAATTCCCTTTATTGCTAATCTTAGACAAATAATTGACATTAATATAGTGCATTTATAAGGATATTTATATTGTTCACCTTTAGTCTGTCTTGCAATCTAAATTTTCTATCGACGAAAACTTGCTTAACATGTTTAAGGTTGAAGATACCTTCAGTACTCTTCAAACAAGTTAGATCCAGTTAGATACGGATCATTCGCTGTGCCAATTGTTTGAAGTATTTCTGATAAAACAAAACAAACCTTGCAGAACTAGGTCTATACCAATGCATTAGCGAACAGAGCAGACTCTGACAAGAGTTGCCGGATTAATGATGGCGAGTTACAAGGCGTCTCATCTGGAACCTATCTGTTTGCAAATGTCATTACAAATTCATCACGTGGCATGGTAAATATTGTACTATGCAGACCCTGATCAGACACGGTATTTCTCAACATTATGAGTTATGTTTTGAAGGTGCATTTATAATAACGCAGATAAAATACTTTTGCAGCAAATGAAGAACATGGTAAGAAGATATTCTACTCTGATACAAACAAACATGGACAGGAATTAACTTTTCGATATTTTATATAACGACCTTTTGTCTTAGATCCATGCAAGGGACATGGTTCTCATATCTCTGTTTTCTTACATTAAAATCGACAAAAAAGAACGTGTATTTGAAAGCAAACTAGAATATTTCATTTCATAGGTTTGTGCGAAAATACTTTCAAGCAAATTTTAGTTACACAGCACAAACGTATATTATATGTGCATTATACAAAAATGAATGCCTCTATTACAAGAATAAACATCAGTTTCATTTCGTATTTTGAAATTGTTTCATTATCTGATGGAGATGAATCTTTTCGCATTTGCAAACATATAAGACCCAGACCAGACGGTTCTGTTAGGAAACGTCTGATCAAGATCTGCTCTGTTGGCTCACGAAATGATATTTATATGATTCTAAAGTTTCTGCGAAGTTAGAGGAGTGTTTCTTTAGGAAATAGTTTGTGCTGATATGCAACTTGGAAAATAGAGATGCAGACAGCACAGGCTCTGGTCAGATGATTCCTTCAGGGACCCTCAGATCTGAGTCTACGCTGTTTTCACATTTACCGTTTAGGTACAAAAGGCATAAATGCATTAAGTCATGTCATGCAAAGAAAATAATAAAGATTTTGTAAACATGCGTAACACGCTTATACCATACACATTATTTAGCAGTTCACTTCTGCAATTAGATTCTTCATTCTTTCTAGGCTATGGTTAATATATGTTATCACAAAAACACCTTTGCAAATAGGCTCAATCCAAATGAGATATCCGAGCAAATCGACTTATCATCAGCTTCAAAAGTGACTGGCAATCTTTGAAAAAATGAAACAGACTTTTTTTAACGAAAAGAAAACAGGTTTTTGAAATGATTTCATAAGTATGACTCAAAAAGATGTATATCCCAACCACTACAATTAACCCATCAAACACACGCATACACTATCCTTACACCCCTCCCTAACAAAACACAAAAACACTACCTTTAACCCCCTTTCCACACACCCACCCCAACACACACTTAACACACATTACCTACCGTGCCACGGCACTCAACAATCACCCCTTCAAAACGCACACACTGCCTTTACAACCCAGCCATATCGACACGCGCACGCACACACACACACACACACACACACACACACACACGCACACACACACATACACGGACACACACACACACACACACACACACACACACACACACACACACACACACACACACACACACACACACACACACACACACACACACACACACACACACACACACACACACACACACACACACACACACACACACACACACACACACACACGGACGCTCCCCATTCCCCATATCACCTAATTCTAATTTATATAACTTCTTAGACATGATTAGTGTCAAACTGTTTGGATTCTGATAAGACATCGACTAACGCGGAGTTTCATCTGGAACCAAACTGTTTGCGAAGTTAATCACATTAACGCCGACAATATGATACAGGTTAAATATTCAATATTTGTTTAGAATCTAAATATATAACATTAACATTGACTGCAGTACTTGCACAGCATAGACTGCAGAAAGAACAAAATCTTGCATATTAATACATATACTAAAAGGTGCATCGTGTGTAATCGTTTCCCTGTTTTATGTTTAGTCCAGTTTTCAATACCTACTGAATATTGATGGACAAAATAGTTATAATGAAATATGAAAGGTGGAAGGCGTTTTCGAAAGTAAAGAAACATATATTTCAAATTCTATTAGCAAACAGAGCAGACCCTGATCAGACGGCTCCTATAGGAGTAAATGAGTTAATTAATTTTGGGAAGCATCGGGGGTAAAGAGGATAATATTACAGCGCATGCGTATTGTTGTTTTATAAAAGCAAATGTACGAGGGGCTTTTGTCATTTCAAAAGCTATACAAACTAGAGAAGTAGTGAAACTGGGTAATTAGGGTAGAGAGGGCATATTGGATGTCCAGATACTTAGGGCTATTCGGATGGAGGAGGGAAATTGTGTATCCGAATACTTAAGGTAATTAATATGGAGAAAGGAAAATGCAGTGCCCCATTGGGACTGTTGTTGCCCTCGCTCTTCGGGCTCGGGACAACAACAGCCCCTCGGGACACTGCAGATGTTATTGCCAGAAAAAAACCCGTGTATTAACCCTCTAGTGTAATTAGGATGAAGACGGTAGATTGGGTGTCCGAATACCTGGGATAATTAAGATTGAGAAGGTAAAGTTGGTGTCAAATACCTAGTGTAATTCGGTTACGCATCCTGACTGTCAACTTTTTATGCAAACTAGTATTATACGTTTCACTATGACATGTGCATCGAGCTGCCTGGATTTATATTAGCTCTATGCTTTATTTAAACATTATTTCGATTTGAACAAATTCATTTTAGTTTTATTTGCAGAATATTACGATGGTGGATATCCGAACAACGTGGACGTGAGAAGGGGAAATGACGATAACGTTGAAACGAAAGACATGGACGGGGAGTCCAACTCAATCCCAGCCGATCCAAGCAGACCGCCGACGGCTAACAGACAGGATATAAGCACGTCGGGTGCCTCTTCGGTCGTGGATGATTACGATGAAGACGAAATCTACGAGCCTGCTCCAGTACGTAGATCACCTTGTTTAACCTTTAGTATGCTGAGAAAGTATTAGACGATAGGAAATGTCCTCTACTTCAGACTTTGAAACCTTCCCCTGTTGCATATTCATGTAAGAAATACTGACATCATGAATATTCATAAACTGATTTGTTTTATAATGGCATATGTACACAGTAGGTGGCGGTGGTCTAGTGGTAACGCGCTTGACTATCAGTCCGGAGGTCCGGGGTTCAAATCCAAGTCCCACGCGGAAATTTCAGAGACGCTTTTCCGTGTCTCCCACCCGCACATCCTCTCCACCCAGGGGTTAAAATGGGTACCTGTGAGGGTCACTCGCCGGTACTGCGGCTGCATGATTTGCGCCATATGTTAGCAGTGCTCAATATTGTAGGCCAATGACTCAATGACCAGGGGAGTAAATGTACAGTCGGCTGAGCGGTCATTCGGACTGAAAGTAGACTATAACTAGGTACTTTACTTTTACACAGGATGTTTTGGTATTGGGATAAACTGTCATGTAATTCCTCTTAGATGAGCTTTCTGTGTGCTTTTCACCGTGCATAAAGCTGCTAACCTGTCTTCAAGACCGATACATATACAGTAAAACCCATCTAATGCGACGAGCAAAAAGGAGCATAATTCACAGTGGCATAACTTTACGGTAGATCTCACTCTACAATTTCTACCGATATTAAAATTATGTGTTTGGTTTGATTTTTAAAAAGTTTTACGTCGTTTTAACATCACCACGTCTCAGCTAATATGTTCATATATTGTCGGTGTTCAGCATTCAAGGAGCAGTTCTATGTGTATGTGTATGGCATATGTGTATATTTTGTGTGTATGAATGCTGTTCATTTTATATCAATCGGTGGTTGTAGGGGTTCCTTTATGTTCAACACCCCTTGGCGCTGCATGGCCGTTTCAGTGTCTCAGTGCCCTTACCTCCAAACTATCCTATTGTGTGCCCTCGACCCAGTCCAATCGATATCTACTTTTCAGTAAGGCGTTTTAATGACGTTAGTCTTAATACACTCTTGCGTAAGTCGTGGCGCCACATCTTGTCTTTTGTTTTCGGTTAGTTTGTTTGACGTTTGATTTGACGATATTAAAAGATACTGCTATACTCTGACAGCGATTGCTGTGTATTTTGCAAACATGTCCTGGTTTAGTCGATAAGCAAAAACAGGACAATAAAAGTTGCTGTTGCAAGAGGTTTTGGAGGAATTCCTCAAGCTATCCACTGTACACGTATTTGAGGGCTGGTACTTTGCAACAATGATCACACCCTATAGTGGTTCATCCTATTCTTTCGCGCGTTCAGAATTATCTCTGTCTATTAAAATTGGTATAATATGATGTCGGCGTGGAACAGACAAGGAACAGTTCTATGAAGGTGGTGTATGTATGTGTGTGTGAGCATTTCTTCTGTGCTTCTGTTGTTGCTGTGCACTTTCGTGTGTTACATGTATTTCCAAATTTCCTTTCAGACTTCTATTCTATTAGCTTATATTTGCATAATATACAATTGTGAATTAACCAATTATTTCATAGATATTCATATAAGCATTTATGTATGTATGAATATTAATTAGCTTAATACTTATAATGGCATATGAAAAGGGCAAGTTTTGACCCTAGTAAAAATGTACAATTATATATATATATGTAATTCCACAAGCAAACAGAGCAGACTCTGAACAGACGGCTCATAGGGTTTTTCTTGTTGTCTCTATACAAAAAAATCACAATGCCAACCGAATTCGACTATAGCGACACAAGATGAAACTCACAAGGTTTGCCCAAACGACAAAATCTACCTTTCCTTTTAAAGCTACCATCTGCTAATAAGTACACCAACCGGAAGTCACGTGGTCTGACCACGAGATTTCAGAAGCCCCGCAGGCGTCGCCCACCTGGTGGCTCGTACGAGAACGAAGGGTAAGTGCGAACTTTCTAGCTATAATATTGGCCTGCTTTTATGCTATGCATAGCAAGATGTCAGTATATAATAAAGTATACTTACATAACGTCCTTTAGTAATTGACCATAATAGACTTTATAATGATAGTGAACTATGGAAGATAATGCAGTAGTATGGTGAATGGTTTCAAGAAATGGTGACAAGGTCTGGTGACAAAGTCTGGTGACATGGCATGAAGACAAGTTTCATGCTTATACCCCGGGTGCCGGATATGGTTACTTTGCACCCCGTCTGACTTTTATATGGGTACCAGGGTGTTTGATAGGGTCTTCCGAATGGAAATAAAACATGTTCCCATGAAAAAACTCATTCCTGCTATGGGTATTTCTACCGTTTCCATGGCAACTATTGGTCGAGACAACGTCGGTGGGTAAAGGATGTGATGTAGTATATGTATGCTATTTGGAGAACTAATAGTTTGAAACTTTTGCCAAATTGAAGGTAAGACATTGGCCCTTAATTAAGAATATGTTTTAATTAAATACCTCATTTGCATAATCATGAATATTAATGAGAAACCCGAAAATGAAGAAAAAAGACTAGAAGATGGTGGAAACTAGATCTGAAATCATCTGTGATGCTCCAAATACACCCAAATGTGTTCTTATACATAAAACGTCCTTAAGGAGAGTATTATGTAAAACAAAATCGTGTCTCTATGCTTATTTGCATTTTATTGAGTTTTCGAGTATCTATAGCAGACGTACGTCCGGACACCGTCAGCGCATAGAGAAGATACCATTATATCTCAGGGCATTCGAGAGCTGGCAACTAACAGTATCAACTTGTTACCAAACATAAAATGAATACGCTGGTCTTTGATTTAGAATAACATGTTGTTAATAATTTCATTAACATATTCATGAATATTAATAAGAAAACCAAAACCATAAGAGAAAAAGACAGGACAATGGTGAAAACTAGATCTGAAATCATCTGTGATGCTCCAAATGCATAGAGATATGTTCTTATACATAAAACCACATCAAGGGAGAGTAATCTGTCTGATACTAGGAAAAAGTGTATCTATGGGTTATCTGCATTTTATTACGATTCAGAATTAACATAGCAAATGTACGTCCGGGCAGCGTCAACGCATAGAGAAAGTAATAATGTTATATCACAGGGCCTTGGGCAGCTGGGAGCTAACTTTATCAATCTGTTACCAACCATAAAAGAAAAACACTGGTCTTTGATTTTGAGTAGCATGTTGTTAATCAGTTAATTGACATATTCATGAATATAAAAGCTTAAATCAAACAAAAAGACGGGAAATTATTTAAAAACGGCAGAAGGAATTATTAAACCATCCGGTATGCTCAAAGTAAACCGAAATAAGTTCGGGATACATCGAAAAATATTCAACCGCTTTCAAGTTATGATTTAGTTGGTTTTATATCAAGCGATGGTGTCTGTATCGGTTGTTTTCTTTATACGAACATGATTGTGCACCTTTCTAGTATGCAAACAAATGAACAGATAAGGTACAAATAACGTTTCAATTTCAAGTGTGAAATGAAACTTTAAAATCTGCATTCTCTTTTATTCATAACAATGAGTAGGGTATCACAAAAACGTGAAATGTTTTAGCCAGCGTCTGACGTAAGCGAAGAACAAAATAATGAATCAAGAACTTAAATCGAAAAGCCATGTAACATGGTTTGTAAAGCAGAAATCAAACAAGGCTTTTTACTGGTGTGTTTCGTGACATACAAGTGACAATAGACTGATTGAAGCTAATGTTTTTGAATCATTCACGTATTTACGAAAAAAGCATACATGTATTTACAAATCATTATATCATTGTCGTCCTCAGCACATGTACAAAACGTTGCCATTGCCTGCTGTATATTGATAGCTAGTATTTTTGTAAAACATACATTTCATATCAAAAACTTAAATAAGATACATAGCAAAACATGCATCAAACATTATCATGTCAAATTTCATAAATACTAATGATAACACAAGAAACGAAAAACCCATCCCTCATTTCGATTGTGGTCCTCAATGTTAAGAATGTTTCTATAGGTTTAAGCAGTAGACCTTTTTGTGAGATATATTCAACCATCATTACATCTATATTAATTGTAATGCAAGCCCACCCTTTCTTCATATTTTTCAAGAGTGTACTCCAGAATGTCCACTATGCATTGTGGAAGCAATTCACCTTCAATTTATTATGAAACCAGAGAAACTATATCGATAATGATAGTAGGGCATCGCACACCTCTGTATCCGCACACCTCTTTCCGGGGTATCCAATTAGCCCAAAGTTGGCAGAAACGGGTGTTAATCAACGCAACCAACCAACTTTCTACAAGGTGGCAAAGATCGATGTCAATCTGGCGCTCAATAATGGTTGTAGTGTGTGTCCGAGAATCTGTTTAAAATGAAGATGACTTTCTCAGGGCAGCTGTAAAAGACAAAGACGTTGAAGAAGTATTTTTTTAAAAAAAACAACAGGCTGGAAACCCTCGCTAATTTCTTTGAGTTGTTAACGACTAATATTGAAAACAATGGAACATTCGGTGTTAGAATACTGGCAACACGGAAATACGTTGATGCAATTACTAGCTCCGTCATAAAGGTCATATGCGGAGATTGATCTTTGGGATCTCATGAAGTATCATCCAACACCAGTACCGTCGATCATTGGTACCGCTGATAGCTGTTTAGCAAAACCATACATATCAAATGAGCTGAATATCTAATAGAACAGGTGGCAAATGTACCAACACAAGATGAGAAACACATTGTAAAAGAAGTCAGGAATGCTTTATTTCATTCAATTTAAGACATTCCAGGCATCATGAAACAATTATCTGAAAGACTTTTCAGCATGACGCCTGAAAATATTGATGTATTTTTCAGTAAGATATGTATCAGGAAAGCTCCGTCAACATATGGAGAGAATGAGGGGATGGGGTTCAGAAAAGTTGCTAGTATAATGGGGAGCATACGAAGAAACCTGCTGACTGGAAGGTTAATTTTTGAACGATGACAACAAGAGACAACTTGTTCAAGAAGTTTGTAAAGCATAAAGTAATGAAGCACAAGAATAAACTGATATCAGGTTTTAGCCAGAGAACAAGACTGCACGACTGTTCAAGTTAGTACATATAAGGGAAAATAGTATGTGTCATCAAAAAAAGGACTCATGGAAACAGACCGAGGTTCATGGAACTTTGAATGTTTCAGCTGACCTAATTGATGAACAAGAATCGTTCACATACACAATGTACGCGATGTTAGGCTTGTAACAGTTGGTGGTTGAATTGAAGCTTCTGTAATTTAAGGGGAAGCGCGAAGATAAGCCAATTAATGAATTGTGTAACATTGACATGGAATTTTTCTACTTTGTAGAAAGTGCTTAATCTAGCACATTTAACGGGTCATCTATCAGGTGCAAATTTGGACGAGCTCACATATAGCCTATCCAGTAATACCCCAGCCTCAGAAGCACATGACTGGACCCATGTAAATGTTTTTCTTGGAACATTTCATTTTGAATCGGTGGTTAGATGCCTCCACAAGTCATGGTAGACATTCTGTAGGAGACTCTTGAGGCAAATGAAGAAGATGAAGACACTGGTTATAACTGGGACTAGACTTGTATTCCAATTAATAAAGTTACGGTGATGAATGAATGTATCACACAGAAATGTATGTTTCTGCAAACCGGCTGAGACATTATTTACAGTATTTAGTGACATAATGTTTTGTACATATACTACGGCGACAATGATATAATGCTGAATAATACATGCTTCGATTAGTTCAATGCCACTTGTATGTCACGAGAGGTACCAGTTAAACGCCACTAGGCCTTGATTTCTCTCTGTTTCTGTCTATTCTAATTATACTTTACATACCTCGTTTCATTTTTTCTGCTGGTAGATTGCAGTGTACACGTCATTAGATTGGCATCTCCTCTTGATACTCTTAATACATTTATCTTTTTCAATCATCATTGCTGTGATGTGGTGATGCGGATAACACAAACAAAATATGTATACAATTCACCTGACCCGAGACACCAGCCTACACATGATCAGTTTAGTTTACTTAATACGTTTAAATTCATGATTCAGTATTTTGTTCTTTGGTCAAGTCATACTACTGGCTAAATCATTTTAAATCATTTCATGACCGTTTGTAATTCCCAAATCATTATTTATGGATAAGTAAGTAAGCAGGATGATGTAGATCAATCTTAATCCTTCTAGTTTTTATTTGAACGTGGTTTAATTTTCATATCATACATGCACTTGGAAATTGAAACATTCTATCATTTGTATCTTAATGGTTAATTTGTTTCATACCAGAAGCGTTCAAGCCCCCCCCCCCCCCGCCATTACGAAAAAGCAAATGACATCATCTTTTGGTATAATACCAGCTAAATCATAATTTGAAAGCTGTTAAATATGTTTCGATGTATCTCGAACTTGTTTCGGTGTACTTGGAGCATAACGGATGATTAAGAAATTCATTTCTACAGTTTATTTTAATAAGTTTCCTCCTTTTTGTTTGTTTTAAGCATAAATATCCATTAATATGCTAATGAACTGATCAACTACATGATATTCTAATTCAAAGACCATTGAATTTCGTATTTATTTAGTAGCATATTGATAATGTTAGCTCCCACCTGCCCAAGGCCCTGTGATATAACGTTATTACCTTCTCTATGCGTTGACGCTGCCCGGACGTACATTTGCAATGGAAACTCTAAAACTCACTAAAATACAGATGACCCATAGATACACGTTTTTACATAGTATCAGCTAGATTACTCTCAATGAGGTGGTTTTATCTGTAAGAACATAATTACATGTATCTCTATGCATTTGGAGCATCACATAGGATTTCAGATCTAGCTTTCACCATTTTCCTGTCTTTTTCTCTCATGTTGTTGGTTTACTCATTAATATTCATGAAAATGTTAATGAACAACATGATATTCTAAATCAAATACCAGTGTATTCGTTTTATGTTTGGTAACAAGTTGATACTGTTAGCTACCAGCTCTCGAAGGCCCTGTGATATAATGTTATCTTCTCTGTGCGCTGGCGGTGTCCGGACGTACGTCTGCTATGGATACTCAAAAACATATTTGGGTGTATTTCGAGCATCACAGATTATTTCAGATCTAGTTTTCACCATATTCTAGTCTTTTTTCCTTCATTTTTCGGGTTTCTCATTAATATTCCTGATTATGCAGATGAGGTAATTAACAAAAATATATTCTTAATTAAGGACCAATGTCTTACCTTCGATTTGGCACCAGTTCCAAACTCTTTGTTTCCCAAATAACATGGATATACTATATTATAGCAGTTACCCACCGTCGTTGTCCAGACCAATGGTTGCCATGGGAACGGTAGAAGTACCTACAGCAGGAATGAGTTTTTTCATGGGAACATGTTTTATTTCCATTCAGCAGACCCAGTCAAACACCCTGGTGCCCATGAAAAAAATCAGACGAGGGTGCACCTATATGGCCCCGGACACTGGCACTTGATCGAAACAGACTACAGCTGTGTAAAATATAGTTATATCATAGTGTATTAATGTACGTGTTGCTTTAAATAAACTATAGTCTTTTTCGATCAAGTGCCAGTGGCCCCGGACTACTATTAGGTTTGATGAAATAGCTTTGATGAACTACAGTAAAAACTCAATACTACGAAATTTTAGAAATTAAGAATCCATGTATCTGTAGGCAGGTGGCTGTTTAGTGCAGGATGAAAGTCATGCAAAACACTCCAAGGGGAGCTTTCTGCATATCATTCAATGTTAAAGACCAATAATGGTAATTATTTGAGTGTTCGAATAATCGAGTTTTACTATACTTTGTGCTAATGTTCTAATAACACAGATGATTAGAATGACAATAAAATATAATTTGAAACAAAAATCAAATTACTTTTTTCCCATTTTACGTGTCTACAGGGCTCCATGTGTGTCTTTTATATAGGCTGGGTCCTAGTAGTGGTTACCGTAGCATCCCCCCCCCCCCCCCTAGACTTTTTTTCATGGGTACCAAATTGTTCGTTGGGGTCCTCAGAACACATTTTGAGCATGCCCCCAAAAATAAGTTTGTCCCAGCTATGTTTTATTTAACGGTTTCCATGGTAACCCGAGGTAATTTTCGAAACTACCTTGGTTCAGAAAATGCGTCATAACTTTGCTTTTAGAAGCAATAGAAGGTCAAAACAAGTACCAAAGTAAAGCAGAGACATATAGCTTGAATATGATATATGAATTAATTAATATTCATAAGTGCATTCTTATGAATATTAATGAGGAAGTAAAAAATGCGTTTTTTTAGAAAAAAGAAGTTTGTTGTTTAGTCTGAGAGGCTTATTAATGCACATAAATTATTGAATTTAGGTTTAAATTGTTCGTTTGGGTCCTCAGAACACATTTTGATCATTTTCCCAAATAATTATGTCCCATCTATGTTTTATTTAACGGTTTCCATGGTAACCAGAGGTAAATTTCGAAACATCCTTGGTTCAGAAAATGCGTAATAACTTTGCTTTTAGAGGCAATAGAAGGACAAAACAAGTACCAAAGTAAAGCAGAGACATATAGCTTGAATGTGATATATGATTTTATTAATATTCATAAATGCATTCTTATGAATATTAATGAGAAAGTAACAAAATCCGGTTTTTTTAGAAAAAAGGAGTTTGTTGTTTAGTCTGATGGGCTTATTAATGCACAGAAATTATTGAATTTAAGTTTAAATTGTTTGTTGGGGTCATCAGAACATATTTTGAGCATAAGTAATTTTGTCCCATATATGTTTTATTGAACGGTTCCCATGGTAACCCGAGGTAAATTTCGAACATCATTGGTTCAGAAAATGCGTAATAACTTTGCTTTTAGAGGCAATAGAAGGACAAAACAAAAACCAAAGTAAAGCAGAGACATGTAACTTGATTATGATATATAATTTTAATAACATTCATATATGATTGCTTATGAATATTAATGAGGAAGTATAAAAAATCCGCTTTTTTAGAAAAAGGAGTTTGTTGTTTAGTCTTAAAGGCCTATTGATGCACAAAAACTATTGAATTCAGGTTTAAATTGTTCGTTGGGGTCCGCAAAATACAATTTGAGCATTCCCCCCCAAAACATTGTGTCCCAACTATGTTCTTTTTAACTGTTTCCATGGTAACCCGAGGTAAATTTCGAAATAACCGTGGATAAAAAAAATGCGTCATAACTTTGCTTTTAGAGGCAAAAAAGGACAAAACAAGAACCTAAATAAAGCAAAGACATATAACTTGAATATGTTATGTAATTTAACTAATTTTCATAAATGTATTCTTATGAATATTAATGAGGAAGTAAAACAATCCGGTTTTTGTTTAGAAAAAAGGAGTTTATTGTTTAGTCTGAGAGGCCTATTGATAAACAAGAGTTATTGAATTCATGTTTGAATGTTTTCATGTGATCATACAAGGAAAATAAACTATCTTTGTTGCAGGTAATATTTCTATAAAGCATACATATTTCAGCTATTTTGCATATAATGTGCGTAAAGGAATAAGCAATTTTCTCTGAGCATTGTATTTAGTATTATTTTGAGTATAATATCTTTTCTGTGATTTATTTTACGTAAAATACCAAACATTGTACCAAAATAGACGAGAGCAGAGGATCATTACTTTGTGTATGTAATTGATTTGTTCATGTCTTTTGAATATAAATGCCATATTTATGAGATGTAAAAATAAACACACTTAAATTAGCTGTTCTTATCTGTTATTTAATTAAAATCTAAAAATTTAAAGTTAATTAGTAGAATCCCCTCTCTCTGGAGGGAGGAGGCTGTCGACCCAGAGGGACACGATAGCCCTCCTCTACAATAGAGAGGGTCAAAGGGTCCTGAGTGATAGTGCGCCACATTGATGAAGGGTCGGATCGGAAAGGGGCAGAAAGCGCGTGTCCCTAGGGCTGGGCCTAGAAGGCCCAGAACCCCAAGGGCCGGAAGGGAAGGAACCCTGAGATGCCAGTCCTGAGTTAGGGAGAAAAGGGAAGGTTCCTAACCGGCTTTTGGCCGGCCCCGCTGAGAGGCAGAATAGGGTCTGGTTGTCTTACCTTTCTTGGGAGGTCCCGTAAGAGGCTTACATTCAACCTTAGGATTTAAAAAAAAAACCAGACCCGAAGCGGGAGGGTTCCTGGTAGAAGCCCTGTCAGCTCTTTCTCCTTAACGTTGCCACCGAAAAGTAGTTCGGAGGCAAAGAGATACCCCCACAGCTCGTCCTTCGACTTGTTCTGCAGACTAGAGGAAGGTGACGGCGACCGCGGAGCATATTCGCTGTCGATGTGGGCCATTGACCCAAGGCCAGTTAGGTCGAACGGCCCAGATGGTATGAACGGCACTTAGTAACTTCGGATTCAAGCTCCACAGAGAAGGCCGCAGATAGGAGGTCAATGTTTGAAGCGAGAGAGAGAGAGAGAGAAATCGGAAGAGGAAGGCGTAATGCCTGCCCTTGGGCTGTCGGAATCAAGTGAGGGTATCTGATAAAACATCCCAGGTCGATTTTCAATTGAAGCCAGGGAGCCCTTGCCCGTAAGAGTTTAGCGGACATGATCCACCCCACCCAGTTGCCGGGCTGGCGCAAAAATCTTCGTCCAGGTCGGGCAAACGGGAAAGACGTCCCCTGGAAGGAGAAAGAGACTCCCTATATTCAATTAGGTTAGGGAGGTCCATTTTTTCGACTGACACTAGCACGGAAGAGGATAGAGGACACCTATGAATAGGATTCAGGGGTCTAGGGCAGACAGAGGATGGGAGGATTCTAAAACAATCTTCACACACCTTCTCAATAGAAAAATATTGATGTTCAGAATCATCTAAAGAAGAGGAGGACTAAGCCCCGTCTAAATCTGAGTGAGAGGCTTCCACAGATTCTGATCCCCTTAAAAATAGGATCATCCCTAGGAGCCATAATGGACAAAGTGTCCTCCTGCTCTCCCTCAGAATCCGCCCTGGTGAACGCCACGGATGGCAGCACCCGGGAGGAGTGGGACCCGCCACATACATAGAAGTGTGGACTGTGGGTTCACGTGAGAGCTATTCTCCCTCTAGGGGTGAACTCACAACATGCCCCGAGTGGGGTGTAAGCCAGAACGGGCTTGGGGGGCGGGGAGCCGAGAGGAAAGGGGAATGGGGATCACTGAGGGGGAGTCCCATGACCTTGCTGGTCAGGTCGCCAGTAAGGTGAAGCTTGCTGGTTCCCAGAATGAGTGTCGGCTAGCGAGAGCGACCAGCAGGCGAATCTGAGGAGGAAGAGCGGTGTCTTCGCATAGAATAGTAATGGTAAGACGTCGATCTGCGCCTGCGATGAGAGCGGAGCGAGTGCCGGTCCCCATTAGAAGAATAAGAAGGTTTTTTACGCCTCCTACGGGGTGGGGTGGGATGGGGGCTGGGGAGTACGAAGTGTACTCAGAAGATGAAGAGTAATTGCAGGGTCTAGACGACCAAGAACGTTTAGACTTAGCCAGAGCAGCTTCCTGTTGACTTTCACCACTGTAATGCGGTATAGAGACATAATGCCCAGTAGGAATCGACTGCACCACAGGGGCTGTTGACGAAAGAGATTTTAAAGAAAAAGCAGACTTCTTCTGAGCTTTAGAAGACAGTGATTTGTCTGTTGCTAGGGAGACGCTGACCAAAGAGAAGAATACTTCTTCCGTCGGGCAGCAAGCTCCCACGCCTCCCATGTCCAGAGGGATGAAACTGGACAGGGAGCTGAAGCGGAGCATCCGCAGCAGGCCAGACACACTTAATGAGTTGTCCAGCCTGCCGCGAAATGCCCGCAAGAAGCCTTGAGTTGCTCTGGCATGCTGTGGTAAATAATCAAGCAAATGCATAAGACATCGCGAGTAAGTTCGAAGTCACGCAAGGCTAATATGGGTAAACATAAGCTGATGATTGCAGCCGAGATGCTATATATATATTCTATTGTATTGCAAAACACTCATAAAAGTAATATTCTTCATAAAACATGCATGTGGCTCAATTCCTCCGCTGTATTTTCTTACAAGAAATATACTGTTCACATACATGTATATTGCAATATAATAGAAAACTTACTTTCCTACAACAGTTTACATTCTCATTAATATCCATGATTTTGAAAATAATATTCATTATCTACATATTTATATACATGAATATCAATATCTCTGTTTCAGTCAGTATCAAGCTCTGTACTGGTTAACTAAAATAACCTCAGATAAAAAGAACAGCTCATTCAAGTGTGTTTATTTTTACATATCATTAATATTCATAAATATGCATTAATATTCATGAACCAATGACCCTCTGCTCTTGTCAATCTTTGTTCAATATCTGGTATTTTACGTAAAATAAATAATAGAAGAGATAGTGCACACGAAACAATGCTACATATAGTGCTTATGTTAAATTGTTTATTCATTTACGCACGTTATATGCAAATTAGCTTAATTATACATGTTTTTAGAAATATTACATGAACCAAAGATGTTTTTTTCTTTGTATGATGATATTAAAACATTTAAACCTGCATTCAATAACTCTTTGTATATTATTAGGCCTCTCAGATTAAAAACAAAATCGTTTTACTAAAAATGCATATTTACTTCCTCATTAATATTCATAAGAATGCATAATGAGTAGTAATAGAATTACATATCGTAATCAAGCTATATGTCTCTGCTTTACGTTGGTTTTTGTTTTGTCCTTCTATTGCCTCTAAAAGCAAAGTTATGACGCATTTTCTTCATCAAAATAGTTTCGAAACTTACCTCGGGTTACCATGGAAACCGTTTAATAAAACATGGCTGGGTCACAATTATTTTGGGGGAATGCTCAAAAAGTGTTCTGAGGACACCAACGAACAATTTAAACCTGAATTCAATAATGTGTGTGCATTAATAGGCCTCTAAGACTAAACAACAAGCTCATTTTTCTAAAAAAGCGGATATTTTACTTCCTCATTAATATTCATTAGAATGCATTTATGAATATTAATAAAATAATACATGTGTATCATATTCAAGCTATAGGTCTCTGCTTTACTTTGGTACTTGTTTTGTCCTTCTATTGCCTCTACAAGCAAAGTTATTACGCATTTTCTGAACCAAGGATGTTTCGAAATTAACCTCGGGTTACCATGGAAACCGTTAAATAAAACATAGATGGGACATAATTATTTGGGGAAGTACTCAAAATTCAATAATTTCTGTGCATTAATAAGCCTCTCAGACTAAACAACAAACTTCTTTTTTCTAAAAAAAACGCATTTTTTTACTTCCTCATTAATATTCATAAGAATGCATTTATGAATATGAATTAAATCATATATCATATTCAAGCTATATGTCTCTGCTTTACTTTGGTACTTGTTTTGACCTTCTATTGCTTCTAAAAGCAAAGTTATGACGCATTTTCTGAACCAAGGTAGTTTCGAAAATTACCTCGGGTTACCATGGAAACCGTTAAATAAAACATAGCTGGGACAAACTTATTTTTGGGGGCATGCTCAAAATGTGTTCTGAGGACCCCAACGAACAATTTGGTACCCATGAAAAAAGTCATGGGGGGGATGCTACGGTAACCACTACTAGGACCCAGCCTAATATAAGTTATGATGATTATCTATTTCTTTATATTAACCTTTTGCCTCGTGAATATTCATGTAAGAAATATTGACTATAAATATTAATTGCAATGTAGCTTATTTTTGTATAAAGATATATATCTCCTTAAGCAAAACTGAGCAGATCATAATCAAACGGCTCCTATACGAACTGTTTCATCTGGGTCTACTCAGTTTGTAAAGGTGCCAGAAGGCGTATATCTGAGGTAAAAGGTTATTACGGATATATGCATGTTTATATTGATATCTTGTTGATTTTTCTAGGTTTGGTCCCGAATCAGTGCGGGTTGAAGTGCCATAGTCGGATGGGAACTGTGGTAGCTGCTTGATTGACGCATTTGATAAAAATTAAATACATACTTTTATAAACTATAAAGCATATACAGACATATTAACATTCTGCACCTCATGGACAATCTCCAAACAGAGTTGTCGTTCGTTACACTCACATATACCTCTGCGATGGGATCATGCCAAGAGTGGAAGGTTAAGTGAGCTACATTGCCGTATGTGAAGTATATGTGCTTTCATGTTCACTGTACAGGGTATATGCTTATAAAGCTTTTAGTTGAGTCTGAGTTTCGTTCTCAGGCTTTTGATTGGTCAGATTTGAGTTCTCAAGCTTTTGATTGGTCAGATTTGAGCCAAAGGCTCAAATCTGACCAATCAAAAGCTTGAGAACGAGCTCAGACTCAACTAAAAGCTTTATAAGCATGGACCCAGAAGTATGGAGGTGTGGGCTTCGTACTCTGATCGATTGCTGCTTTAAAACATGAAATGAAGCTAGTATTTCTGACTTCAAATTGGAGGGATTTCCATGCTCGGACAGCCGATGGTAGAAACTTGATGTATATATATCACTACATATACGCACCAGCTTCCATTAACGCATAAAAGGAATAAAACTCGTATTTGTTATGGTGTATTTAACGACCGAGCTACAAAACACGACGGAAGAGTCGTTTAGTGTGTGATTTTTACTTCCCGTTACTTCTCATAAATGTATGCTCCGTTATGTGGAATAAAGCAATAAACATGCTGATTTGCAAGCTCATTTTATACTAATGACCGTAATATGATACAAGACAACGAACTTTATCTCAGATAGCCTTCCTTATACAGTAATATTTACAGAGTTGGGGGAGCCTCTCGGTCTTGATAGGGTCCATGGTCATGTGATTCACTGACGTCATACACGCGTGTCATCTTTGAGCAAGCTGTTGTTTTCTATACAAAACGTCAAATCTAACCATTTTTAGAAAAATAGGCTGAGAAAAATATAACATCAAATATATAATGGGACTTTAAGATGATTTTGAGTGCTTAAAATGTAATGTATTCTTATTTATTTTATTCTTTGAAAGGCTTAACAGGGTCGAAATATCAAAAATAGAGCTTGTATAGCATTTATCAAATTCCCTTTATGGAAGGTGAAGGTCGTGTATTCAATAAATCCATTTTAGTGTGAACATGACTGTCTTTCATTGGAGATAAAGTAAAACCCCTCTAAACCGGAATTCTAGTAGTGACGAATTTAGATACTTTTAGATAGGTGGCTGCTTAATGCAGGGTGAAAGTCATGCAGAAAGCTCCTCTAGGATCTTTCTGCATGACGTTCGCCCTGCATTAAGCTGCCATCTGTCTCCAAGACCGATACTTATACTAAATTTAACTTCCGGTTTAGAGGGTGTTTACTGTACCGTAAAACCCCTCTAAATCGGAAATTCTAGTAGAGAAGAATTAGATATAGATAGAAATAGATACTATTAGGCAGATGGCTGTTTTAATATCGAATGAAATTCATGCAGAAAACTATTTCACCCTGTATTAAACTGCCACCAATCTCTAAGACCGATATCTATGCTGAATTTAACGTCCGGTTTAGAGGGGTTTTACTGTTTTTGCATTCCTATGGGGTTTTTATCCCAAGCGCCATCTGAGTAACTGTTCTGGTGGTAGTGTTTATATTTATTGTGTGGTTCTGTTTAGATATTACAGGGATAGGCCTACTAACAAATATAACCAAACACTCTTTCTTCATATGTATAAGTTTAATATGCTATGCACAAACATGTATTAAAGCCACACAACAAAAAGTAATTCGTAGCAAAGAAATAGCAATATACATGTACATATGTTTAACCATTTGAATGCTGAAAATGAATTGAGGTACATTTGAAAACAGTGCAGACCAGATCAAAGTGGTATTAGAGGCACCACTCGTCAAGATCTGAAGTGTTCTACCGTTATACACCGACAGACAATGAAGAGTCTCGTCAGACACAGTGTCTTTAATAAAACAGTACAGTACAACCCCTCTAATGCGACCACTTAATTAATAAATATGCGTGTCTTTATTAGCAGGTGGTTGCTTAATCATGACAAAAGTAATGCAGAAAGCTCTTCTAGGAGCTTTCTGCATTACTTTTGTCCTGCATTAAGCTACCACCTGCATCTAGTACCCAGAATTATACCTCTTTTGGGAGGTCGCATTAGCGGGGTTTTACTGTATTTAAAAAGCTGCTAAAATGCCTCATTTAGAATTATCCCATTGTAAAAGAAATGATGCCAGCTCAATTTTGATAAAAAAAAAAAATTTGAGAAACTATTGACGAAGTGACAAACGTCTCATCTGAATCCAAACTGTCGGCAGATGAGAATCAAGTTGTGTTCAGCGGAATAACGGTTAACCCCGTGAATGCTGCCATTTCTAAGGACAATGTTAATGATACAGTTCATTCAGTAAGAAATGGGAAACATACGAGGGGAATTGGAATGAAAAAGTGTGCAGACTATGATTTCGGGGCTCCTCTTGGAACAAATGTCAGTACACTCGTTTCCCGCATTCAAATGGTTAATCCTTTCCTCCATGGGCTATTTTAGACCCCCAACCTCTTTGAATAAATCTACCGAAAAGGAGCATTAACTGGAGAAAAGAAAAATGTTAGAATTGTGTAGTAACCCTATAGATATAAGGACGAACTATCCACATATCTCTCAATCCTAACTCTACTGATGTAAGGCGCGCTAGTTATCCCCGGCTATTATCTCTAAACCCTAGCCCAATAGATATAAGGGCGAACTAGTTATCCACGTATCTCTCAATCCTAACTCTTCTGGTGTAAGGCGCGCTAGTTATCCCCGTCTCTTATATCTAAACCCTAACCCTATAGATATTAGGACGAGCTAGTTATCCACACCTCATATCTCTCAGTCCTACCCCTGTAGATATAATGCGCGCTAGTTATCACCGTCTCTTATCTTTCAACCCTAAACTTAGGGATATTAGACGCGCAAGTTATCCATATCTCTTGTCTCTCAAACCTAACCTATACTTATATGGCGCGTTAGTCATTACATCTCATATCTCTCAAACCTAACCCTATAGATATAAGGCGCGCTAGTAATTACATCTCATATCTCTCAAACCTAACCCTATAGATATAAGGCGCGCTAGTGATCAAATCTCATACATGTATATCTCAGCCCTAACTCTATAGATGCAAGGCGCTCTAGTTACCGCATCTCATTTCTCAAATCTAACCCTATAGATTATATAAGGCGCGCTAGTTATCACGTCTCATATCTCAAGCCTAAGCCTATACTTATAAGGCGCGCTAGTTATCACATCTCAAATCTCTCAGCCCTAACCCTATACAGATATAAAACGGGAACCAAAATGATATGGTTTGGAGCAGAAGTTTAATAAGTTGATAATGTTAATGTTATATCTAATAAGTATGCTAATAACAATAACATCGAAAGGCGTGATTATAATTGCATTTGAACAACGAAAAACATACATTTACATTTATTAATTACTCTTACAATATACAATATCATCTTTAATCCTCAGTACTGATCTATAACTACCCTTTCAACAAAAACATGTATGCACTATCTAACCCTTTTCTGTTAGAGACGCAATTGATATCATTACAAACAAAGTAGACCCAGATGAGAAGGCTCCTGTAGGAACCGTCTGACCAGGGTCTGCTCTGTTTGCTTATGGAATTTTTAGATCTGGTTCTACAGTTTCTGCCGTGACCAATACACCATGTGTTTATATTTTATTATACATATTCAGTAAATTGATATTCATGGGTGCATACAATCTTAAATTAATAAGTACCAGGTAAATGGCTAAGTGTTCTTGTTGAGTTAACCCATTACCTCATAGGCTATTTTAGATACAACCCCTTTGATAAAATCTACCGAAAATGAGCATTAACTAGAGAAAGGGAACATTTTAGAATTTGTAGTCTGAAACCATTGTATAAATAGAGCATTTGCTCCTATAGGAGCAAATGCTCTAATTATCACAATGGTTTCACAAAGTGACTTTTAAAGTCGTCAATATGAGGGGATGGGTTAACCAGTTACAGGTGCCTGATGCTATTCCATTATGTACATCCAAATTGTCTGTTGAATTAGGCGTGAATCAATTACGATCTTCTTTTATCTCTTACCCAGCTGTGAAAAGACATGCCTGCTTTAATATGGATCTAGTGCACTTTTGACTATTCCTAATCCGATCAAGCTTTAATGAAACTATTGACCAAGTGTCAAATAGCGTGGATCCTGATGAGATGCCAAGTTACTCGACATCTCATCTGAACCATGCGAATCAAGTCGTGGACAGCGTGATGAGGAGTGCTAAATGATTAGAGCTGATTTTTAAATACATTAAAATATGTTTTAAGCAACTGAGTGGTTGATATATTAAGTTAAAGAAGTCATATGTTTGGTGCAGGACCAAGGTAACACAGAAACTCCTTTGGAGATTTCAAAAAGCTGATTTTGAAGCTCTCAGTTTCATTTTGCACTTAATTACCTGTTTCAAATACATACAACTGGACTTCCTTCAAGTGGTCACTTAGATATTTATTGTTGTAAGACGCTGGCTATCCCGACATCTCGTCTAGATATAACTGCCAAATAGTCCGACATCTAGTCTGAAGTCAAACTAAAAGATAGTCCAACATCTAGTCTGAAGTCAAACTACAAGATAGTCCGACATCTAGTCTGAAGTCAAACTACAAGATAGTCCGACATCTAGTCTCAAGTCAAACTACAAGATAGTCCGATATCACGTCTGAAGTCAAACTACAAGATACCTCGTCCAGATTCAAACTACAAAATAATCCGGCATATTGTCTAAATTCAAAGTGCAAAATAGTCGGACATCTATTCCAGTTTCAAAGTGCAATATAGTCCAGCATCTCGCCTAGATCCAAACTACACAGGGCATTACGAATGTTCCATGAGGTGCAAAATGTCAATATGTGTTTATGTCATTTATGGTTTATAAAATCATGCATCTGGCTTTTTTATCAAATGCGTCAGTCAAGCAGCAACCACAGTTTCCATCAGACTACGGCACTTCAACCCGCACTGAATCTGGACCATACCTAGAAAAAAAAACACGATATCAGTATACAAAACAGCATGTCCGTAATAACTTTTTACCTGAGACATACGCCTTCTGGCACCTTTGCAAACTGAGCAAACCCACATCAAACAATTCCTATTGGAGCCGTGTGATTATGAACTACTCTCTTTTGCTTAAGAAGATATATATCTTATTTAAAGTTTTATGTAAAAAGCACAAGCTAATTAATATTTACAGTCAGTATTTCTTCCATGAATATTCACGAGGCAAAAGGTTAATATAAAAATATGCATAATCATCATTACTTATATAACAAACACAATTAAGTCCTGCTATACGAAACCAACCTTTAGGCTTTCTACACAGTGTAGCCGCAGCGTTTAAATGTGGTATTCTATATATTCTCCTGCTGCTTTACCCAGCATCTTATTAAACAATTTGAATCCTGACGAGCCGCCGAGTTACTCGACGTCTCGTCTGGATCTAAACTGTTCGCAAATGTGATCACAAATTTATCACGTGCAAAATGTCAACAATATTTTCTTGCTCTTAATGCTTTACTCCATAAATGCACCTTTAAGGGTCTTTATACATTATATCTTTCTATCCATAGAATGGCACAGTTATAATCATTTAACTGTTCAATAAGATCATCGTATTTAATTCAGCTGGAGTTTGGAGAATATGGTAACTGGTATAAATATTGAGTTGCACAGTTGTTCTGTTGGGAAAATTCTTTCTCAAATTGATGTCCACGATTTCACCAGCGCTCAAAGCTACTCAGTAGTTGAGACAGCAGCTCGAGTCGCTGGTATACTCTCCTTGTCCCAGTGTCACGAACATTCTTAAGTAATTATTTAGCTTAGCCTGTTATTTAAAAATTACATAAGAACATAACTTTTCATAAATTAGTGTTTATTGTGACACAAATGGGTAAGAGGTTTGCTCCGTTATCATTTTAAAAATATATGTTGTATCTGATACTAAATGAAGGTGATCTAAATCAAAAACAATATTTAATAATTTGTAACAGACTTAAGAATTTTACCATTTTCATTTTGGGTTTAATTAAATATGTCATGCAAGAAACATCATTTTCTATTTAAAAATATAACAGAATGTCTCTAAGGATTGTGTTTAGATAAAATCATTTCAATTATCTTCTTTATGTGCAAATGTAATACATTTAATAAGTTAAGCCTGGTATTCTGTAATTACTAAAGATAGTTCGTGAAACGGGGGCCTGGACAGTGGTTCAGAATATATTTCTGAGGTTTAATGCATCAAGCTCCATCTATTGGTTTCATGATAACTGCCCAGATCTGCTTGTAAATATAACCATCGTGATTCTTAGCTTGTTTCATTCTTATCATTTATTAATAGGTAGATGATCCAGGAAAAAATGTTTATATTTTCTGGTCCTTCGGGATATAAATCAGTTTCAGTGATTTTAGTTATGAAAATTGAATACCGCTTAGGCCGGTGTTAGGGGACGTGAGTAGTGTTGCACTTTTAATGACTGCTCGTGGACAGATTCAATAAAACAGAGTCTGCAATTTTCTCTTTTCACATTGCTTTCGAAGGATCTCCTACTTTCAGAATGTGTAGCCTCTTGAATATAGTCATATGCATGGATATAGGCTTATGTTTTATTGTCATTCTAATCATTAGGCAAGCAGCTTGCGGCAACACTATTACTGTCTGTAATATTTCATGCAATATCATCATCCAATTACAATGTTCAACCTTCCATATTTCATTATAACTAGATAGTTGTCTCTGTTTGGTCAGTAGGTATTAAAATGTGGAATAAACGTAGAACAGGGAAATGGTTAAGCACTGTGTCATAAGAACATTAGCACTGTGTTACCAGAACATTAGCTCAAAGTAGTTCATCAAACCTATTTCATCAAACCTATGCATGAAACTCTTGTCTTGTCACCAGACCTTGTCTGGTGACCTTGTCACCAGACCTTGGCATCATTTCTTGACACCATTCGCCATACTACTTCATCATCTTCCATAGTTCGCTATCATTATAAAGTCCATTACGGCCAATTACTAGTACACACTATGTAAGTATACTTTATTACATACTGACATGGTTTTATGTATAGCATAAAAGCAGGACATTATTATAACTACACACTTCCTACTTACCCCTCGTTCACATACAGTTCCTCTGGTTCTTCTGCGTGGGATGGCGGTGGTGGAGGTGGGCGGCGCCTGCGGGACTTCTGGAACCTCATGGTCAGACCACGTGACTTCCTCTTGGTGTACTTACTAGCAGATGGTAGCTTTAAAAGGAAAAGAAGATTTTGTTTGAGCCAAAAGTGAGAGTTTCGTCTTGCGTTGTTATAGTCGAATCCGTTTGACACTGATTATACTTTTCAGTTCTAATGAAATATGGAAGGTGGAACGTTGTAGCCATTTTAGAAAAATAGAAACAGATCTATCAAATTTCATTAGCTTACAGTACAGACCCTGGTCAGACGACTCCTATAGGAGCCGTCTGATCTGGGTCTACTCTGTTTGCAGATGCGTGAAAACGTATATATTAGGAAAAGGGTTAAAGAAATAAAAACAACTCTATGAGCCGTCTTACCAGGGCCTGTTCTGTTTGCTTGTGGAATTACATATATCTTAATTCTACATTTTACTAGGGACAAAACTTGTCTTGTTCATATGTCATTATAAGTATTAAGCTAATTAATATTCATACATACATTAATGCTTATATGAATACAGTAAAACCTCTCTATAACGGCATCTAAATTACATCAATTATTTTGTGTTAAAGGCAGGTGGCTGTTTAAAGCAAGATGAGAGTAAAACAGAACGCTCCTATAGGAGCGTTCTGTTTTACTTTCACCTTGCTTTAAGCTGCCACCTGCCCTTAATACCAACTAATTAACATAATTTAGTGGCCGTTATAGAGAGGGTTTACTGTACACGCTCACACATACACAAATGACCTTCATATAACTGTTCCTTGGCTGTTCCAGTTTAAAGAGGTATTACTGTTCTTATATTTTTCATCCGTTAGAAGCAACAGCACATTTCAATATTAACCCTTACAAAG
Source organism: Azorinus chamasolen (assembly GCA_963576725.1). Taxonomy (NCBI): domain Eukaryota; kingdom Metazoa; phylum Mollusca; class Bivalvia; order Cardiida; family Solecurtidae; genus Azorinus; species Azorinus chamasolen. Next base: position 36,980,843 of record OY755236.1, on the reverse strand, counting down.
CTATAAAGTATCCTCTTCAACGCTATAAAAATGCAACCCCCTCCCCCCCCACATACACACACACACACACACACACACACCCTCAAATTTCCATCTGTTCAATTTCCAACACGTCCGATTCTATTGGACTTTCTATTGAACTGATGAGAATCTATTAACTCATTTTCTCCTAGGCTATTTTAGATCCAACCTTTTTGAATTAATCTACCGAAAAAGAGCATGAACTAGGGAAAAGGATTTTTTTAGAATTTTGTAATTTGAAACCATTGTGATAATAAAGCATTTGCTTCTATAGGAGCAAATGCTCTATTTATCACAATGGTTTCACAATGTGAAACTTATAGAGGCGCAAAAATGCGTCACTAGGGGACAATGTGTTAAGCCAGTGTTAAACAGCTTGGATCCTAGTGAGACTATGTATTCGGCAATAACTTAATACTTCAAAACTTAGGTATTAATAATATCCTCTCAAACCTTTTCCTTCATATAAACGGGGATTCATGCAACTGTAAACAGAGTAGACCTTGGTCAGACGGCTTCTTTAGGAGCCGTCTGATCAGGGTCTGCTCTGTTTGCTAATGGAATTTGATAATTCTGTTTCTTTGGTTTCTAAAAATGGCTACAACCTTCCACCTTCCATATTTCATTATAACTATTTTGTACATAAATAGTCAGTAGGTATTGAACTTTTGAATAAACATAGAACAGGGAAAGGGTTAAAACATAGCACAGGGAAAAGGATTGAAACATAGAACAGGGAAAGGGTTAAAACATAGCACAGGGAAAGGATTGAAACATAGAACAGGAAACATAGCACAGGGAAAAGGATTGAAACATAGAACAGGGAAAGGGTTAAAACATAGCACAGGGAAAGGATTGAAACATAGAACAGGGAAAGGGTTAAGCTAGTGTCAAACAGCTTTGATTCTGATGAGATACGTCTTCGGCAATAACTTAATTAACTCTTTCGGCGTCAATGTCGCCTGTTGGCACCATTGAAAACAGTGCAGTCCCAGGTCAGATGCCGCCTTTTCAAGGCGGCATCTGATCTGGGACTTCACTGTTTTCTGTATTATTTTAAACCAAGCATACAGTTTTTTAAAAACAAATGTTTTACTAATATACATTTGTACCTTTATTATTTAGTTTAGAATTATATTTAATATGAAATAATTATTGCAGACGACACTTTTAAATTTGGTGCCAAAAGAGTTAATAGGCTACTCCAGTAATTAGGTATTAATCCTTTACCTGTTTAGCATGTATTCAAGGTTTTATCACTTCATTAACCCTTTCCCTCATATAAACGTGTTTTCACGCATTTGCAAACAGAGTAGACCCAGATCAGACGGCTCCTAGAGGGGCCGTCTGATCAGGGTCTGCTCTGTTTGCTAATAAAATTTGATAGATATGTTTCTTTACTTTCTAAAATGTCTATAATGTTCCACCTGCCATATTTCTTTATAACCATTTTGTTAATGAATATTCAGTAGGTATTGAAATTTGGCCTAAATACAGAACAGGGAAAGGGTTAATATTCATAGACAGAATCAATTAGATGGACCATGGAAAAGGGATGTTGTCACCCTGGTGGTCACTGTAAAGACAGATCTATATTACTTCAGAGGAAACAGTGCAGATCCTGATCAGAGCCGTCTGATCTAGGTCTACTCTGTTTTGCAACTGCGCGAAAAGGTATTTATATGAAGGAAAGGGTTACTCATGTCCGCTCAAATTTGGATCTGTTTTTATTTACGTCAGATTCAGTTAAACATTTAAGAAAGAGTGGAGCCCGGATTCTGATGAGACTATACGTTTCCGGCAATAACTAAAAAAATCTCTAATATCAAGATTTTAATCAAGATTGTAACTATTATTACAGTAAAACCTCTCTATAACGGCCACTAAATTGTATTAACTAGTTGGTATCTAGGGCAGGCGGCTGCTTAAAGCAAGGTGAAAGTGAAACAGAACGCTCCTATAGGAGCGTTCTGTTTCACTTTCACCTTGCTTTAAGCAGCCACCTGCCTCTAACACAAAATAATGGATGTAATTTATATGCCGTTATAGAGAGGTTTTATTATTATTGTTACTTCCTCGAAAAAGCTATAGATAAATACCTCTGTAACCCTTTCTTTCATATACACGTGTTTTCACGTATTTGCAAACAGAGTAGACCCAGATCAGACGGCTCCTACGAGCGCCCGATCAGGGTATGTTCTGTTCATTGAATTGCATAGATGTGATTCTACAGTCTATCCTAATACTAAAACATCCTGTGTACATATGCCATTATAAAAATCAGCTAATGAACAGGGAAATGGGTTAAAAGTCTGAAGTAGAGGAGTTTTTCTATCGACGAATACTTGCTCAGCTTGCTAAAGATTAAACAATGTGACCCACGTACTGGAGCAGGCTCGTAGATATCGTCTTCATCGTAATCATCCGCGACCGAAGAGGCACCGGGCGTGTCTATCCCCGGTCTGTTAGCCGTCGGCGGTCTGATCGGCTCGGCTGTGTTTGAGCTGGACTCCCCGTTCATGTCTCTCATTTCAACGTTATCGTCTTTCCTCCTTCTCACATCAGTGTTGTTCGAATATCCACCATCGTAATCTTCTGCAAATAAAATTAAAATGTTCAAATTGAAATAATGTTTGCATAAAGCAGAGGGACATGAATCCAGGCAGTTAGAAGCTGTCCGCATATGATTATCAAACTTATAACACTAAATGCATAAAAAGTTGACAGCCAGGATGCATAATCTAACTACCCTAGGTATTCGGACACCCAATCTACATTCTCCATCCAAATTACCCTAAGTATTTAGGCATCCAATCTATCTTCTCAAGCCTAGTTACCCAAAGTATTCCTGCCTTTAACACAAACTACTTGATGTAATTTAGTGGCCGCTATAGAGAGGTTTACTGTATATAGAATGTGAATCACCACTATAGCAGCTCAGAGATTGAGTTGTCAACATAAAAATTCGTAGTTATTTGAAAAAAAACATGTATCCATTATATTGCTGGAAAATCATGTCTTTTAAATCCTGGTCTGTTAAAAACGCATTTTTTGTTACTTAACTCCGATTCCACTCGGACACTTGGAACATCTCAGCTATTTTCTATATTCCGAACCATGACGGAATAAGACGAGTAGTTACGAATGCTCCGATTCGCACAAGATTCTGTGAAACTAATGGCCGAGTGTCAAACAGCATGAGTTAAAGTTGTTTGCAAATGACACTCAAATAACCCTTTGTATGACAAGGTTATACAAAGATATGTAAGATTTAAACAAAAAAAATTAAACAAAGACTAACATAATATGATATCATTTTAACCCTTCGCTTGCTATTCACGTCAATATACCTACCTGTAAATAGTGCAGACCCAGATGAGACAGCTCCTGCAGGAGCTGTCTCATCAGGGTCTGCACTATTTACAAGTTGATTGTGCAACCAATGCACTCCAGAGCAGTGATTGCACAGCGATATACTTATACACAGTGAAGATACAACAGGGCACGGGTAAAGAAGGAGAAATGTATTTTAAAAATCAGCAAGCGAAGGGTTAACAGAGCTCCAGAAATATTTAACCAATTTCAACAATAGCTCCTTTATCTCTCAACCAAACCATGTACTGTGAACACTCGTTAGAAACCTCTATTCGAGACGATTCTAAAGAGTGGTCACAGTATAGGGCTTCGTGGAGAAATTGCAATTTTAGTATGTGGGTACACAACTTTATCTGTAGCTCTGCACTTGTGCAATATTAAAAACACGTTATAACTATAGTGTTAGGTGTATATCAATGAGTAGGTCACACTAAACCTTCAGCCTGCTGAGCAAATTATTTTTACAGAAAGTTTCACCTACTACATTTTTAAAATTCAAGCTATAATCAATTTGTTTACCAAAATGCAATCAGAGTGTCAAACAGTTTGGATCCTGATGAGACGCCGAGTTACTCGGCGTCTCATCTGGATCCAAACTGTTTTCATAGGTATTCATACATCCGCCCATTGCAGGCTAAAGGTTAAAAACAGATTAACTCTTTGCCTGACATTAATACCTTTTCACCCAACTGCAAACAGAGTAGACCGAGATCATACGGCTCCTTAAAATGCCGTCTGACCAGGGTCTGCTCTGTTTGCTTTTGGAATAATATATGTCTGATTCGACAGCTTTTGGAATGGCAAAATATTCCATTGTTCATAGATCTATATACCGTTATAAAACGTCATTTAGTGAAACATCCGTGAATTCGTGAATTCTGGAAGAAATGTTTCTGCGGTAAAGTGTCAAACAAAGATAGTTACTTGACCTGTATGTTATACAAGGGGGATAACACATAAAATACTTCTAGACATGGTTATGGGAAATATGCTGAGAATTATTTCTCCTACAACGATTGGTGAACTCTTTGGTGAGCTAAATGCAAACGATTTAAATCCAGACGAGAGGCCGAGTAACTTGATGTCTCATCAGGATCCAAACAGTCTGATTTTTATAAACATTAAGAAAAAATAATTACTGTAACATGAAGCAGGCGATAATTTGGCGGCGAAGGGTTAAAACAATTAAGGCGGCGAAGGGTTAAAACAATTAACACATCTATTTAAAACAACAATACGCATGCGCTGTATATGGCTACAGTCAACACTTACATGTACGACAAATCAGTTGTATTTAAAATACAATAAAAACCCCGCTAATGCGACCACCTAAAAGAGGTATAATTATGGGTGGTAGGGGCAGGTGGTTGCTTAATGCAGGACAAAAGTCTCTAGGAGCTTTCTGCATTACTTTTGTCCTGCATTAATCAACCACCTGCTTATAACGACACCAATGTTTATTCATTAAGTGGTCGCATTAGAGGGGTTCTACTGTATTGTATTACGAGTAGCTTAATTCATAGAGTTACTGCATAAAGTATGACGTTATGGTTTTAAACTGACAGAAACTTAAGTGTTTCAGTCGCATTACTCCAATTAGACTGACAGAGTAGCAAATAGTGTATACCTATATCAAACCTCTCCTTCACGAGCCACTTGATCTGGGTTTACACTATTTTCATAAGTTTACCTGTCCGAATAATTGTGGTAATTGATATAGTCTCAAGTACGTCCGTCCGTCTGTGTATCAGTACCTATAGAGACATATACGATATAAAATGATCTAAGCACACACAATCTATATAATATACAATAAACTATCGATAATCCAAACTGTTAGTATAGGAGTCTTGAGAACAGCTTGACGCGGGGTGAAAGTCATAGGCTCAAAGATGAGCTTTCTGTGGGACATTCACCATGCATTAAGCCGCCAGCTGTCTTAAAGCTGGAATAATTCGAGTGTTCGATTTAGCGAGGATTTACTGTATTCAAAACACTAAGCACATCGACAAACTATTTATCGGCAGGTGTGTCGATTCAGCATGACGTCAGGCACTGTATGTTTCATGGAATAACATGGTTAAAATATACTCGAGATAAGTATCAATTATTTATATATGATTATAAAATATGGTAAAATGTGATACAGTGATTGTTTTGTGACGAACCTATCCAACTTGAAATTCGTTGAGAATTGGTGCCTGAGAAAAGAAAATTAAATAAAGTAAACCTCCTCCAATGCGACCATTTAATGAACAAACATGGCTGTCTTCATAAGCAGGTGGTTGCTTAATGCAGGACGAAAGTTATGCAAAAAACTCCTATATAGGAGCTTTCTGTATAACTTTCGTCCTGCATTAAGCTACCACCTGCTTTTGCCACTGTGAATTATGCCCCTTTTTGTGGTCGCATTAGAGGGGTTTTACTGTATATGCGGATACTAACCCACAGCAAGCTCAACATCTGACCAGTCAGATGGTTGAGAATCAACTCAGACTCGAGACCAAAAGTCTTATTACTCACCCTTATCATGCTGAAAATGTACATATGTATATCTGCCTAAACTCTGCACTCTAACTTATTTGAATCGTTCAGCGTACATTATAATCTGTCCTAAGCGACCAGCTATTTATGGAGCATATGAAACTCAAAAGACAGGTGGTTGCTTAATGCAGGGAAAAGGTGATACAGAGAGATCCTAAATGAGTTTTCTGTATCCCCTTTGTCCTGCATTAAGCTATCACCTGTATTAAACATCCAGATTTAGACCTGTGTCCAGGCTTATAAAACGTTTTAGTTGAGTCTGGGTTCGTTCTCAAGGTTTTGATTGGTCAGATTTGAGCCTTTGGCTCAAATCTGACCAATCAAAAGCTTGAGAACAAACACAGACTCAACTGAAAGCTTTATAAGCATGGACCCATTTTTAATTGTCGTTTAAGACAGGTTCTACTGTATGAGAAAACATCTTGGATACTGCTGAGACATCGCTCGGTGTCTCATCTGGATCCAAACTGTTTATAAATGCTAGTCAGTTCGCACTCAACGTGATTAAGGTTAACCCTTCTCTTGCTGAATTTTAAAATACATTTCTCCTTCTTTAGGACTGCGTTGTTTGCAGAAACTATAGACTATCCTCTTTACCCGCGATGCTTCCCAAAAATAATTAACTCATTTGTGCCTCTAGTAAGTTGTACGTGAAATTGTCGAAATATGGAGACATTTAATCTTACTTCTGGGGAGTGTTCTTTAAGAAAATTGTATGCTGATGTGCAATTTGGAAAACAGAGATGCATGCAAACAGCGCAGACCATGATCAGATGTCTCCTCTGATCCGGGTATACGTTGTGTGCATATGTTCCCGTTTTAGGTACAATAGGCATAAATGAATTAAATCATGCCATGCAAAAATATCATAAAACATTTCTAAACATGCGTATCAGAATTATACCACACGAGTTTTTTAGCAAATCACTTCTACAAACAGATTTCTTAGTTCACATTCTTCATTCTTTCTAGGATACGGTTAGTATATGTTATCACAAAAAACCATTGCAAATAGGCTCCATCCAAATGAGATATCCTAGCAAATCGACTTTTCATCATCTTCAAAAGTGACTGGCAATCTTTGAAAAAAAGAAACTGTTTTTAAACGAAAGTGAAACAGGTTTTTTGAAATGATCTCATAAGTATGACTCAGAAAGATGACTACTCCACCCCACTACAACTACCCTCATCAAACACACACTTACACTATCCTTACACCCATCCCTAACGAAACAACACGCACACACACGGCGCGCGGATGCTCCCCATTCCCCATATTACCTTATTCTAATTTATATAACTTCTTGTCTTAGACATGATTAGTGTCAAACAGTTTGGATTCTGATAAGACGCCGACTAATGCGGAGGCTCATCTGGAACCAAACTGTTTGCAAAGTTAACCACATTAACGCCGATAACATGATACAGGTTAACACTGAAGATGGATACTATTACGTATGTTTTTAACATACATGTATTCATATATGTGTTGCCTTGGTGTGACTGGAGATAATATATTACACCAGTGAGATGCGTCATTTTACACACAAAAAATACCGTTCGGCTCTGTTCCGTATAATATAAATAGCTAGCACCAGGGTATAAGGATAGTTAAACATTACCGACTTTTGAAAACAGTGTGGATCTAGATCATTCTTCGCATTTGAACACGAATACAGTCTGATCAGGGTATACACTGTTCATATAGGGAATAAACACTGCCTTTAACCCTTTCCCTCATATTGACGACTTTTGACGTCTCTGTAAAAGTCACTTTGTGAAATCATTGTGATAAATAGAGCATTTGCTCCTATAGGAACAAATGCTCTATTTATCACAATCCTATAGGAGCAAGTGCCCTATTTATCACAATGGTTTCAAACTACGAAATTCTTAAATTTTCCTTTTCTCTAGTTAATGCTCCTTTTCGGTAGATTTATTCAAAGAGGTTGTATCTAAAAATAGCCTATGAGGTAATGGGTTAAAGGAGTGGCAAAAGGTGACGATGTGTCCCCAGCATAGTGACGTATCTAGGACTGCGTTGTTTGCAGAAACTATAGACTATCCTCTTTACCCGCGATGCTTCCCAAAAATAATTAACTCATTTGTGCCTCTAGTAAGTTGTACGTGAAATTGTCGAAATATGGAGACATTTAATCTTACTTCTGGGGAGTGTTCTTTAAGAAAATTGTATGCTGATGTGCAATTTGGAGAACAGAGATGCATGCAAACAGCGCAGACCATGATCAGATGTCTCCTCTGATCCGGGTATACGTTGTGTGCATATGTTCCCGTTTTAGGTACAATAGGCATACATGAATTAAATCATGCCATGCAAAAATATCATAAAACATTTCTAAACATGCGTATCAGAATTATACCACACGAGTTTGTTTAGCAAATCACTTCTACAAACAGATTTCTTAGTTCACATTCTTCATTCTTTCTAGGATACGGTTAGTATATGTTATCACAAAAAACCTTTGCAAATAGGCTCCATCCAAATGAGATATCCTAGCAAATCGACTTTTCATCATCTTCAAAAGTGACTGGCAATCTTTGAAAAAAAGAAACTGTTTTTAAACGAAAGTGAAACAGGTTTTTTGAAATGATCTCATAAGTATGACTCAGAAAGATGACTACTCCACCCCACTACAACTATCCCATCAAACACCCACTTACACTACCCTTACACCCATCCCTAATAAAACAACACGCACACACACGGCGCGCGGATGCTCCCCATTCCCCATATCACCTTATTCTAATTTATATAACTTCTTGTCTTAGACATGATTAGTGTCAAACAGTTTGGATTCTGATAAGACGCCGACTAATGCGGAGGCTCATCTGGAAAGTTAACCACATTTACGCCGACAGCATGATACAGGTTAACCCTTCTCTTGCTGAATTTTAAAATACATTTCTCCTTCTTTACCCATGCCCTGTTGTATAATTACATATATCTTCACTGTGTACAAGTATTTCGCTGTGAAATCACTGCTGTGGAGTGCATTGGTTGCACAATCAACTTGTAAATAGTGCAGACCCTGATGAGACAGCTCCTGCAGTATTTACTATTTATTATTTCTCTATTTACAGGTAGGTATATTGACGCGATTAGCAAGCGAAGGGTTAAATATTCAATATTTGTTTAGAATCCTAAATATAACATTAACGCTGACTGTAATACTTGCCTAGCATAGATTGCAGAAAGAATAATAAAATCTTGTATAACAATACATATAGTAAAAAGAGCATCGAGTTTGGATTAATAGAGAGAATCACATGGACAAACCGAGACATACACAAAGGGAAAGACAGAAGAACTAACGTCCTGATCATGAACTGAACACTAAATAACACATTGTGTTTCTACTTTTACCCAACTTCGATATATTAATCATTTAACCCATGAATATTTTGGTAAGAAATAATGAAGGTATGCATATTTATTCGCTAAATCTTTATATTGGCATCCTGGGCCAGGATTTTTTATAATGACAGAAACTTTAGAAACATATCTACACTATTTCATGAGCAAACAGAGCAGACCCTGATCAGACGGTTCCTAATGGAGCCGTCTGGTCTGGGTCTTTTATTTTTGCAAATGCGACAAAATGTTCTCTATCGGGTAAAACCTGCCTTATGCGGTCACTCATTTATTGGACAAAGGACTCTTAAGAAACAGGTGGTTGCTTAATGCAGGGCAAAAGTGATGTAGAAAGCTCCTTTTTGATGGCCACCTAAGACGGGTTCTACTGTACGAAATGAAACTGATGTTTATTCTTGTAATAGAGACATTCATTTTAGTCTAATGTACATGTAATATACGTTTGTGTAGTGTAACTGAAATTAGCTTGAAAGTATTTTCGCACAAACCTATGAAATGAAATAGTCTGTAACAAATTTACTTTCAAATATAAAAGTTGTCTTTTTGTCGATTTTAATGTAAGAAAATAGAGATATGAGATCCATGTCAATTGGATCTAAGACAAAATGTTTTTATATATAAAATGTCGAAAAGTTTATTCATGTCCATGTTTATATCAGAGTAGATTATATATTCTTACCATGTTCTTCCTTTTCTGCAAAAGTATTTTATCTGCGTAATGATAATGTACCTTCAAAACATAGCTCATAATGTTGACAAATACCGATGTCTGATCAGGGTCTTCAACATTTACCATGCAATATGATGAATTTGTAAAGTGATTAGGTCCAGATAAGATGCCTTAACCCTTCGCTTACTATTCACGTCAATATACCTACCTGTAAATAGTGGAGACCCAGATGAGACAGCTCCTGCAGGAGCTGTCTCATCAGGGTCTCCACTATTTACAAGTTGATTGTGCAACCAGTGCACTCCACGTCAGTGATTACGCGTACACAGTGAAGATATATGTAATTATACAACAAGGTATTGGTACAGAAGGAGAAATGTATTTTAATAATCAGCAAGAGAAGGGTTAAGACTCATAACACAACATAACCCCTTAGACTTTTACATCACACGTGTACGCCCTTTAACAACATTGGCAACAAACAGAGTAGATCCAGATCAGGAAACTCATGTCAGAGTCTACTCTGTTTGCTAATACAACAGTATAAATTCTGAAGGGTGGTGATCCCCCGAAAGCAAAAATTGCAACACAAAAAGAGAAAATTGCAGACTCGGTTTTATTGAGTCTGTTCATGAAAAACCTAATAAAAAACAAAAGAAAACATAATAAACCTAATTCTGCACTTTTTTTTATCTTATCATAAATATTTTCAAACAATTGGCACAGCAAATGATCCGGATCTAACTGGATCTAACCTGTTCGAAAAGTACTGAAGGTTTCCTCAACCCTAAACCTGGTGAGCAAGTTTTCGTCGATAGAAAATAATCTGATTTAGATTGCAAGACAGTCTAAAAGGTGAAAATATAAATATCCTTATAAATGCACTATACTCATTTCAATTATCTGTCTAAGATTTGCACTTAATACCACTTGATTACAACTACGCATGTAGATCAAATAGTAGACAATCATTTGAAACAAAAATGATGCACTTACAATAATATTTAAATTTGCCATTTTCTAGTCTGGGTCTCAAAGAGACCCCGGTTTTTTTTTTAAATTGTTCTACATCAAGGTATACACAAACAAAATATTAGATGCATTCTAGCTAACTTAGCAGATAAGCAATGTATAGACTTCAAAAGTTTACGAATAAACTCCGAGATGAAACCTGGATACCCGCTGCAAAACTGTACAATAAAACACGTGTTACCACACACCGTTCAAACTGCAACAGCACTGTGTAGAATTAAGGCAAACCCGTAATCAAAAATGAATAATGTAATCAAAACTTGTATTCTAGCCCAACCCACAGCAAACTCGTGTACAAACCTCCTCTCGGTGGTGCAACTTCTAAAAGAGATCAAAATATGTGGGATAAAGAGACGTATAAATGATATAGCTGTATAGCAGTTTGATGTCATGTCATTAATATATTCGCCACCATGACAATTTATCATTGAAGATCTTTGCCCTCTTCTGTATCTGCTACTGTCATATATGAGTAACGTTAAACCTTTACGCCATGGAATACTAACGACATAAATATTAATTAGATGGATTTTTAAATGGAATATCAACTCGAGGTTGTTGGGGTTTTTTTCCTATGGCAAAAACTGTAAAATCAGGGCTACATTATTCCATAGAAAATAGGCCAGATACTGATCAGACGGTGCCAACAGGGCAGCCTGTTATGAATATACTTGTTTGCAAAGACGTTTAGTGGCGTATTTATGGAGTAAAGGGATAAGAAACACAAACAGCTCAAAGTATTACAGTAACTGCAAACCGAACTTTTAGGAAATACAGAATTTAGATCTTTTAGGCAGGTGCCTACTTAATGGAGGAGGAACGTCATACAGAAATCTCCTTTGGGAGCATCCTGCATGACGTTCACTCTGCATAAAACTGCCTCCTATTTTAACCCTTTACCCAATAGCCTGTTTCTAGTTTTGAAGACATATGACCACTTAAAGCAGGTTGAAAGTAAAGCAGAATGCGCCTTAAGGCGCATTCTGCTTTACTTTCATCCTGCTTTAAGCTACCACCTACTAGGATATAGAAAATATTTATTATGCAATATGTTCATGACTGTATGAATTTGAACTATTTTCTTCAGCGGAGGAATAAATCAAACACGCTAAAAGCCGCTTCTATCAGGTAAAGGGTTAAAGTGCGGTTTGGATATTGAAAGTCCGGTTTCGAGGGGTTTACTGTTGCGGCATGCATGACGTCAGATATGTTCTTTTGTACGATACATTCATTTATGTATGGGTTTTTTAAACCATTTACCTCACATGAATATTCATTGAAGAAATAAAGATATCGTGAATATTGATGAGATTTTTATTATAACATCATATTTTTACCATAGCAGAAACTGTATCATCAAATATATCGGTATATCATTTCAAAGCAAAAAGGGCAGAGCATGAAGAGATACACAGGTTTCGAAACGCTGGAGGTACCTCTTGTCACAGAGGGATTGCACTACTGTAAATTAATTCAAAGTTCGAGGAACGCTAAAAACTGCAAATTAAGTTTTACCATATTTTTCAAACATATTTCTTAGAATTGTCCACAATTTTAGACAAACATCTGTCAAACATCATTAGTTGGGATGACACATGCAATCTTCGTGATATGTCACCTAAAGTCAGTCTTGTCATATCAAAACAGCCAAATTTTGTATGGCAGATATTTTCCATACTGAGAAAGTGTACTAACAACAGTTAGAAAGACTGTCAAGCTGAAACCTGTATGAAATTTTACGTCGTTCTCTGTTCTAACATTTTCCAATGGAAAATCTGATGGTGATTGTCAACAAGCTACATTTCTTGTTGCTTTACTGTACCGGTAGTTGTGTTCAAATAACACTTCATCAATTGTTTGTGTACTTGAATCAACCATTATTGGTTTGTTTGTTTTACATGTCTCTGGATTGAGGGTGCAGTACAGTTTCACATTGTTCTAAAACTATAGGGTATTCTGTCTGAGTTTCCCAATGTCGTTGCTACATATACATAAAATCTCCATTGCTTTCCCTACGTTGTAACTCTGTGACAGGCAGACTAGATGGCAGTTTAGCAGGGTTGTTCAAATCTAAACACATGTTCACACCTGGTTTGCGAGCAGGTGTCACATTTTGTGGCGTATATCCCAAAGTCAAAGTTGGGTAAGGTTTTCTTTAGATCTATATACCATAAACAAGTAGAGCAGACCCTGATCAGACGGCTCCTATTGGAGCCGTCTGATCTGGGTCTGCTCTGTTTGCAAATGCGGGATAGCAAAGTATATATGAGGGAAATGGTTATTGTACGTATGTGAACATGTCATTACATGGAAACTTTATAAACAAAGACAAACACTGGGGCATTCTAGCCAACTAAGCATATTTCTACACTGTACACCCGCTGCAAAACTGTACAATAAAACACGTGTTATCACACACCGTTCAATCTGTAACAGGGAAGAATTAAGGCAAAATCGTAATTGATAACGAATAATGTAATTAAAACTTATAGTGTAGCCCAAAACCACAGCAAACTCGTGTACAAACCTGCCATCGGGGTTGCAACTTCTAAAAGAGATAACACATGAGGGATAAAGAGACTTTTAAATAGCTTTTTTTGTATTGAAAGTCCTGTTTAGAACGGTTAACTGTTGTGGCATGTATGACGTCAGATAGTTCTTTTGTACAATTCGTTCATTTATGTATGGGTCTTTTGACCACTGACCTCACATGAATATTCATTGAAGAAATAAAGACATCATGAATATTAATGAGATTATTGTTTTCATTATAGCATCATAGCAGAAACTGTATAATCGGTATATCATTTCAAAGCAAAAAAGGCACACGCTGAAGAGATCCACAGGTTTCGAAACGCTGGAGGTACATGTACCTCTTGTCACAGAGTAATTACACTACAGTAAATTAATTAATATGTCGAGGCACGCTAAAAAACTGCAAAACAAGTTCACCATATTTTTCAAACATGATTTTTTAGAATTGTTCGCAATTTTAGACAAACGGTGGTGACTTCACATCAATAAACTTATTTACTGTACAGCAGTCTGTATCTAAAAAAATCAAAGAGTGTTTAATCTATAGATTTAATGTACGTGAGAATGCTATTACATGGAAACTTAATACACAAAGACAAACATTGGGGGCATTCTAGCCAACTAAGCATATTTCTACACTGTACCAATACACCCTAGATGATACGCGGATACCCGCTGCAAAACTGTACAATAAATATGTGTTATCACACACCGTTCAAACTGTAACAGCATTAGGAAGAATTAAGGCAAAATCGTAACTGATAACGAATAATGTAATCAAAACTTATAGTCTAGCCCAAAACCACAGCAAACTCGTGTACAAACCTGCCCTGGGAGCTGCAACTTCTAAAAGATACAAAAATGTGGGATAAAGAGACGTTTAAATAGCTTTTTGGTGTCATTTCATTAAAAGCTTTGGCCTCGTGAAAATTCTTCTTCTATATCTGCTACTAGCTGCCATATATCACTTACATTAACCCTGTCCTCCTTGACTATGTATGTAAGAAATAATGACACCGTGAACATTTTTTAAAACGGCATATCAAAACAGCGGTGAGTCTTTTCTCTAGCAGAAATTGTATAATCAGACCTATATTATTCAATAAGCAAACAAAGTCGACTCTGATCAGACGGCTCCTACAGGAGTTGTCTGATCTAGGTATAGTCTGTTTGCAAAGACGCTAAATGTGTATTTATGGAGTAAAGGGTTAAGACACTCAAAATGGTTAAAATCTAACAGTAAAACCCATGTAAACCGGACTTTTAGTATAATAGAACTTCAGATCTAATTAGGCAGATGGCTAAAGCCATGCTGTCCTTTTGGATCGTTCTGCATGACTTTCACTCTGAATTAAGCTGCCACCTACCTTAAAGTTCAGTACGGGTTCTAATTTGAAAGTCTAGTTCATAGGGGTTTACTGTACATGGCATGTATTTATGTCATATAGGTTTTTTGTACCATACGTAAATTCCTGTAAAATATGTTGACCCTTAACATCCCTTGAATATTTATGTAAGAAATAATGACGTCATTAATATTGATGAGATGATTGTTTATGATGGCATCATTAACCTATACCCTCATATTGACGACTTTTGACGACTCTGCAGAGGTCACTTTGTGAAACCATTGTGATAAATATTTATCTATTTATCACAATGGTTTCAAACTACAAGATTCTGAAAGTGTCCTTATCTCTAGTTAATGCTCCTTTTCGGTAGATTTATTCAAATTGGTTTGGTCTAAAAAATAGCCTATGAGGTAATGGGTTAAACGTGTTTTACCATAGCAGACACTGTAGGTAGCAGGTCTACGTGTATACCATTACACAACAAACAGAGCAGACACTGATTAGATGACTCCTACAGTAAATGATCAGGACCTACTCTGTTTGCAAAGATGCTATCGGGATACAGGGTTAGAAGGCATGCATGTATTCAACCTCTTTAACCCTTTCCCCGTTCTATGTTTATTCCAAATGTCAATACCTACTGATTATTCATGGACAAAATAGTTATAATAAAATGTGGAAGGTGAAACATTGTAGCCATTTTAGAAAGTAAAGAAACATTATCTGTCAAATTCCATTAGCAAACAAAGCAGACCCTGATCAGACGGCTCCTATAGGAGCCATCTGATTTTGGTCTACTCTGTTTGCAAATGCGTGAAAACACGTTTATACGGTGGAAAGGGTTAAGAGACACACGGATTTCGAAACACTGAAGGTACCTGAATTTTAATTCACATTTCAAGAAGGGCCAGTCAAAAATGTAAATAAATACAAAAGTCCACCATATGTTCATATACATGTATGTTTCTAAGAGTTGCATATTAGGACAAACATTTGAAGAAAAACAATAGTGCACTTACAACAATAAATATATTTGTTGCACTTGAGTCTGTCCCTCAAAGAGCCCCAGAGTGTCTAATATATTGACTTAATGTACGAAAACATGTTATTACATCAATACTTGATACACAAACACAAACATTGAACGCATTCTAGCCAAATAAGATAACCTCAACGCTATATAAAACCTCTCTAAACCGGAATTCTAGTACAGAATAATTTAGACAGTTTTATGCAGATGACTGCTTATTGCAGGGTGAAATTCGTTCATCTGTCTCCAAGACTGATATTTATATTGAATTTAACGTCCAGTTTAGAAAGGTTTTACTATACTAATACAATCTGCGATGAATCGTGGATACCCGCTTCTTCTTTTTACAATAAAACACATGTTATCACACACCGTATAAACCGTAACAGTACAAGTAAGAAATAAGGTAAAATTGTAATTGAAAATAGATAATGTAATCAAAACTTGTATTATATATGTAGCCCAAACCACAACATATGTGTGTACAAACCTCCTGTTGATGGTACAACTTCTAAAAGAGATTAAAACAGGTGGGATAAGGAGACATAGAAATTATTTTATTTTATTGCTTTTTGGTGTCATGTCATTAATATATTCGGCCTCATGACTATTCATCATTGAAAAGCTTTGCTCTCTTCTGTATCTGCTACTAACTGTTCGTATATCATTAACGTTCAAGCACTAAAAACTGGTTAACAGTAATACATGTACAGCCAAGTCCCTGTAAACCATACTTTTAGTATAGAAGAATGTAGATCGCTGCTTAACCTATAGACGTGTTTTCACGCATTTGCAAACAGAGTAGACCCAGATCAGACGGCTCCTAGAGGAGCCGTCTGATCAGGGTCTGTTCTGTTTGCTAATAAAATTTGAATGATCGGTTTCTTTACTTTCTAAAATGTCTACAATGTTCCACCGTCCATATTTCTTTATAACTATTTTGTTAATGAATATTCAATAGGTATTGAAATTTGACCTAAATACAGAACAGGGAAAGGGTTAATGAATCGGAAAGTCGCACAGTCCCTTGAGAGCTTTCTGTATGACTTTCACCATGCATTAAACTCTCACCTTACAGTCAGAGGGTCAAACAATTTAGCTTATGAGACACCTAGTTACACGACGTCTCACCTGAACCCAAACTGTCTCCATAGTCTATCACACATTTGCCGCTAATGTACAAAGGATTAAAGACAGTTGTTTAATAAACAAAAAAGGTTCTTTGCGTTTTAAACAAGTGATAAGGATATGATATATAATCCCAGCAGAAGCAAATAATATCTGACTCGTTACAACAAGTTATCCAGGTCCAATACTCTGTAAAAAGGAGATGGTATTAAACCTAGCGGGGTGTCACAGTACCCTCCATATTTAATATTACATCAGAGCAGATTCAAATACATTTCTTTGTGTTTTGCAAAGTGTAATTAAATTAATTAATTATATACCTAGAACATATTAAAATCAATTGAATAAACAGCTGTACTCTCTTCTATATCTGCTACTAACCGACATATCATCAACGTTCAGACACTAAACGTCGTTAACAGGAACACAGTCAAACCCCTCGAAATCAGATTTTTATTACAGGATGATTTATTTTTTCTAGGCAGGTTATTGCTTAACCCTTTACTCTATGATTATTCATATAAGAAGTAAAAACACCATGGATATAAACTAGATTAATTGTTATAACAGCACATGGACACATGCATTTTTGGCCTAGAAACTGTAGAATCATATAATAAAATTATATATTATATTATAAGCACACAGAGCAGACACATATTATACGGCTCCTACAGGAGCCCTCTGGTATGAGTCTACTCTGTTTGCAAAGAAGTATCCATGCAGTTAAGGGTTAATGCAGAGTAAAAGTACCAATGCCAGTCTTTGAGGTAGGTAGTAGTTTAGTGCAGGATGATAGCTCTCAAAACAGCATTCTGCTATAGGACGTTTACCCTGCATTTAGCAGCCCAGAACTAAAAAAAGATCTAAACTCTTCTTTATTACATTTCTGATTCGGAAAGTTTTTACTGTATAACTGTTAAAATCGATGTTACTGCTATTAAAACAAAGGTTAATGTACCTCCTGGCAGTACTTCATCCACGTCTTGCAGCACATCCACACCGAAAAACGTGGTCAGTTGGCTTGGGAACCTCAGATCCATGAACAAGATCACCATGGACGCAATCACACACAATATCCCTGTACAAAATAGTGAATGTACATGGATAGAGACATGTACACGACAGTTTTGTTTCATATCCCTATATAAAGAACATTGAATGCACATGAGAAGATACACATTTGTTTTGTTTCATATCCCTGTACAAAGTAGTGAATTCACGTAGGTACATACATATTTGTTTTGTTTAATATCCCTGAACAAGGTAGTAATGATCATAGGTAGATGCATGTTTATTGTGATTTGGTTAGTTAATGCTCATGAGTAGATACATGTTTATTTTGTCTTATATCCTTGTACAAAGTAGTGATTGCACATGGGTAGATACGTGTTTGTTTTGTTTAGTATCTATTTACAAAGTAGTGTATGCAACGTGGGTAGATATATGTTTGTGTTGTCTAATAATTATACTTACAAAGTAGTGAATGTACATGGGTAGATACATGTTTGGTTTGTTATCCTTGTACAAAGTAGCGAATGTACGTTGGTAGTTACATGCTTGTTTTGTTTTATATCCTCGTACAAAGTAACGATTGCAGATGGGTAGATATATGTTTGTTATTTTTAATGACTTTTCTTGGAGTAGTGAATGTACATGAGTAGGTACATGTTTGTTGCGTTTAATATCTCTGATTGGAGTAGTGAATGCACATGGGTAGGTACATGTTTGTTGTGTTTAATATCTCTGTACGGAGTAGTGAATGCAAATGGGTAGGTACATATTTGTTGTGTTTAATATCTCTGTACGGAGTAGTGAATGCATATGGGTAGGTACATGTTTGTTGCGTTTAATATCTCTGATTGGAGTAGTGAATGCACATGAGTAGGTACATGCTTGTTGTGTTTAATATCTCTGTACGGAGTAATGAATGCAAATGGGTAGGTACATGTTTGTTGTGTTTAATATCTCTGCTGGGAGTAGTGAATGCATATGGGTAAGTATATGTTTGTTGTGTTTAATATATCTATACGGAGTAGTGAATACACATGGGTAGGAACATTTTTGTTGCGTTTAATATCTATGTACGGAATAGTGAATGCACATGGGTAGGTGCATGTTTGTTGTGTTTAATATATCTGCTTGGAGTAGTGAATGCATATGGGTAGGTATATGTTAATTGTGTTTAATATCTCTTCTTTGAGTAGTGAATGCACGTGGGTAGGTATATGTTTGTTGCGTTTAATATCTCTGATTGGGGTAGTGAATGCACATAGGTAGGTACATATTTGTTGTGTTTAATATCTCTGTAACCAGTAGTGAATACACATGGGTAGATACATGTTTGTTGTGTTTAATATCTCTGTACGGAGTAGTGAAAGCACATGAGTAGGTACATGTTTGTTATGTTTAATATCTCTGTACGGAGTAGTGAATGCATATGGGTAGGTACATGTTTGTTGCGTTTAATATCTTTGATTGGAGTACATGTAGTGAAAGCACATGGGTAGGTACATGTTTGTTATGTTTAATATCTCTGTACGGAGTAGTGAATGCACATGGGTAGGTACATGTTTGTTGTGTTTAATATCTCTGTACGGAGTAGTGAATGCACATGGGTAGGTACATGTTTGTTATGTTTAATATCTCTGTACGGAGTAGTGAATGCACATGGGTAGGTACATGTTTGTTATGTTTAATATCTCTGTACGGAGTAGTGAATGCACATGGGTAGGTACATGTTTGTTATGTTTAATATCTCTGTACGGAGTAGTGAATGCACATGGTAGGTACATGTTTGTTATGTTTAATATCTCTGTACGGAGTAGTGAATGCACATGGGTAGGTACATGTTTGTTGTGTTTAATATATCTAATTGGAGTAGTGAAAGCACATGGGTAGGTACATGTTTGTTATGTTTAATATCTCTGTACGGAGTAGTGAATGCACATGGGTAGGTACATGTTTGTTGTGTTTAATATCTCTGTAAACAGTAGTGAATACACATGGGTAGATACATGTTTGTTGTGTTTAATATATTTGATTGGAGTAGTGAAAGCACATGAGTAGGTACATGTTTGTTATGTTTAATATCTGTACGGAGTAGTGAATGCACATGGTAGGTACATGTTTGTTGTGTTTAATATCTCTGTACGGAGTAGTGAATGCACATGGTAGGTACATGTTTGTTGTGTTTAATATCTCTGTAAACAGTAGTGAATACACATGGGTAGGTACATGTTTGTTGTGTTTAATATCTCTGTACGGAGTAGTGAATGCACATGGGTAGGTACATGTTTGTTGTGTTTAATATCTCTGTACGGAGTAGTGAATGCACATTGGAAGGTACATGTTTGTTGTGTTTAATATCGCTGCTTGGAGTAGGGAATGTACATGAGTAGGTACATGTTTGTTGTGTTTAATATCTCTGTACGGAGCAGTGAATGCACATGGGTAGGTACATGTGCGTTGTGTTTAATATCTCTGTAAACAGTAGTGAATGCACATGGGTAGATACATATTTGTAGTGTTTAATAGCTCTGCTTGGAGTAGGGAATGCACGCGGGTAGGTATATATTGTTGTGTTTAATATCTCTGATTGGAGTAGTGAATGTACATGGGTAGATACATGTTAGTTGTGTTTAATATCTCTGTAAACAGTAGTGAATACACATGGGTAGATACATGTTTGTAGTGTTTAATAGCTCTGATTGGAGTAGTGAATGCACATGGGTAGGTACATATTTGTTGTGTTTAATATCTCTGTAAACAGTAGTGAATACACATGGGTAGATACATGTTTGTAGTGTTTAATAGCTCTAATTGGAGTAGTGAATGCACATGGGTAGGTACATGTTTGTTGTGTTTAATATCTCTGTACGGAGTAGTGAATGCACATGGGTAGGTACATGTTTGTTGTGTTTAATATCTCTGTAAACAGTAGTGAATGCACATGGGTAGATACATGTTTGTAGTGTTTAATAGCTCTGATTGGAGTAGTGAATGCACATGGGTAGGTACATGTTTGTCGTGTTTAATATCTCTGTAAGGAGAAGTGAATGCGCATGGGTAGAAAGATGTTTGTTGTGTTTAATATATCTGATTAGAGTAGTGAATGCACATGATTAGGTACATGTTTGTTGTGTTTAATATCTCTGATTGGAGTAGCGATTGCACATGGGTAGGTGCATGTTTGTTGTGTTTAATATCAGTGTACAAAGTAGCGATTGCAGATGGGTAGATACATATTTGGTTTGTTTTATATCCGTGTACAAAGTAGCGATTGTATACGACTGGTAGATGCATGTTTGTTTTGTTTAATAATTCTGCACGCAGCAGTGAATGCACATGGGTAGATACATATTTGTTTTGCAACCCTTCATTGAAACGCGTTTCGCCATTTGCTTCATTCAGCATTTTTCTTATATTTGCAAACAAGATTATGCAAATACAATCACTGAACTCCCTATAAATGGTTTATTTTATGTGGAAAACATAACAGAGTTTAAATAAAGGGTTTGATATCCTCCCGATCGTTGCTACTTAGTGACTACCAAGTATCATAATACAGAAAGACGAGTACAAACCTGTGATAAGGCAAATATAAAAGGAGCCACCGAAGGAAAATTCCATGATTCCTTCCTCCCATGGTATTTTAAGATCGTTGGGATTGCGTACAGTGGCCCAGATGATGTTAGCCACTATCATACAGGTGCCAGTCAAGGCAAGAATGTAGGTTGCGTAGCGAAGCAAGATGAAGAACATGATATTTGTCAGCAGCCAAAGGGGGAAGCAGAGCCTGAAACGTGTCAACACAGATTGTATTAACCCTTTTATCGCTGAAAGGCTTGCTGGAGGGTTTTGAATGACAAACAGTGCAAAGCCTGTTAGGAGCCCTCTGATATGGGTCTACACTGTGTGCAAAAGACAGTGTATGCGTGTTCCGAATTTGAATAGTTGGGTACTTCTATTTGACCGGCGACATAATACGCTAAACCCTTTACTTGATAACAACGATTTTGCAAACAGAGTTGACCAGGATCAGAAACTCATGGAGAGGCCGTTTGATCGGGGTCTGCTCCTTTTGTTTCTGTTATAGATCTGATTCTGTACTGTCACTGAAATACCGTTTCTTATTTTATATTTTATTCAAAATTGAAGTCATAACTTCTCAGAATGGGCAGAGTCTTGCATGAATATTAATAAAGTAAAGGGTTTATATTGACATACCCTATAAGCCATATTAATCAAGTAAATGGTTTATACTGACATATCATATAGGTAATATAAATCAGGTAAAGGTTCTATACTGACGTACCATATACATGTAGATAATATTAATGGCTTCATACTGACATAACAGGTAACATTAATCAAGTAATGGGTTCATACTGGCATACCGTTTAGATGATATTTATTAAGTAATGGATTCGTGCTGACATAACGTAAAGGTAACATTAATCAGGTAATGGGTTTATACTGGCATACCGTATAGATGATATTTATTA
The DNA here is from genome assembly GCA_963576725.1 of Azorinus chamasolen. Taxonomy (NCBI): domain Eukaryota; kingdom Metazoa; phylum Mollusca; class Bivalvia; order Cardiida; family Solecurtidae; genus Azorinus; species Azorinus chamasolen. The sequence goes on along the minus strand of OY755236.1, from coordinate 36,958,255 downwards.
AGTAATGGATCCATTCCATGCTGACATAACGTAAAGGTAACATTAATCAGGTAATGGGTTCATACTGATATACCGCCTAGATGATATTAATCAAGTAAACGGTTTATACTGACATACCGTATAGATGATATTAATCAAGTAATGGGTACATACTGACATATCGTGTAAGTATTATTAATCAGGTACAGGGTTAAAATATCAGTGAAGCCAAATATTATGTTTTTATAATATATTTTGATAAAGAATCAATAGATTTTAATTTTCGCGAAGACGTATCACTTGAACATATTCTCAATCCTTCCATTCTCAGTTTTCTGTTTGTGCCTCTATGAACTTTCTGCATCCATTTCACCCTGCATTAAGCAGTCACCTGCCTACATCGACATTAATTCTACATTACTAAAAGTTCGTAGTATCGAGTGTTTACTCTATACCATTTTGGACTTCAATCTCTTACCACAACATGATGTGTGAAAACCAGCCCGCCTGTCTATAGTGGCGCCCCCAACGAATCCCTTCTCCATCAAAGGTGAAGTACTCGGCTATCCAGAGGATAGGCAGAGGAAGTCCCCTAAACTGGGCAGCACGGTATTCCTGATTAAACCTTCCGGCTGAAGAAATACAAAAGTATCAAAATGAGATAAGGTTACTGTCATGAACACTTATATATTGTCTTCCTTTGTCACATTAATTTCCCTGTTCATGTCAGGCAGATATAGTGTTGTACTTAATCAAACCTTTATCATGCTACGCGCGAGGCGATTGGCATTTTAGTTTGGATCCAGATGAGACACCGTGTAAGTCGTATTCATAAACAAAAGGGGCAGATCCTGATCCCGTCTGATCTGGGTCTACTCTGTTTGCAAATGCCTGAAATAGCGTTTGTGTGAAGGGAATATTAAGGTAATACTTGCTTAACCCTTGACCTCACGAATATCCATGTAAGACACCATAATGACATCATGAGCATTTTTCAGGAGTTTTTTATTGGTACATGAACACATGAACAATTGGCCATGGCAGATCTACATTATTCCATCAACAAACAGAACAGACCCTGATCAGACGGCTTTGTTTTGCAAATGCGTTACAATGCATATCTATCAAGTAAAAGGTTAGAAATATCCACCCGGAAAGCAATGAGCGATCATAAAACTTGAAGATAACATAACACTCATTGAATGTAAAATAAGAACTGCATACCAAACGGTCCAAATCCAATTCTTCCCTGCTCCCATTCCCAGCTGAAATGTTCGTTGTAGTTAATGGTCTCATTCAGCTGTTTCTCTGGTGTACCTGAAATGCACGACAGAATAGTCTCACATTTAGTTTGAGTCTGAATTCAGTCTCGAGAACCCGGCTGACAAGATTTTAAGTAAACTCAAATGCTAACCAAGCAGAAGCTTGAGAACAAACGTGTTATAACCTTGGAGCATGGCTACCAGTTCACGTGGTCGCATAAGAACGAACATCAATAAAACACGGAGCAGACCACCAGACGAGTCCTGTACACAGCTAATCTGGAACTGCTGATTAGTGTTGGCATTTTGTAAACCTGTTCCTTATAAATTCTGGTATTTTGAAAACTGTGTAGACAGACATGGCATTAGAATACAAAAACCTCGCAGGATGTGACAAAATATAACACTTTTATGTATTGTAACATTTAGCTTGTTGAGCAATATGATGTCTACTTCAGTTTTACACTTTGTTTTTCTTGTTTTCATTTTTAAAAAACCCAACATGATTACAGCAATGACTGGGTAGCGAAGGGGCTATGGGACATTTGATACATGAAAAATCTGAAAATATTATATTAGTTTTGTGATACTATCTGTTAGGATCACATAAGTCAAAGCTAATTCCTAGCAACTGCCAATTTGTCAAACACTTAACATTTTGCTGAGAAGCCGGGTTTCTCGGCCTCTACTAAATCAAAATTGTATGCAATGGTTACCATGGATTCGCCCACACGTCAACAGTCCAAAGAAGACTTAACGTTCAATACACGTTTGACTACATAAAGCTTTAACATAAACTGTGTATTTCTGAGCAATGAATTAATTTTCAACTGTGTCTATATCCACTTTTTCTTTTTAATGTAATATTGAATTTTGAAACAATATATTCCACGTTGATAGTTGCGATGTTTATCCCTCAGATGCCTATGAGGATGTATCTTGAAGTGTGATGTTTATCCCTCACATTGCCTTTGAGGATGTTATCTTGAAGTGTGATGTTTATCCCTCATATGTCTATGAGGATGCATCTTGAAGCGTGGTGTTTACCCATCAGATGCCTATGAGGATGTTATCTTGAAGTGTGATGTTTATCCCTCATATGTCTATGAGGATGTATCTTGAAGCGTGGTGTTTATCCATCAGATGCCTATGAGGATGTTATCTTGAAGCGTGATGTTTATCCCTCGACGACCTACGAGGACGTACTTTTAAGTACGATGTTTATCCCTAGACATCCTATGTGGACGTACTTTTACGAGTGAGGTTTATTCACTGAATGCCAAAGCGGATATATCTTTAATAGTGATGTTTGTTCCTGGCAGCCCAGTACCTTAACCCATTACCTTATAGGCTTTTTAGATACAACCTCTTCGAATGAATCTACCGAAAAGGAGCATTAACTAGAGAAAAGGAAAATTTTAGAATTTTGTAGTTTGAAACCATTGTGATAAATAGAGCATTTGCTCCTATAGGAGCAAATGCTCTATTTATCACAATGGTTTCACATAGTGAGTTTACAGAGTCGTCAAAAGTCGTCAATATGAGGGAATGGGTTAAGGGTGATGATTTTCTCTCGAAATGTTCTAACTTAATAATTTGACTAACTTTTAAGAGTGATAGCTATCCCACGGAAGACCTCTGTGGGCGTATCTTGGTGTTTAATCCTCTGGTGGTATGTGGGCGTACCTTTAACTTGGCTTTAAGGGTGATGCTTATTCTCCGAATGCCTATGTGTGCGTATCTTTCAGACCAATGCTTAGCCGTCGAATGTCTATGTAGTCGTACCTTTAAGATTGATAATTATCCCTGGAAGACAGCTGGTCGTACCTTTAAGATTGATGAATATCCCTGGCATTGGACGTACCTTTAACCCTTTCCCTGATCTATATTTAGTCCAAATTTCAATAACTACTTAATATTCATAGACAAAATAGTGAAATATAAAATGTCTAACATACTAGCCATTTAGAAAGTAAAGAAACAGATAATTCAATTTCCATTAGCAAGCAGAGCAGACCCTGGTCAGACGGCTCCTATAGGACCCGTCTGATATGGGTCTACTCTGTTTGCAAATGCGTGAAAACACGTTTATATGAGGGAAAGGGTTAAGATTTATGTTCATTCCTCCAATGCATATGCACAGTATGTGGACGAACCTTTAAGGGTAATGTTTATCCCTCGAAGGCCTATGTGGACGCCGATGTCGGCCGCGATCTCCTCACCGGTTCCCGCCTTATACTTGGTCTTGGTGTGGATTTCAGACGTCTCCCATGTATACGCCCAGTTTGAGCCTGATGGTGAGATAAATAATATACGTAGTAGAAATGCATATAAAACTATTGCCATCCATTCTTAACCCTTAGCTTGCTATTCACGTCAATATACCTACCTGTAAATAGTGCAGACCCAGATGAGACAGCTCCTGCAGGAGCTGTCTCATCAGGGTTTGCTCTATTTACAAGTTGATTGTGCAACCAGTGCATTCCACAGCAGTGATTACACAGACAAATAATTGTGGGCAGTGGAGATATATGTAATTATACAACAGCACATGGGTAATGAAGGAGAACTGTATTTTAGAATTCAGCAAGCGAAGGGTTAAAACGTCGTGAGCAATTTCAAAACGGCTGAGTGCTTCACTGTACGCAGATCCTAATGAGTAACAGACTTGCCAGTGTCAAATCCAGATCAATACTGTTGGAAGGTCAGACACTTATTTTTTTGAACGAAATGAAAGACAAACATAATCTAGAGGTAACCCATTTCGTCCTACTGACGCCTTTCGGCGTCTTTGTAAAATCATTTTTAAACCGTTGTGATAAACGGAGTATTTGATCCATAGGATTTCAAACTACACAATTCTAATTGTTTTTCCTTGTCTCTAGTAAAGGTTCCTTTTCAGTAGATATATTCAAAGAGGTTGGGTCCTCTAGGAGCTTTCTGTGTGACTTTCACCTGCCTAAAAGTGCCTAATTGTTTTCTCTTCTAGAATTCGGGTTTGGAGAGAGATGTTTATAGGACAAACAGTATTAAAGTTCTGAAGTAGGATACCCTTCGAAAGCAAAAGCAGCAAAGCAAGAGAATATTGCAGACTCGGTTTTATTGAGTCTGTTCATGAGCAGTTGTGAAAAGTGCAACACTACTCACGCCCCCTAGCACCGGTTTAAGCGGTATTCAACTTTCAAAACTACATGTAATAACATCGAAACAAATTATCCCGGTGGACCAGAACATATAACAACACTGAGAATGAAGTACGAGGTGACCACACAAGCACTTAACTCCTGCTCTTGTGAAGTACATAAGTAGGAGATCCTTCGAAAGCAAAAGCAGCAAAGCAAAAGAGAAAATTCCATATCCGGATTTATAAGATATAAAAGCAACATAAACATACCCTAAATCATCGACTAAGGACTTCAAGTTAATATTTGAAATAAAAATTACTTTTTCGGTTGTAAATAACAATTATTACAACCGTGTATTTTGGTAGGGGGTATTTTCGTAACCGTTTCCACCAGTTCGGAAAGTCTAGCCCTCAATTATTCCACTGCTATAGGTTGCCATCTGCAAAATTATTTGTCCTTTGGTTCAATTTTAATTGTTTAACTCATTTGCTTTTAAAAACAAAATCATAGCAGCACAAAGTTTGGATCTTTTTAAGATGCCGAGTAGAGAAGAGTTTAGATATAGAATTTAGATATAGTAAACCCCCTCTAAACCGGAATACTAGTAGAGAAGAATTTAGATATAGTAAACCCCCTCTAAACCGGAATACTAGTAGAGAAGAATTTAGATATAGTAAACCCCCTCTAAACCGGAATACTAGTAGAGAAGAATGTAGATGTAGTAAACCCCCTCTAAACCGGAATACTAGTAGAGAAGAATTTAGATGTAGCAAAAACCGTCTAAACTGAAATTCTAGTAGAGAAGAATTTAGATACTTTAACCCTTTCCCCGTTCTATGTTTATTACAAATTTCAATACCTACTGATTATTCATGGACAAAATATTTAAAATGAAAGATGGAAGTTGGAACATTGTAGCCATTTTAGAAAGTAAAGACATAGATCTTTGAAATTCTATAAGCAAACAGAGTAGACCATGGTCAGACGGCTCATATAGGAGTCGTCTGATCTGGGTCTACTCTGTTTGCAAATGCACTTTACTGTATATTCTCATCTAGATTCAATGAAAGTCACGCAGAAAGTTCCTCTAGGATCTTCCCCCTAGAGAATATTTCTGTATGACTTTCACCCTGCATTAAGATGTCACCTGTCTCCTAGACGGATATTTATACTAAAATGAACGTTCGGTTTAAAGGGGTTTTACTGTGTTTTGAACTATTTCGATATTGGTTTTGTCTTCTAACCATCTTTCATTTTCTTTTCCTTTTTGTTTCAAAATCATAATCACCTTAGCAACGCGGTTAGCAAACTGTTAGGATCGTGATGAGATTATCTTGGTGAGTTACTCGTTGAATTATGGGTCCAAACTATTTTGAAAGCTTATAAACTATTCGTCTATATCAGCGGAAGAGCTCTGTCCGTGACAGTGAGTATACTTACATACTATTACAGCACCAACGAATAAGCTGAGGGTAACCCGGATGAATGTAAATAATTTCTGGAAAAAAAAAACATAACAAGGAAACTAAGCCCACCATACGATATCAAGAGGCTGTCATGTAGCAAGAACAGGCTCCGAGATGATCAAAATTCTAAATCTGAGATTGAGTTCATTCTCGTGTATCTGATTGGTCAGATTTTGAGTTTGTTTAAGATTGTTTAACTTCTAAGGATTGTGTTTAGATAAAATAATTTCACTTATCTTCTCTATGTGCAAATGTAATACCCTAAATAAGTTAAGCCTGGTATTAAGTAATTACTTAAGAATGTTCGTGAAACGGGAGCCAGAGATCTATTGTATTTAACTATGTGCATGCTGACAACCTATGGAAACTGTTTGCTCAATGACAGCTCCTAGATCTACTCTTTCTTTGCAAAAGCGTAAAAATCTGGATTTTGTGAAGAAAAGGGATTCATTTACATACCGCCTTATAATGCAGACATATAGAGTATGGTTGCAAGTTGCTGAAATGTTTTCCTGGTATTGCTACTTACATGTTTTCCTTGGTTACTTATCTCGTTTCCTTTTATCTCTTCTAATGTATTATTCATCATTGTTTGATTACATCCTTGTCTCTTAATTCACCTTAATGATTTCTTTCCCTAATTGACATTTATGTTTAAATTGGTTATGTCAAGAATAGTCAATACCTTGATTTTAGGACGTAATATTTTCAAGAGAAAGTTTGACTTGGACAAATCTGTAGGAACGTTTCTATATAAGTTCATAAGCAAACAGAGTAGCTCATACAGGAGATGTCTGGTCTGGGTCTACTCTGATTGCATAGGTGATTATACTATGAGGGAAAATGAAAATGTTAACTTGGGTATTTTCAGAATTTCCATCGTGTCTCTAGTTATCTCGTGTCTGTGTGTCTACAGTTCTTTGATGGGGTTTTTTCTCTCTGTTTCTTTTTCACTATTTGTTTCTTTTTTCAACTATTTATACTGAACTGTTTCTAAATATTTTAGTTACCTCCTTTCCTCGTATTCCGGGCAAAATCACGTAGAAGGAAGCGGCTGTGATACAGAAAGCGAATATCAGGCCGGACTCCAGAATATCCGCCATCCATGGTGTATGGTTCTCGGCATAATACGTAGGAAACCCATTTGTACGGAAGGCTTGATATGCCATATCTGGAATGGAAATTAAAATCAAGATAGCCTGGTCTGAGCGTTCAGTTGTGACGTCCGTTTTCGACCGGTTGCAACTAGAGACTTGCCACTAGGCCGTATGCTATACAGTACAACCCCTTTATTGCGACCAGCAAAAAGGAGCATAATTCACAGTGGCAAAGGCAGATGGTAGCTTAATACAGGACGAAAGTTATGCAGAAAGCTCCTACAGGAACTTTCTGCATAAATTTCGTCCAGCATTAATCAACCACTTGCTTATAAAGACAGCCATGTTTATTCATTAAGTGGTCGCATTAGAGCGGTTTTACTGTATGTTTTATAATAACAATAAAGACTTTATTCAAAGAGGGAACGCATTTGGTAAAAAAAAACAATCTTCCATGCGGTCCTCATAACATAAGTCAAATTAGCAACAATCAAACAAACGAACATTATTTAAAGTAACACAGTAAAAACTAGATACATTGTAATTCGAACAACGTGTATCACATACCGAGAGTGAGACACGCTATGTATTTCTTATATCCTTGTAGCTAGCCTACAAACTGTATTGCATAGCATTGCTGTTACTATGATATTAATTCAGAGATACAAGGAATTAGAAACGTCTGTTTGTTTCAGTCATATCGTGACAGGTGGGGGAAGACCCCAGTTTTGTGCACGAAACAAATTACATCGCTTCGTGCACAGAAGAACCACCGACCTAATGCAGGCCAGCCAGGCAGGCAAATAAATGACCTAAGCATTGACATGTTTCTTGTAACATGACACAATTCATTGTGTACAATTAATGACATCAATGTAAACCTTATCTAAAGCTTAAATATTATAAACAAAATTCGTTGTCTCCTAACGTATCTTATAGTATTGTGGTTGTAAATGCCGGTAAGTCATTTGTAGGTACTTAACCCTTTCAACGATGTATTGCAAATCAGTCTTTAACAATCGAGTCCGCTCAAAAACTGGCTAGCTGACGTTCAATGACAAACAGTGCATACTCTGATCAGAGAGATCTAGAGTAGCGTTCTCATCTGGGGCTACATTGTTTGCAAATGTCAATGCAAGCGTCTCTCGCATTCAAAGGGTTAACACTTTCCTTCATATACATGGGTGTCTTTATAAGCAGGTGGTAGCTTAATGCAGGACAAAAGTAATGCAGAAAGCTCCTCTAGGAGCTTTCTGCATTACGTTTGTCCTGCATTAAGCAACCACCTGCATCTAGCACCCATAATTATACCTCTTTTAGGTGGTCGCATTAGCGGGGTTTTGTTTGCTGTATAAACGTGCTTTCACCAACTTGCAAACAGAGTAGACCCATATAAGACGGTTCGTATAGGAGCAGTCTGATCAGGGTCTGATCTGTTTGCCAATGGAATTTGATAGATCTCTGTTTATTTTCTAAAATGGTTACAATGTTCCACCTTCAATATAACAATTTGTTCGTGAATATTCAGAAGGTATTGAAATTTCAAATAAAAATAGAACAGGGATAGGGTTATAGAGTTCACTCAAAAACTTGCAATGTGATGTTGAATGACAAATAGTGCATACCCTGATTAGAGGGATCTAAATTAGCGCTCTCATCTGGGTCTACATTGTTTGTCAAATGTCAATGTAAGCGTGTCCCGCATTCAAGTGATTAACCCTTTCCCTCATGTAAACGTGTTTTCACGAATCTGCAAACAGAGTAGACCCAGATCAGACGGCTCCTGGAGGAGCCGTCTGATCAGGGTCTACTCTGTTTGCTGATAGAATTTCAAAGATCTGTGTCTTTACTTTCTAAAATGGCTACAATGCTCCATGTTCTATATTTCATTATAACCTTTTTGTCCATGAATATTCGGTAGGTATTGCAATTTGTAATAAACACAGAACAGGGAACTCTTGGGTCGCCAAATAAATGCCGTCTGCTAACAGTGCGATCTGTTTCAGGTTTAAAAAACATACTTAGAATGTCAAACAATTCAGACCCAGGTGGATCGACGAGTTACTCGGCGTCTTATCTGGATCCAAACGGTTTGCAAAGGTTATCACGGGACATGGGCTCGCCTGTGGTAACAAATGTGGTAACATATATACATGCACCCCTTAATAAAAACGCCGTACACCGGCATGTTTGCATTTTATATTTACAAACTGTTTTCGCGTAAATCAATATTCTCAAAGACAGTTAAACACATTTTATTGCAAGGTTTGAGTGCACTGAAAATCAATTTATTTTCGCCATACTATAGTGAAATGTGTATAATAAAACCACGTTAATCTCATCTTTAAGTAAATCAGAACGAGAACCTTTGGGCAGGTGGTTTCTTAAAGAGCGAAAAAAGAAAGTTTCAAGAGGAGACTTTGGCATGACATTCACTTTGCATTAACCCTTTCCTTCATATAAGTATGCCTTTTTATGCCTTAGAAAACAGAGTAGACCAATATCAGAGGACTCCTGTAGGATCAGGGGGTCATGTAAGAGATATATGGGTCCATGCTTATAAAACGTTTAGTTGAGTCTGAGTTCGTTCTCAAGTTTTTGAATTGGTCAGATTTGAGCCTAAGGCTCAAATCTGGCCAATCAAAAGCTTGAGAACTCAAAGCTGATCAATCAAAAGCTTGAGAACGAAACTCAGACTCAACTAAAAGCTTTATAAGCATGGACCCTGATCTGGGTATGCTCTGGTTGCTTATGAAATTATAATAGATACGACTCAGCAGTTTCTATCAATAATATGCCGTAATAACAAATAAACTAACAAAATGTCCATGGTTGCATTATTTCTTGCGTGAATGTTCAACAGGGAAAAGGTTAAGCCTTTATTCCAAAAAGACGCCTTTCTAGGCATTTGGAAACAGAGTAGACCAACCCTATAGCCGTCTGATCTGGGTCTGTGCTGTTTGCATGGAATTATATAGATCTGATTATATATAGTTTCTACAATCGCAGAAAAATCATGTGTTAACCCATTACCTCATAGGTTATTTTAGATACAACCTATGTGAATAAATCTACCGAAAATGAGCATTAACTAGAGAAAAGGAAACTTTTAGAACTTTGTAGTTGAATCATATAGGAGCAAATGCTCTATTTATCACAATGGTTTCACAGAGTGACTTCTACAGGGTCGTCAAAAGTCGTCAATATAAGGGAATGGGTTAATATGCAATTTTAAAAATTGATCTAATTAATATTCATGATATCATCATTTCTTACATGAATATCTAGTGACAGGCTGTCAATTGTGTTAGAGGCTGATTATGATACATATTTCAGTATTCGAATTCAGCAATGTGTTACAGTACAATCAAAACGCCCTCCTCTCCCGCAAAATACCCGTCATCTGCAACGTCTGCAAAATTTGCCATATGCTAATCTCAAATAAGATAAAACTATATAAAAAAAAACTCGTGGCTGCATGTTTGTAAAAGGTTATAATGGCAGCAAGCATTTTAACAAGAGAGTAAGAACTAGAATATTGCTGCTACGAAACGTGTCGTTTGCCGGCTAAAACTCTTAGCTGCTTCTTTTGAACCCTTTCAATGTTGAATATTCATGTTAGAAATAATTACATCTTGAATAGTTATTAGTTGAGTTTTTATAATGGAATGTGGACACGGGATAGTTTGGTATAAGTACAAATTGTAGAGTCAAGCCATTATAATGTTCACAAGCAAATAGAGCAGACCCTGATGAGACGGTTCCTACAGGAGCCTCTGATAAATATAAACTGTGTTTTCACAGACGTGAAAACATGCGTTTATATGAAATAAATGTGTTTTGGTGGTTTTTTTTCAATTTGCTACGTTTTATCTCTTTTTTCTATTTATTATTTTTTATTTAATTATTCAGCTTCTCCCTGCTCCTGTGTGTTATAACCTATCTACCGTCAAGACCGACGTGATCCTGTTGTCCGGGATCTAATCTTTCATGACTCATCTACCTACCCTACCCTACCCTTATATCGTACCCCTATCCTACCCATTGCTCCTACTCATATCCTACCCTACTAAACCCCCTCCTACCTTACCACAACCTGACCTGACCCATTCTTTACCAGAGGCATTTATTTATTAGGGTTTGGTTTGGTTTTGGTTTTGATGATGTCCTGTCAATGTGCGTTGTACCTATCTATCGCCAACTTAACCCATTCCCTCATATTTATATAAACGTATTTTCACGCATTTGCAAACAGAGAAGACCTAGATTAGACGGCTCCTATCTATAGGAGCCGTCTGATCAGGATCTACTCTGTTTGCTAATGGAATTTGATAGACCTGTTTCTTTACTTTCTAAAACGGCTACAATGGTCCACTTTCCATATATTTCATTATAACTATTTTGTTCATGAATATTCAGTGGGCATTGACATCTGGAGTAAATATAGAACAAGGAAATGGTTAAGGATCTACTCCCTTATGACTCACAATAAGTAACCGAGATAAAACGCCAAATTCCCCAGTTAACAGACACAACGTTAAATTAGACTAGCTGTATGAAATATCCAACCCCAGTTAACAGACACAACGTTAAATTAGACTAGCTGTATGAAATATCCAACCCCAGTTAACAGACACAACGTTAAATTAGACTAGCTGTATGAAATATCCAACCCCAGTTAACAGACACAACGTTAAATTAGACTAGCTGTATGAAATATCCAACTGCAGTTGAACTTCGATATCTCAAACTCCATGAGGTCATACAAATTACTACGAGTTAACAGAACTTCAAGTCATCCGATTTCTAATCTGGACAACTTCTCAAGTTCACAGCTTAATGCATGTCTAAAGTAATGCTGAAAGTTCCTGTAGGAGCTTTCAGCATTACTTAAGACTTGCATTAAGCTGCCACATGTGTTTCTATCTATGCGTAGTGATACATTTAAGGGCAATTTCGGAAGGGTCGAGCGATTAGTTCTACTTTTCCGAAGTTCGAGTTATCCGAGTTCGAGATAAGGAGGTTCCCATGTATAACGCTTTGCTACAGTGAAGAACCAGATCGGTGGTCTGATCAGTCACACAAGTCAGTACAGTAACATATGCCTTGATGGGTGTCAAACAGGGCAGAATCGGATCAAGTCCTTTAGATCTACCTCATTAGTATTCATATGCTTATTTTTAGAATGGTATATGAACACACGATTAACCCTTTCCCTGTTCTGTGTTTATTCCAAATGTCAATACCTACTAAATATGCATGGACAAAATAGTTATAATGAAATATAGAAGGTGGGACATTGTAGTCTAGCCATTTTAGAAAGTTAAAAAAACAACATTTTTTTTCACATTCCACTTACAAACACAACATACCCTGGTCAGACGGCTGTAAGGGTTAAATGTACTTTGGAAAATGTACAGCATTATATCTAATAAACACCCACGTGGTCATTACATTTTTAACAGGAGCTTAATCTATTTATACACAGGCGGTTGCTTAATGCATGGTTAAGGCAGTGCAGAAAGCTCATAGGAGAGCTTTCTTCATTCATTTCAGACTGCATTAAGCTGCGACCTGTATTTTGAAAAAAAACTTTATTTCTTTGACTAATGGTTATTATATAGTGGTTTATTATTATTATTATTATTATATATATATATTATTTATATAGCGCTCTTTTCACACTGGATATGTGCGTTCAAAAGCGCTTCACATGGATGAAATCACTAGCCGGAACGATCCGCATGATTATCTATCCAGACAACGAAAGATGTACAATATATATGAAATCGCTAGCCGGAAGGAACTACATGATTTTCCATCCGGTCAGTGAAAGATATGCAAAAGATATACAATAGATATGAAATCACTATTCGCAAGGAATAGCATAAACTGTATTAACAAACTTCATACAGACAAGTTGACTGAAAGCCATGCTCATCAATATCACAAATTAGAATACTCTGTATTAACAAAACTTGATACAGACAAGTTGACTGAAAGCCATGCTCATCAATATCACAAATTAGAATAATCTATATTAACAAACTTGATACAGACAAGTTGACTGAAAGCCATGCTCATCAATATCATAAATTAGAATAAATGGGCTGACTGAAAATCATTCCATTTATATAACTATTGGGTCAACTGTTAGCTTGATAGATTGGCTGAAAGCCATTCCTATCCTGAACTCAGTTGCCACTGTACATGACTACTGGGTCAACTGTTAGCTTAATACATGTAGGTTGACTGAAAGCCATTCCTATCCTTAGCTTAGTTGCCACTGTACATGACTATTGGGTAACCTGTTAGCTTAATAGGTTGGCTTACTTGTTTACTTAGGTTTACATGTTTTATTGATCGTAAGCAACCCCCCCCCCCCCCCCCCACACACACACACACACACACACACACACACACACACAAAGAAGAAGAAAGACATGGGCGTTTATGGGGTAGAGTACGGTAGACGGATATCAAACCAGGTTGGCTTAGCCTCTTAAATCTTTCTGTACCGTGGGCGAACTTTTCATAAAAAATATTTGCAAGCAGTTCGGATCAAGATGAAACGCAAAGTCGGTATCATGTTAGGATCCAACCTATATGACAAAAATTTACACTCTGGTCAAGACTTTTGACTATAAATGGAAAAGAAGTAAATTTAAAAATTTACCAAAATGACACTAATTTGTAAAAAAAAATTCAATGGTTTAATCGGTGATAGAATTATCAACCAATCTACGCCTATGGCATGCTATCATGTCCAAACTAAACTATGGGGAAAAAACCTTGTAACAATATTGTAGATATTAAATGATTGCTCACGACAATGAAATAAATTACACGTTTCAGAAAGCCTTAATCGCAACAGACTTGTTGAGTTTCTCGATCTCTGATTTGGTTACACTTTGCCATTCTAAACAGTAATGCATGTATAGTATTTGGTTATAAGGTCAAGAGCGCAGTGAAAATAATACTTGACATTGACAACAAAAATAATAAGTTTGATTCTACAATTTTAATGCTCCTTTTCGCTGTCAAAGGCCAATTTGTAATAAGTTAACAAACAGTTGGAATGAGATGAGACATTAAGTAACTTGTCGCCTCATCCCGATACCAGCTATGTAACACTTTGACCAGGGTTGCTTTAGAAACAATACACCTTGAAACTGGAGAAGAGGAACTGTATTCGACCATGCAAAATGGAGAGTTTAGTGTCACGCCACTTACACACGTTTAAATAAGTATATGTATAAATTTACCATTAGCCCTGTCCCTGTTCTATATCTATTCAAAAGTCCAATACCTACTAAACTTTCATGGACAAAATGATTATAATGAATATGGATGGCCAAACATTGTAGCCATTTTATGAAACATATATATCAAATTTTATTAGCAAATAGAGCAGACCTTGATCAGACGACTCCAATAGGAGCCGTCTGATCTGGGTCAACTCTGTGAAAAGGCGTTTGTACGAAGGAAATGGTTAAATTGGCATATAGTAAGCCGTCGATAATCCAAACACTTTAAAGTATATCAGTATACGTCTTTAAGACAGGCGGCGGCGGCGTAATGCAGGATGAAAGTCAGACAGAAAGCTCCCCTGGGAGCTTTCTGTTTGACTTTCGCCCTGCATAAAGCAGCCACCTGTCTAAAAAGTTTTCAGTTCTCATTTACAACATCTTCGGTTTAGTGAGTTTTTACTGAATGAAATAGACACTAAGATATTTATTGCACCAGCAGTTAAGTTATGGTACGTGCGTCTTTGTATACATGGTGTCACAAAAGAACACCGTAACACTTGGCCTTAAGCACGGAATGGTAAGGATTTTCAAACATGGCGCGTCCAGATGAGACATCAAGTAACATTGGTATCTGATCAGATTCCAGACTGTTTGTTGAGTCTGTTCGTTTTCATAATATAGAAAGAAAGGGACAAACTAAGATTAGAATATGTGTACACGCCATTAACTGCAGGCGACATTTTGTTCCGCAATTTATAGGCCACAGATCGATTAATCCCGTGCCCAATGGTTCCAAATGTGAATTAAGTCGTCCAGCAATGCGGAAGTGTTCCAGTACTTTGCATGGACTGAATGTACGATATAGTCTGACTGGGAAATTATGTTAATACTTTATCGCCTATTCTGAGATAACGGATCAGGAACAGAACTGAAACATTCAGCAAAACATCCATATAACGACCTGAGTACACAAAGCACGTATACTTGTAGGTCTGTAAGACAGGTGTCGAAATATAAAGGTCTGTCAGACAGGTGTCGAAATATAAGATATAGCAATACGTTAGTATTATGTTATAGTTAGACAATACTTAAAACGCAGAGCTATAGTAGTCATATATTGAAACCGTCATTTCTCCACCAAAGGCCATTTTGTGACCACTCTTTAGAATCGAAGAGACTATTCTAAAGACTGGTCGCAGCATGTGCTTTGGTGGAGAAATAAAGGAGTTACTTTAAAAAGTGTTTTGGTTTACGTGTCTTATCTACTCCTTTGAAAACATTCGGTTGCAGTGAGACACAATGATATCATGCTATGATGTGACGGGAATTATACTGTCCACTAGTGTCCAGTGATGGCCTTAAAACCTAACATCAGCCTTACCCCTTAGCATGTTAACCCATTACCTCATGAGCTATTTAAGACCATACCTCTCTAAATAAATCTACCGAAAAGGAGCATTAACTAGAGAAAGGGAAAATGTTTAGAAGTTTGTAGTTTGAAACCATTGTGATAAATATAGCATTTGCTCCTACAGGAGCAAATGCTCTATTTATCACAATGTTTTCACAAAGTGACATTTACAGAGTCGTCAAAAGTCATCAATATGAGCGAATTTGTTAAGTGCAACTCAGTTCACGTCTGACAACAGCTAAGATCCAGACGAAACGCCGAATGACTCTGTGTCTCATCAGGTTCCAAGCTGTTAGACACTTGGTCAATTGATTTTCAATAGCTTGATACTTCGAACTTTTAGTAGAACGTGTGCCTTTTTAGGCAGGTGGCTGCTTAATACAGGGTAAAGGTCGTGCAAAAAGCTCCTAGATGTGCTTTCTGCATGACTTTCACCCTGCATTAACCTGCCACCTATCTCCAAGACCGATAATGACACTTGTTTTTGGTGTTCGAAATATCGGGGGTTTTACTATGTTCTTCTAACAAGTGTGTGCATGAGTAATAAAGAGTGCGTGGATCTGCATCATTAATTGATCAATGTTAATCAGTGTTTAACCCATTCACCCATATTGACGCTTCTGTAAAAGTCACTTTTTGAAATCATTGTGATAAAATGGAACAAATGTTCTATTTACCACACTGGTTTCAAAACTATTCACAATTCTAAAAGTTTCCCTTTTGCTGGTAAATTGTTCTTTTCAGTAGAATTATTCAAAGAGGTTGTGTCTAAAAATAACTTATGATGTAATGGCTTAACCCATTCCCACTTAGGCTATTTTTAGACCTAACCCCTTTGATTTAATCTACCAAAAAGGAGCATTAACTAGAGAAAAGGAATTTTTCAGAATTGTGTAGTTTTGAAACCATTGTGATAAATAGAGCATTTGCTCCTGTGGAGCAAATGCTCTATTTATCACAATGGTTTCACAAAGTGTATTTTAGAGAAGCGTCAAAAGGCGTCAATATGCGGGAATGGGTTAATATGGTGACTGTACTTTCTGTTTAAACCTTTTTCCTTATAAAGTACTCATATAAGAAACAATGACATTATAACTAGTATTAGCTGAATGTTATAATGACATTATAACTAGTATTAGCTGAATGTTATAATGACATTATAACTAGTATTAGCTGAATGTTATAATGACATTAAAACTAGTATTAGCTGAATGTTACAATGACATTATAACTAGTATTAGCTGAATGTTATAATGACATTTATAGACAGGATTGTTTTGGCATTGGTAGGAACTGTAGGGTGAGACTTATCATAATTTCATAAGCAAACAGAGCAGACCCTGATCTGGGTCTACTCCGTTTACAAAAGCGTGAAAACACGTTTATATCAGGGAAAGGGTTACCACACTGTAAAACTGCTTGATAACATGAATAGAGTAAACCCACACTAAACTGACCCCTTTAAGAATATGCATAGGTGTCTTTAAAACAGGTCGTTGCATCTGCCTTGATGACCCAGAATTGGATGCCCTTTTAAGAGGAGTTTGACAGTACTATAGAACCTGTCTTTAGCGGTCATAAAAAAAGAGGTCTAATAATAGGTATGTAAGGCAGGTGGTAGTTAAATGCATATCCTGTAGGATCTGTCTGCGTTACATTTGTCCTGCATTAACCCTTTCCCTGTTTTGTAATTAGGCCAAATTTCAATACCTACTGAATATTCATTAGCAAAATAGGTATAACAAAATATGGCAAGTGGAACACTGTAGACATTTTAGAAAGTAAAGAAACATATCTATCAAACACTATTAGCAAACAGAGCAGACCCTGATCAGACGGCTCCTCTAGGAGCCGTCTGATCTGGGTCTACTCTGTTTGCACATGCGTGAAAACACGTTTATATGAGGGAAAGGGTTAAGCAATCACCTGCTTTCTTAAGACGCTTGTGTTCAATAAACGAATGGTCGCATACGACAGGTTCTACAGTATTTGACACCTATATGGAGACTGTGTGCAAGGTAAATAAGTGTTTAACCATTATCTTGCTTTAAAATCAAATGTTCGCCCAAACCCTGATCTGGGGTAAAGTTAACATATTTCCGATTCGTTCAAACAGGGTGTCAAACAGCAAGGATTCTGATGAGACGCTGAATTACTCTTTACAACTGGATCTTAACTGTCTATAAATGACAGTTAGCTATTGGCAGAATACGAGTCAAATGCGCGCTTGCTGTGATATGCAAATTTGGATGCAGATAACTGCAGATAAAAGCTCTGTAAAAGTACTTAAGAACGTATGACTGTGGCGTTTGTATCAAACTTTTAGCAGAGTATTTTAATCTAATCAGCAAGCTAATCGGTAAACCCATTTCCTACATTTCGCGAATGGTCATTTAATGAAACAGCTTGAATCCAGACAAGGAGCCGGGTGACTCGGCGTCCCATCAGGATCCAAACTGTAACACACTCTACCAACAGTTTCACTAAAGCTTTAACGAAATAGAAGTAAAAGTAAAGTTCTAGAGCAGAGTTCATGCAGCCATGTTAATGAGGTAGGAAAACTCTTTCACTGCCAATGTCGCATCTGTGATTACCTATGCAAACATTTTGGATCCAGATGAGACGCCGAGTAATTCGGCGTCTCATCAGGATCCATACTGTTTATTACGTTGGTAATGTTTTTGAAAGAAAATGGGAGGAATTTAATGAAACGAAAATTGTAGCAAACGACAATTTTAGCAGACGAAACTATTTGGCTGCAACAGAAGATAACGTAAAAGCAAATACAGACGAGTGATAACATCTCGTTGAAATTTAAACTTGTGTACTTCCGCATTTTGTTCAAGCTTTCTTGTTTCATTTTCAAATTACAAAGTCAAAATCGATGAGACATCTAAGCCTATGTCTAACACAGTTTCGGTACTCTCGTGGAAACAGTGAAGAGTTTAAGTACTACGAGACAAGGGTGTTTACATACAGCATGACCCGAGGTTATAAAACTTCTGAATCTTTGTCTGAGTTCATTCTCAAGAATATGTTTGGTTAAGGCGTAATGCTATAAAATTAAAAATGATAGAAAACGAATATCACTTTTTACTTATCTGTCCATAATTTAGGGAACTGAGGAAAAGGTACTTTAAACCATATTACTGTTCATGGCCCAACATAAATAAACTTGTTTTATTATTATCAAATACCTCAAAATCAACACTAAATAATTTGGCGAAATTCATTTATAATGCAAACTTGATTAGAGTCTGATGTCATAAGTAATTTTTGATGAGAAATTTACGCTATTTGTTGTTCTATATATGTATTTAATTATGTATTTTTGTTTCTCTGTAAACTATGTGTCCTTTATCTTTGCAATATTGAATTTGCTATAAACGTCGTTGTATGTTTAATGCAATAAAATGTTGTAGTTGTAGTTGTAAAACTTCTGAGTCTGAGTCTGAGATTATTCCCAAAGCTGAATCTGGCCAATCAGATGCTAAGAAATTATCTCAGACTCAGACCCAGACTCAGCAGAACGTTTCACAGCCTCGGGACCAGAACCTGTCTACAACGACCACATGAAGTGAATAAACCTTTCTAAACCTTTATCATAGCTTGACTTAAAAAACGCACACATGCTAATGCGTGTGCGTGCGTGCGTGTGTGTGCGTGTGTATGCGCGCGCGTATGTGCGTGTGTATGTGCGCGCGTATGTGCGTGCGTGTGTGTATGTGTGTTTTGTCTACTTTTCTTTACCGGCTGTGTAAGAAATTATTAACGGAAACATAATGTTCCGCTGCAATAATTCTCATAGGATTCAAATAGTTGGGATCCTCGACTTCTTATCATGATCTTGAATTGTTGTATAGGTTATCATGAGTTAACTACTAACATGTCAAAAGTTAACCCAGATAATATGCGTAAATGAAAACAGTTTTTAAAATAGAACTTCTTTATTTCTCCACCAAAACCTATGTTGTGACCACTCTTTAGAATCGTCTCGAAGAGACGATATTCTAAAGAGTGGTCACAACATAGGGTTTGGCGGGGAGAGGATGATTTTATTATTTGAGTACGCACCGATATCTATTGTTCTGCCTCTACATAACAGGTGTGATTTTTCACGTCTCTGCGAACAGAGTAGATCTCGCTCAGACGGCTCCTGTAGGGAGCCGTCTGATCAGGGTGTGTTCTGTTGCTCATCGAATGGTATACATGTAGATAGGATTGTTTTCTGTCAAAACCAAAATAATTCTGTGTTCATATATCACTATAAAAGTTCAGTTAAAAAATACTCACGATGCCAATAGTTCTTACATGAATACGTATTCATAAGACATAAGTTAACCCATTAGTACCCAGTGGCCCTTAATGCTTTCCCTCTTATTCACGACTTTTGACGACTCTGTAAAAGTCACTTTGTTAAACCATTGTGATAAATAGAGCATTTGATCCTATAGAAGCAAATGCTCTATTTATCACAATGGTTTCTAACAACAAATTTTTTTAAAAATCCTTTTCTCTAGTTAATGCTCCTTTTCGGTAGATTTATTCCAAGAGGTTATATCTAAAAATAGCCTATGAGGGAATTGGTTAAAAAGGTCATAGGCAAACAATGCAGACCATGATCAAAGAGCTCCTCCTGAAGCTGAATCCATCAATGCCAATGGCTTATTATAGCAAATATTTTGTTCGCTATGTCCCTTCCACATAAATATGGATAGATTCCAAAGTAAGCTCTGTACGAGGTTTCCTTAACACCTCGCCTGCTAAGCGTGACCTAACTGACATCTGCAAACAGCTTGGATCCAGATCAGACAGCGTCTCATCAGGATCCAAGCTGTTTGATACTCGGTCTATAGTTTCTAAAAAAATTCTACAAATCGAAAATATTAAAAATTGTAGCAGATAAGAGTTTTATCAGACAGTAATTGTTTTAGCAGGCTATGGGTAAAATAACCTGGGACTTGGCATGTTGTAGAAATGCTGCTTTGGGGGAATTTAGATTAACAGCATTCGTGCCTGAATTGGCAAACTACCGGGTTGACGACGGCACATCAGCGCGACAATCTTTATATTAATTTATATTAACCCATTCCCTCATATTGATAACGTTTGACGCTTCACTTTAAAAGTCACTTTGTGAAACCATTGTAATAAATAGAGCATTTGCTCCTATAGGAGCAAATGCTCTTTTTATCACAATGGTTTCAAACTACAAACTTCTAAAAGTTTCCTTTTCTCTAGTCAATGCTCTTTTTCGGTAGAATTATTCAAAAAAGGTTATATCTAAAAATAGTATATGAGGTTATGGATTAATGGTTGACCCTTTATCTGATGTAGGCGTTTGAACGTCTTGGCAAACTGAATAGACCCACAGAGCAACAGATAAATGTGCGTACTCAGATACTAAAATCTTCATTTCTCGGGACAAACCCTATGTTGTGACCACTCTTTAGAATCGCCTCGAACAGACTCTTCCAATGAGTGGTCACAACATCGGGTTAGGTGGAGAAATAAAGGAATTATTCTTGAAAATATTTTAATTTTCGCATCTTATCTGCACCTCTGGACTCAGATCAGATCAGCCGTCTTATCTGGATTTGTTGTTTTGGTTATAGAATTATAAAAAAAAATTGATTGTACTATTTCTGCCGTGGAAAAATAAACCTTTTGTTCATAAACCATTATAAAAAATTTATTCATGATGTCATTATTTCTTACACGGATATTCGTGAGGTAAGTTACACGCTTACCGGCGAGGGGTATTTCTTAAGTGTTATTTACGCATTGCAGTTCAGTGAACTGTAACTGTATTTTGGTCAGGATATGCCCTGTTTCCTTAATATTTTCGATCTATACCTACTTTTGTAGAATGCGTCCCTTCCTACGAATGAGTCATGGATTCGCTCATAATATTCATTTGAATAATCTGATATATGGTTTATCCCTTTCCCTCATATAAACGCGTTTTCACGCATTTGCAAACAGAGAAGACCCAGATCAGACGGCTCCTATAGGAGCCGTCTGATCAGGGTCTGCTCTGTTTGCTTTGGACATCATATAGATCCGATTCTACAGTTTTCGTCAAAGCAAAAAATCCATGGAAATGCTTAAATTATAAAAACCTAGCTAATAAATGTTTAATATTCATGTTGTCATTATTTCTTCCACGAATACTGAACACGGAAAGGGTTATACGGCTCAACGGAGTGTGTCGCAATGAATTTAATCTTTTCCGAATACCCGCATCTGCATCTGCATGCGTCTTGGATCTAAATGAGACACCGAGTAACTCGGCGTCTCATCAGAACACTCGGTCAACAGATTCTAAAAAAATGATTGAACAGAAACAGTCAAAACTGCTTCATATTCAAATCTGAATAGACATTATTTTTTCACAGTAGGATAAGGAAAACCCCATAGCAATAACTACAGTACATGTACATTGCAAGTCAATCGTGAAGCAAATACTTAGTTGGTTTCTTCATCAATGAAAGTTTTGTAAACTTTAAATCTGACACAGCTGTATTTGCTGGTATCGTTAAGGCAACCGTTTAGTATGTTATTAACACCTCGTTAACTCTTTCGCTGCCCTCTGCTATAATTTTCATTTTTTTTCATTTTCTTCAGTTTTGTTTCAAACACATAGTCACAGTAACAAACAGTATGTATCCAGATGAGACGCCGAGTTACTCGGCGTCTCATCTGGATCCAAACTGTTTGCAAATGGTAATCACAGATGTTACCATTGGCAGCGGAAGAGTTAATGAAGGACGCATCATATAGCCGAACTTACTAAGGTAAATGAACGAAACGCGTATATATAACATGTCTCAAGTTTCCTTTCTAAAAGATGGTTTCATTGAAAATAACTCGTGTGTAAACATAGATGATATGCATAAAGAAAATTGTGATCCGTACATGAGAAATTCTTTAACCCTTTGTCAACCAAAAAGTATTTTTTTCAAACCTTTGCATACAGAGTAGACCCACGCCAGACGGCTCCTACAGGGGCCGTCTGATCAGAGTCTGCACTGTTTGCTTATGAAATAATATAGGCCGTTTTCTACATTTTCTGCCATGGTTAAAAAGGCCTGTGTTTATATATCTCTATAGAAAAACAGCTGATAAATGTACACGATGTCGTCTTTAAAACATGTATATTCATCCAGTAACCCTTTCCCTGGTCTATGTTTATTCCCAATTTCAATACCTACTTAATATTCATTGACAAAATAGGTATAATGAAATATGGAAGGTGGAACATTGTAGACATTTTAGAAAGTAAAAAAAATATGTTTTTCAAATTCAATTAGCAAACAGAGCAGACCCTGATCAGACGACTCCTCTAGGAGCCGTCTGATCTGGGTCTACTCTGTTTGCAAATGCGTGAGAAAAAAACGTTTCCATGAAGGAAGTGGGTAAATGAACAGTGGTGAGCAACTTTGATCATTATTCATTCGTTACACCATTATCACGCTACGCCTACATCATTGCTCGCATGTCACGGGCGAAGCTGCCATTAACTTTAACTGAATCAGATGACGAAAAAAATGTTCAGGGAGTTAAAGTTTAACCATTTCATTCAAATAAACTTCCTTTTCAAGCATTTGCAAAGAGAGTAGACCCAGGTCAGACGGCTCCTGTAGGAACAGTCTGATCAAGGTATGCTCTGTTTGCAAGTGGTGCTTGATAGATATGTTTATTAAGCTTCTAAAATCGCAACCATGTTCAAACGTTCCTTATTTCATCATAACTTTTTGGGCCATGAATATTCAGTAGGTTCATTAGGTTGTTGATACATGTATTTGGATTAAGGGTTAAGTGAAGACATTCCTAAACGTATGTTATCAGTAAGATGGCAAACATTCACATGCCTTGTTTTCTTTTTGTTTAAATGCTTAACCCTTTTACCTTATAAGCATACTGTACGCACGGATACGATAAAATTAGAAGTAATAACGAAAGTTTCAGCCATTGCAGAATCGGATATATATCATTCCATAACACACAGAGCAGACCCTAATCAGGCGGTTCCTATAGGAGCCGTCTGGTCTGGGTCTTCTCTGTTTGCAAGGACGCGAAAAGGTTCTTTATCAGGTCAAAAGTTAAGTAGACGGAAGTTAAAACATACAAGCTTTATTTCACGGAATAGGTGTACGCTTCCTTCCGAGATACGTTCCCCGTAAACAGTACAAACCTGACACCTAACCTTCTCCTTTACAATTTAACCAGACTCCTAAGTACAGTAAACCCCCGCTAATGCGACCATCCAAAAGAGGTATAATTCTGGGTACTTGATGCAGGTGGTAGCTTAATGCAGGACAAAAGTAATGCAGAAAGTTCATAGAGGAGTTTTCTGCATTACTTTTGTCCTGCATTAAGCATCCACCTGCATGCTTATAAAGACACACAAGTTTATTCATTAAGTGGTCGCATTAGAGGGGTTCTACTGTATTTGAATGATGAATAGTTTCAAAAAGTAATAGTCCTTCATTGTTGAAAAGAAGTAGTTAAGTCAGTATGCAAAGAGTATACATGTATTTGCCAAAGAATTTAAAAAACAACCAGTGCATGTCCAGATCAGAGGGCTCCTCCAGGAACCCTCTGATCTGGGTCTACAGTGTTTGCAAGTTTCAGTTCTGTCGTTTCCCTCATTTTTTCAAGGGTTCAACGGCACCACAAAAAAGCAATATTATACACATGTTAGAAGTACATTAATACGACGAGGGCAGGGGTTTATAATGTGCATCTACATGTATCCAGAGAATCATCCATCTACGCACACTGCTTGTTCGTGTTTTGTTAAATAAATACCTCACAAAACAATGTTATTGTCACCATTATCGTCATCAGCAGCGGCAGCTGTAACAACATCACCATTATCATCATCATCATCACCATTATCATCATCATCATCATCACCAATATCACCATCATCATAACTATAACCATCGTCATCATAGCTGAAAACTGGTCAAAGCTGAATAGGTGGCAAATAACCGTTCTATGCAGTACCTTAGTGTACTGGTACTTGAAAACAACCATTAATTGGTCAACTTTATTTTTTCTCAATCTTTAATATCAAACTTTCCCAATTTTGAGTGGTTTTCGGAAATATAATATACCTTACTACCTTTCAATTTTGTCCAGTTTTTGCAACATTTTAGAAGGCAACACCTTTCCTTTGACCCTTAGTCAGCTGACTTATTAAAACTGGCTCCTCCCTTTTCCGAATATTAATAAACAACAAGAGGGCCAGAATGGCCCTGAAGCGCTCACCAGACAATCAGAGGAGAAGATTTTCAAAGTTTTCACTATATGTTTCTGTTGAAAACTGGCTACCCCTGGGGCGGGGCCAATGTTGACCCCCGGGGCATAATTTATACAACTTTTGTAGAGGACCTGAACATGATGCTATGTGCAAAATATGAAAGCTGAGAACCTCCCAGTTTCAGAGAAGAAGATATTCAAAGATTTCACTATTTGTTTTTTATTGAAAACTGCCCACCCCTGGGGCTGGGCCAATTTTGACCCCGGTGCCATAATTTATATAAATTTTGAAGAGGACCTGAATATGATGCTCTGTGCCAAATATCAAAGCTGAGAGCCTTTCAGTTTCAGAGAAGAAGATTTTCAAAGATTTCACTATTCGTTTCTATTTATAACTGCCCACCCCTTGGGCGTGGCCAATTTTGACCCCAGGGCCATAATCTATGTAACTTTTGTAGAGGACCTGAACATGATGCAATGTGCCAAATATGAAAGCTGAGAGCCTTCCAGTTTCAGAGAAGAAGATTTTCAAAGATTTCACTATTTGTTTCTATTGAAAACTGCCCCTCCCTGGGGCGGGGCCAATTTTGACCCCAGGGCCATAATTTATAAAAAAAAAAAATTGTAGCGGACCTGAACATGATGCTCTGTGCCAAACATGAAAGCTGAGAGCCTTCCAGTTTCAGAGGAGAAGATTTTCAAAGATTTCACTATTTGTTTCTATTGAAAACTGACCACCCCTGGGGCGGGGTTAATTTTGACCCCAGGGCCATAATTTATATAACTTTTGTAGAGGACTTAAACATGATGCTATGTGCCAAATATGAAAGCTGAGAGCCTTCCAGTTTCAGAGAAGAAGAATTTCAAAGTTTTCACTATTTGTTTCTATTAAAAACTGCCCCTCCCTGGGGCGGGGCCAATTATGACCCCAGGGCCATAATTTATAAAAAAAAAAATTGTAGCGGACCTGAACATGATGCTCTGTGCCAAACATGAAAGCTGAGAGCCTTCCAGTTTCAGAGGAGAAGATTTTCAAAGATTTCACTATTTGTTTCTATTGAAAACTGACCACCCCTGGGGCGGGGTTAATTTTGACCCCAGGGCCATAATTTATATAACTTTTGTAGA
This sequence comes from Azorinus chamasolen, assembly GCA_963576725.1. Taxonomy (NCBI): domain Eukaryota; kingdom Metazoa; phylum Mollusca; class Bivalvia; order Cardiida; family Solecurtidae; genus Azorinus; species Azorinus chamasolen. Next base: position 36,932,267 of record OY755236.1, on the reverse strand, counting down.
GGACTTAAACATGATGCTATGTGCCAAATATGAAAGCTGAGAGCCTTCCAGTTTCAGAGAAGAAGAATTTCAAAGTTTTCACTATTTGTTTCTATTAAAAACTGCCCATCCCCTGGGGTGGGGCCAATTTAGACCCCAGGGCCGTAATTTATATAACTTTTGTAGAGGACCTGAACATGATGCTTTGTGCCAAATATGAAAGCTGAGAGCCTTCCAGTTTCAGAGGAGAAGATTTTCAAAGATTTCACTATTTGTTTCTATTGAAAACTGACCACCCCTGGGGCGGGGTTAATTTTGACCCCAGGGCCATAATTTATATAACTTTTGTAGAGGACTTAAACATGATGCTATGTGCCAAATATGAAAGCTGAGAGCCTTCCAGTTTCAGAGAAGAAGATTTTCAAAGATTTCACTATTTGTTTCTATTGAAAACTGCCCACCCCTGGGGCGGGGCCAATTTTGACCCCAGGGCCATGATTTATATAACTTTTGTAGAGGACCTGAACATGATGCTCTGTGCCAAATATGAAAGCTGAGAGCCTTCCAGTTTCAGAGGAGAAGATTTTCAAAGTTTTACTATATGTTTCTATTGAAAACAAGGCATCCCTGGGGCGGGGCCAATTTTGACCCCAGGGCCATAATTTATATAACTTTTGTAGAGGACCTAAAGATGATACTATGTGCCAAAGGTGAAAGCTGTGAACCCTGTAGATTCAGAGGAGAAGAGTTTTAAAGGTTCAAATTGTTGACGACTGACGACGCACGACGGACGACGCACGCCGACGGACGACGGACATCAGGCAATCACAATAGCTCACCCTGATCACTTTGTGCTCTGGTGAGCTAAAAAGGTGTATCAAAACTTATCATTGACAAAATGACATGTATGACAAACAGTGTAGATCCTGATCAAAGAGCTCTCCACCAGGAGCTCTTTTGATCTGGATCTGCACTGTTTGCAAAGGTCTTATGTACTATATTCCCACACTAAGTGCTTACTGGTAAAATAGGGATACAGTGTATAGTCAGTGTGCCAAAGACTCCGTGATGGGAGATAAAAGGTAAACAGGGTAGAGCTAGATCAGGTGGCTACTAAAGAAGCTGTCGGAACATAATCTACATTTGCACAGTGGTGTTCTATTCACAGATAGTTAAGAACAGAACAGAAACTTTATTTCATCACAGTTTACATTATTGTAACAAAATGTGAGCTTACATATTATAAAGAAATACATCCATCATTAAGAATAATACCAATACATAAGACTTCCGCGTATTAGTTGAAATTGCATATTGACTGAGCAAATCTCTTCAAAATGCATAGATCTGATAACAAATTAAAATAGTTGACATAGTAGAACCATAATACACCATGAACATTGCACCATTGTAAGACACATTTGATCAATGCCAGTGCAGATCGATGATTACAGGCCACTAATTGAGACCTCTGAAAAGGGTATACACGACATCCACTATAGAATGAACAGATTACTGTCAAAAAATGTTATTCAATCGCGTTCACCTCACAAATATGTATATATAAAGATAACTCGTCGAATGGGGAAATCGAAAGTACCGAGTTTTACGAGCGTAGACTCAAATCAGAGGGATCATAGAGACACCGTCTGATCAGGGTCTGCACTGTTTGTCATTCAATATCCTCTCGCAAACGATACCCTTTCAAAGTGAATGGAATCTATCTTTAAACATTGATGGGTCAGTTCACTTTAAATATTCAGCATTTAAAACCCTTGTCCTCATATAAACGCATTTTCACGCATTTACAAACAGTGTAGATACAGATCAGACGTCTCCTATAGTAGCCATCTGATCAGGGTCTGCTCTGTTTGCTTTTGACATGATATAGATCTGATTCTACAGTTTGTGTAAGTAAAAGCAAAACAAAATCCCTTGAAAAGTTTACATTATAAAAATTGAGCTAATAAATAATGATGCTGTCACTATTTTCTTACAGGAATACTGAACAGGGAATGAGTTAAAAGCGCCAATGTGTAATTGTTGTAATTCTATACCGAGTGTTAATCGGGGACTAAGCTCAAAACTATTAGTATTGCAATCTTTACCATAGGTAGGTATTTGTAAAATTGTGATCACTTTATTCTGAAAACAATATGTTTTCTATTTCTTTCCAAATTCGCGATCAGAGTGTCAAACAGATCGGATGCTGATGAGACACCGAGTTACTCGGCCCTTCATCTGGATCCAAACTGTTTGCAAAGCTCACCACTGCGTTGCCCTATAGACTGAAGTTACAATAGTTTAGAACTACACCTTCGATATGCAGTGTTAGTAAGTGATCTAAGACTCACGTGCAATTTACTCTCACGGTTTTAAACCCTTTCCTTCATATAAACATGTTTCACGTATTTGCAAACAGAGTAGGCCCAGATCAGACGGCTCCTATATGAGCCGTCTGATCAGAGTCTGCCCTGTTTGCTTATGATATTTGAAAGGTCGGTTTCTTTATTGTTAAAATGGCTACAATGTTCCGCCCGCCATATTTCATTGTAACTATTTTGTTCATGAATATTCAGAAGGTATTGAAATTTGGAATAAATACAGAACAGGGAAAGGGTAAAACAAAACTTCATGCAGTAAAACTGATGTTGACTCAAACTCTGAACTGCTGCTTATTTTGTTTTTATTTCTGATTCTTTCAACATATTGAGAACGTATTTATCGAGTGTCAAACAGCTTGGATCCTGATGAGATCCCGGGTAACTCGGGGTTGTATCTGGATCCAAGCTGCTTGCCAATGACAGTTAGGTACCTCATGGATACGCATTTAAACGCATTTGAAAACGTAGTCTGTGGGAAGAGTCTGATTAGGGTCTGCTCTGTTTGCATATCGAGGGCTTGGTGGAAAACTATTCTAACTCCTTCACTTTAGTGAAGGAGTTAGAATAGTTTTGCACCAAGCCCTCGATATGGAATTATATAGATCTGAAACTACAGTTTCTGCCATGTCCAAAACTTACCGTGTTCATATGACGTTATAAAAATGCATCTAATTAATATTCATGATGTGTTTTTTATTTCCTACATGAATATCCATGAGGTAAAGTTGTAACCCTTTACTGCATAAATACGCCTTTCTACGCATTCGCAAACAGAGTAGGCCCAGATCTGACGGCACCTTTATGAGTCGTCTGATCAGGGTCTGCTGTGGAATTTGATAGATTTGATTTGTTTGCTAATGAAATTTGAAAGATCTGTTTCTTTACTTTCTAAAATGGCTACAATGTTCCGCCTTCCATATTTCATTATAACTAGTTCATTCATGAATATTCAGTAGGTATTGAAATTTGGAATAAACATAGAACAGGGAAAGGTTTAAGACACAGATATTGACTGCTTTGCAAATGTGTATAAAATGTGTTTATATGAAGGAAAGGGTTAAAGCGACTACTTATCAAGTAGGAGCCATCTGATCAAGGTATACTCTGTTTGCTTATGAAACGATAGACAGTATTTCTGATTCTACAGTTCTACGGTCAAAACATTCTGTGGTCATATGCCATTACGAATAATTGGCTAATTAATATTTATGCCGGCATTATTTTATCCATGGATTAAATGCCTTAATAGATAAAGATCCCCATAAAGTTCTACAATAAATATTGCGCGTATAACATCTTAGAGCTGTTGATAACGGGCAATATACAAGGAACATTTAAACAATATTACCCTTTACTCCATAAATACATGCACGCCATATCGAGGGCTTGGTGCAAAACTATTCTAACTCCTTCACAAAGTGAAGGAGTTAGAATAGTTTTGCACCAAGCCCTCGATATACGCCTTTGCAAACAGAGTAGAATCCGTCTGATCAGGGTCTGTCCTGTTTGCTTATGAAATAATATAGACATGACCCTATATACAGTGTATTCCATGGTCAAAATGTGTTCATATACTATTATAAATATAAATCGAATTAATATTCATGATGTCGTTATTTCTTACATGAATATTCAAATTTTTCATGGAGTTAACAGTTATTTCTTACATGAATATTCATGGAGTTAACCGTCATTTTTTCATATTTCTCAAACAGATCCTATCCTACTGCTACTCATTAAAATCGCCTCAAAATAGGGTTGAGTGGAGAAAATAGTGATTTTGATAGCCCAGTACATAGGCATATTATTTACAGCCAAACAAAAAACATCTTTCCTGAAAGTGGATACAAACTCTTCCTTGCACTGTTTTTGCACGTGCACTATTGCTTAACATATCCTTAAAACGACCACTCAAAAGAGGTACATGTACAGTAAAACCTGTCTTAAGCGACTTTGAATTGATTTGACGCAGAAATCTTAAAAAGCAGGTGGTTGCTTAATGAAGGGCAAAAGTAAAACAGAAAGCTCCTATAGGAGCTTTCTGCATTTCCTTTGACCTGCATTAAGCTACCACCTGTCCTACAGACCCATAATTAAACCTCTTTTTGATGGTCACTTAAGGCAGGTTCTACTGTACAATGAAGGAGTAACCCTTTGCCCGATAGAGACGTCTTTTCACGTCTTTGCAAACAGAGAAGATCAAGACCAGGCCACACCGCTTGGAGCCGTCTGATCAGGGTCTACTCTGTATGCTTATGTACTTATATTGATGCAACTCTACAGTTTCTGCTATTGCCAATATGCCATTATAAACATTTATCTAATCAATATTCATGAAATCATTATTTCTTACATGAACATAATTTTTATCTGAGGTTAATGGTTCAGCGCTTGCATATGAGAAGTCCTTCTGTATTTATCTACACAGCCATCCGATGCTGGTGGTGGGTGGAGAACGTAAATCTGGCGAGTAACATTACTCCGCGACCTGGCTTACATTTGCAAACACATTGGATCCACATGAGACGTCTCTGCTTGACACTCGGTCAATAGTTTATCAAAAGCTTAATCAAATCGGGCGTAGTAATTGAACAACTCCAAATCTGAGCAAACATTATTTTTTTAACAACGGGGCAAAAGTTTAAAACATTAAAAATATCAAACACTATGTGAGTTACCTCAGTTTTTCCTCACGACTATCCAGTCACCACACTCGACAGGACAACAATGGATACTCTATATACTGTCATATGTTACTACAATGGCAGTAAGACCCCGACTGAATATCTGATATACACATCCGATTGTTTAATATGTACGAAATAACTTCCGCTTTGGCTGCTCAACCTTTGTAACGCTGAATGTCCGGTGTGGAATAGCTCACCAGTGTTAACTGTAGTCTACTCAGTATCAAAAGGCTTAAACGCGCCAGGAGATTTTGAACGACCAACAGTGCAGGTCCTGATTAGAGGGCTCCTCCAGGAGCCATGTGATCTGGGTCTACACTGTTTGCAAATTATTAAATATCCGTGTCCCGCCGAGAAAGGGTTAACAACTTAACTGCGCTGTATGCGAAATATCGTGATGCACGAGTACTCTTGGGGAAAAACAAACTTTAAATACGGATAAGCCACCGAGTAGCCCGATGTCTAGTCATGTTCCCAACAATTTGGCTTTCTATATTAAGTCGCTGGTCAGAAAAATGTTTGCATACGACAGTTACTTGCGGAGGAATGCTTTGTACTTGGTTTCTGCTTGGGAAAAATACAGTAAAACCTCTTTAAATCGAAGAATGTAATTGGTATCACCGCCGGTCTTTAGGACAGATGGAAGCTTAATGAAGGGTGGAAGTCATACACAAAACCCTTCACATGAGTTTTCTGCATAGCCTTTTATCCGGCATTAAGCAGTCGTCTGTATTACAAGATCTCAAACCTTCTTTACCAAAAGTCCACTTTATATTGGATTTACCGTTATTCTGTTTTCTCTGCAAAATAGTATTTATATTGGCAAATAAACCTAGTCCGAATGATAGACAGCGTGAATACAATTAACCCTTTAACCCATTCCTCCATAGGCTATTTTTAGACCAAACCCCTTTGAATGAATCTACCCAAAAGGAGCACTTACTAGAGAAAGGTCAACTTTCAGAATTTTGTAATTTGAAACCATTGTGATAAATAGAGGATTTGCTCCTATAGGAGCAAATGCTCTATTTATCACAATGGTTTCAAGAAGTGGTTATTACAGAGGCGTATATATGGAGGAAAGGGTTACCTCAAGAATATTCATGTAAGAAATAATGATATCATTGATGTTTATTAGATGATACTTTATAATGACATATGAACACATGGGTGTTTGTCCTTGGCAGAAACTGTAGAATCAGATCCATATACATATAATTCCATAAGCAAACAAGGCAGACCCTGGTCAGACGGCTCTTACAGGACCTTTGCAAAAGTATGAAAAGGCGGCTCAGTGAAGTTAACCCTTTCCCTGTTCTATGTTTATTCCAAATTCAATACCGACTGGGTATTCATAGACAAAATAGTTATAATGAAATATGGAAGGTGGAACATTGTACATGTAGTCATTTTAGAAACTAAAGAAGCTGGCTTATCAAATTCAATTAGCAAACAGAGCAGACCCTGATCAGACGGCTCCTATAGAAGCTTTTTGATCTGGGTCTACTCTGTTTGCAGATGCGTGAAAAGGCGTTTGTATGAAGGAAATGTTTAAGAGTTAAGGAACTGACTGCTTCAACATTGTTAGTCAACTTATGTCAATATCGGAAGTAAAAAAGTTTGCTGTGAAAGCCAAACCGGTTGCCATTTCCTCGTATTTTCTAACACCGGGCTTAGCGCTAAGCCATCTAGGTAATGATTCGTCTGCAGATTATGTCGTTTGCTTCAGTTTCTACAATGTTTTTCGTCCATTTTTCTTTCTTTCATTTCTTTACGAAGCATGGCGCCAAACAGTTAAATCCTGATGGAGCGTCAAGTTGTCCTGCGTTTGATCTGGATCAAGACATTTTGCCATCTTTATCACGAGTCTGCAATAAGCAAGCAAAGGAATGCGATGAAACTCCATACAAGCAAACGTCTTAACCCTAAAACTATTTAACGGAGACAGGTCTCGCATTTGTTAACAGAAACGCATAGTAACTCGGCATTTCATTTGTATCCAAGCTGATTGACATTCGGTCAATATTTTCTCAAAAACTTAATATAATCGGAAATAGTCAAAGTTCACCAAATCTAAATTTGAGCAGATTCCATTTTTTCACATCGGGATAAGGGTTAAGTATTGTCGAAACTTTAGGCTTTAAAAATTAAAAATAAAGTTAACTCTTTCCTCTATGAATATTCATGTAAGAAATAATGACGTCATGGATATCAATTAGCTGCATTGTTGTAATAGCACATGGACACAGGAATACATAACCATGACAGGAATTGTAGAATCATATTTATACAATATCATAAGCAAACAGAGCAGACCCTGATCAGACGGCTCCTAAAGGAGCCGGTTGATCTGGGTCTACTATGTTTGCAGATGTTTATAAATACCAACGTTATGGAGTAAAGGGTTAAACCTTTAAATAGCGGCCATTCAAATGAAGTCTAATGTGTTGACTGTAACCGTTTCCCTAGTGAGCATTTATGCATGAATTGAACGCTTCATGAATACGCATTAACTTATTTTTTTTTATTTTATCATGTAAAAATACCAAGGGAAATTTTGCTTAGACAAATAAAGTAGGGTCGATCTATATAATTCCATAATCAAACATAACTGGCCTTTATCAGACAGTTCCTACAGGGGCTATCTGATCTGAGCTTACTCTTGTTTGCAAAGGCATTAAAATGCTTTCTATAAGGAGGGAAAACATTATTTTTAAAGCAGGTGATAGCTTAACCCTAACCGAGCTGGTAAAAACAATATATGTTTAACGTTTGATATCGTGCATTTCTTTTGAGAAATTGTTGACCTAGTGCCAAACAGCTTGGATCCTGATGAGGCGCCAGTTACTCAGCATCTCATTTGGATGCTAGCTGTTTGCAAATTCGAGTCAGGGTCCAAGGTTATAAAAAACGTCTGATTCTGAGATCATTCTCAAGTATCTGATTGGTCAGATTCTGAGCAAGCTCAGAATCTGACCAATCAGATGCTTGAGAATGATCTCAGACTGAAGCAAAAAATTTTATAACCTCGGAGCCAGGTCGCGGTTAGCAGGATAAGGGTTTACTGAAGACGAAATTTGTGCTGAACACGTCAGGGGCTTCTGCGGTGGCTTTTTCAGCGGTTAGCTGTCTATTTTCATTCTTGTCCTAGTTTTCCACCAATCAGGAACTATGTTTCATTGTAATGTGCAAATGACGCACTAGTATTTTGTAGTAAACTGTGTTCCTAGACTGGCATACAGCCTTTTTTACAATGCCCCTACACATGGCCAAACTCGAAGTACAAAATCCAGATACAGTCAGCTAATGTGATGAAAATCCTGGGGTCATTCTTACGACGTAGTAGTTACTTCAAAACACCATGCTTATGATAATTAGCTACTTCGCAAGCCGAAATCCATGCAATCGATCCATATTAACCTAACCACAACAAATGTAATGCATTCTGTTATACAGACCTTTTCTATAAACTTCTCGGAGTTCAGTCAAAACACCATATAATACAGAAAGTCATATTTACGCTTATATTTAGCATGGATCTGTTCTTAAAATATATGCTAATGGGAACTTCCCCAAGTAAATAAATATAGACGTATACGACGATAATAACCGAGGTCTCCGAAATAGGTTGGCAAAGTGCTTTGCTTCAACGGACAGAAGTAACCACTGTATTGATGGTGTCGGTTTCATATTTTTATTTGTAACGTAAGTTAAGCATACGAATAAAATGGTTCCTGATCCAAGCACCTTGTTATTGCTTTTATCATGCAACGTCACGAAATACAGTCACTTCCTACTAGCATAATATTTTCCACGTCGGCGCTGTATTTTGTGAGGTACAGTGCATGTGTACTGACCCGACTGGAATGCAAGTTTGGTTCAGCCAATAGGAGGAAAACAGAAGGACGAAAAAGGCATAATTAAACATAAACATCAAATTAACACATTTTCTCACCTTTGTCTCAACTATCTGTCCATATAAAAGGATTAAATCAAGTTTGTTTTTGTTGTAAAAGTCGATGACGTCACTGCATGCCAACATGACGTCACGTAATTCGTACTTGCATGTATTTTCATCCAGGGGACGAAACCGCTTTAGCAATCTTTCTATTTCTTCATTTTTTCCATTTTTCTTGGTGTTGCATGATAAAAGAATTACTATGCTAGTAGTTTGGAAGTTCAGCTGTATTTTGGCTCGTCAGAAAAGTAGTTAAATGCTCGCCAAGGCTCGCATTTAACAACTTTTCCAACTCGCCAAAATACAGCTGAACTTCCAAACTACTAGCATATTAATTCTTATATATGTTTAAAAACTACCATAATAAAATGACCATTACAATTTACACATTGTCCAAGTCTCCAATGTTATCAGAAGATATGGTGACTTTTAAATAAGCACATACACATACAGGTTTTGTAAGTCATTCTGGTAATCTTTTATATTGTACAATCTCACCTACCATAACGGACTTCTGAGTGCATAATATTCTGACTATAATAAACTGAAAATGCCAGCAGTGGTATGGGTGACGTTTAACACACTGAAAGTTTGAAGGCTATCATAGAGGGAAATGAAAACGTAACACAAATATAAGAAACTTTTTTTTTCACTTTAACAAATTTAGTTGTATCAATCGTTCAAGAATGGCTGGTAAGCATTTCTAGAGTTTAGAAAAGTTTAAATAGCCTTTCCAACAGCCCAGGGTTTAGGCATCATAATCATCATCATCATCATTATCATCATCATCATCATCATTTCAAGTAACAACAACAATAATAATATCTTCATCATCTTCATCCAAAGACCTATAACATGTTATCATAGGTCGTTGCTTCATCATTTAAGATTTGAATGAAAAGTGTATAAATAAAATCTCTTTAATAATAGTATCAAAAACCATTGATTGAATTGATTGAATCTTTATTTCTACCATATAGATGTATACTGAGCAAGTACAAGTAAGAAAAATACACATAATACACAATTGTACACGCAATAATTAAACCTAAGAACAAGCATGCAGACAAGGTTTACTCTAGCAGAAAATTAATCCATCAGACAATTGTGCATGCAATTAGCACATATAATGCAAACTATAACTAAATATTGATATAACACTGAAATTGGAAAAACAACATATACAGGCAATCACGCACAGAGAAAGTTTAAACTGATGTACCATAACTATAATATTGGCAGAAGGCTTAATGCAGGTCTAACGTAATGCCGAAAGCATTACGCCCAGCCCGCATCAAGCCGTCGCGTGTGTTTTTAAAGATGCCGTTGTTCGAGGATACACACATTTTACGCACAATAAGGTTCACAAAACACACCACATATATAGAAATATACAAAATCGAAAAACTGTAGGGCGTAATATACTTCACACATGAAAAACAATACTGCAAAATAAACCGAATTCATCTCCGTCGCTGTCACTCCTTGCTTTTAACTATTTACTCCATGTATACGCTTTTCTGCAAAACGGTGTAGACCCAGATCAGAAGCTGTGGTAGGAGCTGTCACATACAGTCAGACCAAGGCTCCAACTCATTGCAGCATATTTAAATAGCATCGCCTCCGAATTCATTAACAAAAACACACAACCATAAAGTATATTGAATGAAATAGTAGATCTGCCTTTTGTTTAAGTCATTTGTGTTGCACGCCTGTCTGCTAGTATACTAATAACCAACCTTCATAGAGCTAGTTCCTTGTATTATAAAGTCTCCAAACATTGAATTTTATATGGCAGATATTTAATACCATTATTGTTTTGTATATCATGTCAATATTTGAATGCCGCTGAATATCTTTTTTAAAGACATTTCTTGTTTGTGTTACTCTTGTCCTGCATTACCCATTACTCCACGAACATTTATGCAAGATATAATGATCTACCAATTAAATAGAATTTTAAAATGGCACATAATAATAATATAAGCAAACACAGCAAACCCTTATCAGACTGAACTTAGTCTACTCTGTTTGCAATGACATAGAAAGGTGTATTTATGGAGTAGATGATTAAGCTTTTGCAGACATCCTTATTTATTTCATTAACCTTTTACGTAAGAAATAATGGCTGTGTGATTTATTAGCTGAATTATAATGGCAATATGAACAAATGGATTTGAAGCTATGACAGAAACTGAAAATTCGAAACTACATGTACATTATTCCACAGGGAAACAAAGCAGACCCTGATCAGACAGCCCCTACATGAGCTATCCGATCTGCGTCTGCTCTGTTTGTAAAGGCATTGATAATTTGAATGCGAGAAACAAGTTGGATGGCATTTTCAAACAGTGTAGACCCAGATCAGAGTGTTCCTAGAAAAGTCTTCTGATCAACAGTCAGCACTGTTTGTCATTAAAAATCCTCTTACAACGTATACCATCTTCAAACTGCATGAACACTACCTTAACCTTTAGCCTGCTATGGGCGGATGAGTAAATACCTATGCAAACAGTTTGGATCCTGATGAGACGCTGAGTAACTCGGCGTCCCATCAGGATCCAAACTGCTTGACACCCTGATTGCATTATTGTAGACAAATTGATTATAGCTTGAATTTTAAAAATGTATTGTTTTAAAAATTCTGTAAAAATAATTTGCTCAGCAGGCTAAAGGTTAAATAGTGATGGACTATTCAGCGTTGAAAGGGTTAATATAAGTGGGATATCTATGAAGGAAACGGTTAAGCTATTTCGGTGCCAGCATTGTCGTCTGCTGGGCATAGTTTCTTTATTTTTAGTATAAGTGTGTGCACTTCTTCCATTTTCTTTATAAAACAGTAAACACAGTGTCAAACAGTTTGGATCCTGATGAGACGCCGAGTTACTCGGCGTCTCATCTGGATCCAAACTGTTTGCATGTGATATCATAAACCCGTCATTGTGGCACAGAAGGGGTTAATATGGGGAAAATTCAACATTACGTAATTAACATAGCTCTGTGTACATTTATTTACACTGATTAGTTTACCTCGGACTCTTGAATAGATCAACCCTTTAGCCAGCTTATGTCGAAATCGTGATAACATTGCAAACACATTTTGATCAAGATCCAAACTGTGTAACTCTGGTCGTGATTTTGTAAAATCGAATTTACTAAAAACTCAGGTAAATGACATCATTTGTTCAGCAGAATGAACTGTTTGTTGCAGGTAGGTACACTATTACCATGTATTTCTAATTTTCTATGTAATCTATTGATATCTTTAGATGAATACTTTATAAGCAAAAATCATTTTACATAAATAATTGCCTATTTTGCATTATTTTACACTTCCATTGAACTACCAATATACTCGATGGATGCGCCTTTAAAAGTACATTTTGTACATGCAAACAGAGTATAGACACAGGTCTGATAGCCACTGTATGAGCTGTCCGATCAGGGTCGCGAGCTCATGTACTATTGTTTTGAATTGCGAATTCTAACAAGAGCACCTAATAGATAAGTAGAGCATCCCTTCGCAGCAACACTCGTGTTAAATAAGTTTTCCTGTGGCTTCTTACCTTTGACTTTACAATAGTATACATTGTTTGTTTGTTTGTTTAACGACCACTTCTTTCAACTATTTGCTAAATTGACGCCCCGGAGAGAGAACACTGTCTGGTGATGGGTTTTTCACGATTTGTGTTGTACTGTTAGACTTCTTTGTTATCTTCTTCCTATAACATTGAGCTTGATTTTCCAAATGCAATGTACAATATCCGAACTACAGGAACACATGAGTCAAGATTTGATTATTCTAATTTCAAATATATGTAATCACTATCTTTGTTAAGCCAAATACTTTTAAATGTTGGTGTTTTAAAGGGAAACAATCGTATATTTTCTACGTATCAATACGCAGACTTATTTCCCTTAGTGCAGCGTAGTGAGGCTATTGGTCATCTGGGGAAATGGCAAAACTTTTGCAATATACGAAACCCTGAGAGACACGCTTTTTCTCGCATTGACTAGAGTAGACCCAGATCAGACCACTCCTGTAGGAGCCGTCTGAGCAGGGTCTGCTCTATTTGCTTATAGGATTATATTGATCTGATTCCTCAATATCTGCCAAGCCAAGCATAACTGTTCATATAAAATTATTAACATTCAGCTTATAAATATTCATGGTGTTATTATTAGTGACATATTTATTAGTTGAATAGTTAAGCTTAAACATTCACTGACCATTGCTAAAAGTGAACTTTCTTTAAAAAGTTTAAAAACGGATCCTTGTTTGTTTGGGTTTTTGTTGTTGTTTTTTGTTTGTTTGTTTTTGTTTGTTGTGTTTTTTGTTGTTTTTGTTTTTGTTGTTTTTGTTTGTTTTGTTTTGTTGTTTTTTTGTTGTCGTATTTCCCTTGGAATGGGATGGGTTTGCTTTGTCTTTTGCCTTTTTTCTTCGTTTTACCTTCATGTTGAAATGCTGAGCTTCAATTTATACACAGAAAATTAAAGAATTTGAGACAGGTATAAACGCCAATATATCTAACATTAACCCCACTATGAAAATAATTTCTAATAAAACTTGGATCCGCTTCCGATTACTTCCGGTCCGATCAAGCTTTTGGGAAACTATTGTCCCGAGTGTCAAACAACTTGGATCCTGATACGTCGAGTTACTCGGTATACCTGGGTCCATGCTTATAAAACTTTTTAGTTGAGTCTGAGTTCGTTCTCAAGCTTTTGATTGGTCAGATTTGAGTTCTCAAGCTTTTGATTGGCCTTTGGCTCAAATCTGACCAATCAAAAACTTGAGAACGAATTCAGACTCAACTAAAAGTTTTATAAGCATGGACACTGTTTGTATATGCGGAATAATGCTTTAAACGTAAAAACAAACGCTGTGCTCAAGACTAAGGATTTTTAAAAATATTTTTTGTAAAGTTTCATCGCATGCATCGTAACCTTTTACTCCGTGAAAATTTATGTAAGAAATAATGACATCGTGGATATTAATTAGATTATCCCTTTCCCTCATATAAGCGTGTTTTCACGCATTTACAAACAGATTAGACTCAGATCAGACGGCTCATATAGGATCTGGGTCTGATCTGGGTCTGCTCTGTTTGCTAATGGAATTTGAAAGATGTGTCTAAACTTTCTAAAATGGCTACAATGTTCCACCTTCCATATTTCATTATAACATTTTTGCTGATAAATATTCAATATGTATTGAAATTTGGAATAAGCATAGAACAGGGAAAGGGTTATTTGTCATAATATCACAAGGATAAAGGGAATTTTGACCATGGAAGAAACTGTATAATGATATCTAGATTATATCATAAGCAAACAAAGTAGACCCTGGTGGGACGGCTCATGCAGGAGCCGTGTGATCTTGCTCCACTCACTTTGCAAAAGCGTAGAAAGGTGAACAGTAAAACCTGTCTTAAGCGGCCATCAAAAAATGGTCTAATTATGGGTCTGAAATACAGGTGGTACCTTAATGCAAGTCAAAAGTAATACAGAAGCTCCTATAGGAGCTTCCTGTATTACTTTTCCCCTGCATTAAGCAACCGCCTGAGTTTAAGAGGTCTGATTATGGGAATGTAAGGCAGATGGTAGCTTAATGCAAGTCAAAAGTAATACAGAACGCTCCAATAGGAGCTTCCTGTATTACTTTTCCCCTGCATTAAGCAACCGCCTGAGTTTAAGAGGTCTGATTATGGGAATGTAAGGCAGATGGTAGCTTAATGCAGGTCAAAAGTAATACAGAAAGCTCTGTATTACTTTTGCCCTTCATTTTAAGCAACTACGTGTTTTAAACACTCCTATGTTCAATAAATGAATACCCGCTTAGTTTAAACATATTCTATTTCATAAATGAATATAAATCCACACATCACTAGATATATATTAAGGATTGGATCGGAAGCAACATGCTTATTAGGATCCGCTCCTTGACCCATTATAACTACACTGGTGGACATTGTTTATATATCTTACCACAACTATGTTGGGTACAACTCAAATAACTAGGAGAAAAACATAAGAAAACGGTACATGAATATGTCTACAACATAACAGTTTCTCGGTAGACGTACAGTAGGGAATGTTATGTATTGAATGATACTCCTGTTACATGTACGTTTGAAGAACACAATGAACGTAGAACATCATTCATGACCAATATCATTGAAATAGCTGGAAAGAAAAAAAGAGAATGGAAATAATGATGGTCAACATGATGGAGGCCAAGGACCGGTGAGACACAGGAGTGCATATGACAATGGTCACCCTACTTAAAACAAGTCAAATAATGGAACTTAACCGAATATTTTAGTTTCTAAAATGAACTTCTGCACCACTTGAAATATAATAGTGTTACTATGTGTATCAAGTGATGGGTCACCGTGGAGAAGGAGTTTCACTGTAACAGGCCGTAAATAGCTAATTGTATGCTTTAGTTGGGTACGTTGGACGTGGTAAAGCGGGCATTAGATGGGTACGTTGGACGTGGTAAAGCGGGCATATAAAACAAAAGCCATAATACAGGCTCTACTGTTTTTATGGAGTAAAATTTTGTAAAAAGGTTCACTGTTGTAAACTGACACGTTTAGAGATGTGTACAGACCTGTTCACTAAAGTGTGACTACCCTCAATACCCTAAGTATTCGAACAGACAATACTGCAGATCCAAATCAAACTGCCCCGAAAGGAACAGTACGGTCAAAGTCCATACTATTTGCTAATAGTATACCTTATTCAAATACGCTCCTTCTTTACTTATGTAAACTGTACCGGTCACTAAATTACGATAGTGCCCGCTGGAACATTATATAGTGCCCGCTACGCTCGGTAAGTTCCGGTAGTTTCCGCGCACACGGAAACGCACGTACCGGTAAATGAATTGTATTATTTATAGTATAAATAGTAAACCTTATCCCAGAGACATATAAATACATATAGATATGGCTCTACCTATCCACATACGCTCCTTCTTTACTTATGTTAAACGTACCGATCCTTAAATCGCAAATGTGCCCACTGGGACACTATATGGACCGCTGCGTTCGGTAATTTCCGGTGCTCGGTAATTTCCGCGCATACGGAAACGCACGTTGATGTATTACGTCATTCTAAATATATATTAATTAATACATAAATACTTGAATAGCATGATCTAATATTTCGATCACTAAGGGTCCTTTTCAAAGATTATCGTGTCGAAATACACGTCACATTCTTGTTACATGCATTCAGCCACAAAGAAAATAATGTTGATCCAGCGTCGTGGTGTTTTTACAGATGTCATGACGTCATCAAATGACGTCATTAGCGCAACGACATCATGCATACATTAGCGCGTTATCCTCCTTGGTGTTAAGTAGCCTACTGCCAAATGATCTGTAAGTTCTCCATATCCATTCAGTTTGATAGATCTGTCTTTCAATTCTACATGCATTGAACATCGGTTTCAAAACTATAAATCTAACATCATCACTGCTATGACCACCGACTCTGGACAGTGATGAGTTAGCTACCCGACCACGCTCTAGATTGAAAAGATAGATCTACTGGGTTTTGCACATTTCAATCCAAGAAATGTATTTAAACAATGCATTTTTCGAAAATAAATTCTGTGTAAAATAATGATTATTATTCAGCTTGAATAAATTGTTACTAAAATGTTGTTTAACTTTAGTAAAGGAAATAGATCTAATTGTAATTTGATTTGCAGATTAATACCGCTGAAGGAAAAACTTATTAAACTGAGGTAATCACGGAGCGACACAGAACTGCTAAAATACTTACGTGAACAAAGGAATGCGGTATACTATAAGAAATAGTACAGCCCACTTCGGGCCTAATTGCATTATAGTGACCTACCAGTCAGCCCGAAAATAGTTTAAGGCCCTCAGCCTTCGGCTTCGGGCCTTAAACTATTTTCGGGCTGACTGGTAGGTCACTATAATGCAATAGGGCCCTCAGTGGGCTGTACTATTTCTTATTTATGTCAGTCTAATTTAAAGGTAAACAAATGGTCCAAAATTGAATCATTCAGAGATTGGGTGTCCGAATATCAAGAATGAAAAGGTTATATATACAGGCGGTTGAGATTCAAGCTGAGTTTTGAGTACAGAATCTGTTTGGCCTTTTACTTCGTAGAAACTACTTCCGGCGCAAAGAGAGTTGTTTAAGATCAGTATAGAATCAGATCTAAAACATTCTGAAAGCAAACAGGACAGACACTGAATAGGCGACTCCTACTAGAGTTGTCGCATCAGGATCTGCTTTGTTTGCTTATAGCAGGGGCGTAGCTAGCGATACGCAGTTACGCACGTGCGTAACATTAATATGAAAGATTAAAACACTAATGTGGCCAAAATCGATCAAGACTAAAGGATCTGCTTCTATACTACCGGTAAGCTATTTGTAAGAGTCGTCTCGTCGGGGTGTGCTGTTTTACTTATTGAATACCCAAGATCGGATTCTTTACTATACTAGAAGTAGAAGTCATGAGGGTCTGCTCTGTTTGCTGATAGAATGTGTCAGATCTGGTTCTATACTTATTATTTGTCATAACAATTTTACTCAGAAAATTTAATCAGACCCTTCACTTTCTTCACTTTCTTCCGGCATTTAAGACAATACTGAACAATGCATATTGTTTAGGAAATGTGTTTTTATGATTTCCCTAATCACTTCAGATTACTTCTGTATGGCTGTGACAAGACTGTGTCTGCAGTTTGTAGGTTTTATGTATCAACGAGCTTCCTACGCTAGAACTGTACATCAACGAGCTTTCATGGCGGAAGTTCTTTACATCAACAAGCTAGCATTACAACAACAAGCTAGCATTCCATATGATCTGTGCATCAACGAGCTATCATTCCATACAGTCTGTGCATCAACGAGCTAGCATTTCAAACGATCTGTGTATCAACGGAGCTATCATTTCGAACGATCTGTGCTTCAACGAGCCAGCATTTCGAACAATCTGTGCATCAACGAGTTTGCATTTCAACCGATCTGTTTACCAATAAGTTAGCATTTCAAACGATCTGTGCATCAACGAGATAGCATTTCAAACAATTTGTGCACCAACGAGTTTGACTTTCAAACGATCTATGCATCAACGAGCTAGTATTGAAAACGATCTGTAGATCAACGAGATAGCATTCCGTACGACCCGTGCATCAACGAGCTAGCATTTCAAACGATCTATGCCTCGCATCAACAAGCAAACATTTCGAACGATCTGTGCATCAGCGAGCTAACATTCCATAAGATCTGCGCATAAAGAGCAAGTACTTTGTAAGATCTGTCCACCAACGAGCAAGTGTTTCAAACGATCTGTGCATCAACGAGCTAGCATTCCCTACGATGTGTGCATCAACGAGCTAGGATGTCGTACGACAGATTTGCACCAACGAGCTAGCATTTCAAACGATCTGTACATCAACGAGCTAGCATTTCAAACGATCTGTGCATCAACGAGCGAGCATTTCAAACGATCTGTGCACCAACGAGCTAGCATGCCGTACGACAGTTGTGCATCAGCGAGCTAGTATTTCAAACGATATGTGCATCAACGAGCTAGCACTTCAAACGATCTGTGCATCAACGAGTTGGAATTTCAAACGATCTGTGCATCAACGAGCTAGAATTTCAAATGATTTCTGCATCAACGAGCTATCATTCCATACGATCTGTGCATCGACTAGCTAGCATTTCAAACTATCTGCGCATCAACGAGCTAGCATTCCATACGATCTGTGCATAAAGGAGATAGCATTCCATACGGCCTGTGCATCAACGAGCTAGAATTTCAAACGAGCTATGCATCGCACCAACAAGCAAACATTTAGAACGATCTGTTCATCAGCGAGCTAACATTCCCTAAGATCTGCGCATAAAGAGCAAGTAGTGTGTACGATCTGTCCATCAACGAGTAAGCAATTCGAACTATCTGTGCATCGATGAGCTAGCGTTCTCTACGACATGTGCATCAACGAGATAGTGTTGCATACGGTTTGTACATCGACGAGTTAGCATTTAATACGATCTGTGTATCAACGAGCTATCAGTCCATACGATTGGTGTCTCAACAAGTCAGCATTCCATACGATCTGTGCATCAACGAGCTACCATTCCGTACGATATGTACCTCAACGAGCAAGCAGTTCGTACGATATGTACACCAACGAGATAGCATTCCGTACGATATGTACATCAAACAGCAAGCATTCCATGCGATCAGTGCATTAACGAGCAAATATTTCGCAAGAACTGTGTATTTCGTAAGACGTAATAGCATTCTGTCCGAGTTGTGCATCAACGAGCAAGCATGCAGTACGATGCGTTCATCAACAAGCAGCTAGTATTCCGTACGCTCTGTGCATCAACAAGCAAAGCGTTTCGTATGATCTTAGCACCGGCGGGCAAGCATTCCGTGCGATCTATGTATCAAAGAACAATTATTCCGTACGATCTGTGTATCAACAAGCATTTCGTATCATCTGTGTACCACCGAAAATTCATTCCGCGCGATATGTGCATCAACGAGCAAGCATTCCGATTCAAGTGTGCATCAATAAGCTAGCATTTAAGCATTTCGTAGGATATGTGCATCAGCAAGCATGTAATTCGTATGGTTTGAGCATCAGCGAGCTAGCATTGCAAACGATCTCTGCATCAACGAGCTAGCATTGTATACGATCTGTGTATCAACGAGATAGCATTGTATACGATCTGTGCATCAACGAGATAGCATTGTATACGATCTGTGCATCAACGAGATAGCATTCCATAGGATTTGTACTTCAACGAGCAATAATTTCGTATGATATGGCTTCAAAGAGTACACGTATTTCGTATGGACTGAGCATCAACGAGCAAGTATTCCATACGGTCGGTGCATCAACGAGCAAGTTTTTCTCATACGGTATGTGCATCCACGAGCAATTATTTGGTACAATCTGTGTATAAACAAGCAAGTATTTGATACAATATGTGTATAAACGAGCAAGAAAATGGTACAATCTGTTTATAAACGAGCACGTACTTGGTACACTCTGTGTATAAATCAGCAAGTATCTGGTACAATATCTGTTTATAAACGAGCAAGTATTTGGTACAATCTGTGTAAAAACGAGTAATTATTTGGTACAATCTGTGTAAAAACGAGCAAGTATTTCGTATGTCCGTGTATAAACGAGCAAGTATTTCGTACAGTCAGTGTATCAACGGGTAAGTATTGCATATGTTTGTGTATGTTGAATGAGCAAATATTACTATGTACATACCTACATTGTAGTGAAATGTGAATGTGTCAAGTTAAAGATAATTTTAGCTGGATGAAATAATCAACAGAAACCCATTTGTGCTTAGTGTTCCTAAATAGAACCAAAGGTAAACAGTGTAGACCCAGTCCGGGAAGGGGCTCCTATAGGAGCTCTCTGACCAGGGTCTGAGGTGTTTGCTTTATAGTTTATTTTTTTGCGGAAAGTGCTTAGAGAATATCCACTATAAGTACAATGGCCACTTCTCATTATCTCGCTAAAGCGACCATAGGACCGAGATTTGTTTTAATCTGGGTCTTAAAGCCATGTGATAGCTTAATACAGGACGAAAGTTAAGCAAAAAGCTCCCACATGGGTGTTCTGTAATACTCTCGTTCTGCACCAACTCGTTTGGTACGGTAAACGAAGCACTAATGTCATTTGCAAACAGTGTGTACGTAGATTAACTTGACCTGTTTGAAATTTGGATAGTCTATTGAGAATTCTGCGTTGAAAGGGTTAACCCTTTCTTTCATATAAACGTGTTTTCACGAATTTGCAAACAGAGTAGATCCATATCAGAAAGCTCCTATTGGAGCCGTATGATCAGAACCTACTCTGTTTGCTAATGGAATTTGAAATATATCTTTCTTTACTTTCTAAAATGGCTACAATATTACACATTCCATGTTTCATTATAACTATTTTGTCCATGAATATACAGTAGGTATCGACATTTGGAATAAACACAGAACAGGGACATAGTTAGGTAACACTCGCCTTATAGGGGTTCTACTGATCTTCCCCGACCAATCCCTTCTTTTCAAAGTCAAGCTGTGAATTCAGTTAGAACAGAACAGAACAGGACATATCTTTGTTAGTAAAAAGCATAAACATTTACCTGTTATAGACGCCTTTTCACGCATTCGCAAACAGAGTAGACCCAGATCAGCTGGCTCATGTAGGAACTGGATAGTCAGGATCTGCTCCATTTGTCTATCACATAGTATAGATCGGTTTCAACAGTTTCTGCCATTATCAAAATTTCCTCAATATAAAAATTTATCTAATTAACCCTTCGCTTGCTATTCACGTCAATATACCTACCTGTAAATAGTGAAGACCCAGATGAGACAGCTCCTGCAGGAGCTGTCTCATCTGGGTCTGCACTGTTTACAAGTTGATTGTGCAACCAGTGCACTCCACAGCAGTGATTTTACAGCGAAATACTTGTACACAGTGAAGATACATGTATATATAATTATACAACAGGGCATGTGTAAAGAAGGAGATATGTATTTTAAAATTCAGCAAGGGAAGGGTTAATATCCATGAGCTAAATTGGGGAAGGGTTAAAACATCATGTGGAATGCAAGTATGATGGAATCAATGATCATTTGCTTTTGAAGTGTATTAACTCATTGCCTCCTAGCCTGTTTGAATTAATCTACCAAAAATGAGCATTAACTAGAGACAATGGAAAAAATAGAATTGTGTAGTTTTGAAACCATTGTGATAAATAGAGCATTTGCTCCTGTGGAGCAAATGCTCTATTTATCACAATGGTTTCTAAATGTGACTTTTACAGATGCGCCAATATGCGTTACTATGAGGGAATGTGTTAACCCATTAGCGTCCAGTGTCCCTTTAAAATGACATAGGCTAACAGTCTAGACCTAGACTAGAGGGTTCCTTAAGGAGCCCTGTGATCAGGGTCTGCACTGTTTGCCGAACACATCAATGCCACTGGCTTATTCCAGCAAATATTGTGTTTGCTGTGTCCGATACATATGAAAAGTGGATGAGTTCCACTGTAAGATCTGAACTCGTTTTCCTTGCTTGACTCTTTACTCAATTAATATCCATGTAAGAAATAAGGACACCATGAATACTAATTAGATTAATTGTTACAATAGCACATGTACACGGGAACTTTTGACCATGGCAAAAACTGTAGAATCATATCTATATTACATGTATATCATAAACAAACGGAGCAGACCCTGGTCAGACGGCTCCTACAGGAGCCGTCTGATCTGGGTCTACTCTGTTTGCAAAACGTAGAAAGGTGTATTTATGGAGAAAAGGTTTAAATAATATGTGCATGAATATATTAAACTCACACCTAGAAACAATACAGATCCAGATCAACCGTCCCGAAAAGACAACGCTGATCAGGAACGTTATGTTGCCACATACTTTAACCATTTCCCTGTTGAATATTCATACAAGAAATAATGACATCATGAATATTTATTAGCTGTTTTAATGGCATATGTACACATGATTGATGGTATTGTTATAAGCTGTAGTCAGATTTATGTAAGCGAATAGAGTGGAGCCTGATTAGACGGCACCTATATAGGAGCCGTCTGATCAGGGTCTACTCTGTTTGCAAAGGCATCTAAATTGAACATGTTCAAAAGATAAATCAACACTCATGCCATTCCCAAGGTATTAACGAGTACAAGTTATTTATAAGTTAAACCACGGCAAGCTATGGCAGTAAGTACGTTAAGGTACGATAAATTACGTTGAAGTACGTTATTTCTAAGTACGGTAAGCTACGTTATTTAACGCATGTGTGACCAGGCTTTTAGTAATATAAATAAACAGACAATTGAAGGATGTGATAAAGGTTCTACAAATCACTGTCAGATGATGTCATCTGGTGAAATTAGAAATGATAATTTACTACAGTTAACCCATTCCCTTATATTGACGACTTTTGACGACTCTGTAAAAGTCACTTTGTGAAACAATTGTGATAAATAGAGCATTTGCTCCTATAGGAGCAAATGCTCTATTTATCACAATGGTTTCAAGTTAAAACATTCTAAAGTTTTCCTTTTCTCTAGTTAATGCTCCTTTTCGGTAGATTCTTTCAAAGAGGTTGGGTCTAAAAATAGCCTATGAGGTAATGGGTTAATATAAACTAACCGGTATTCTAAAGGTATAGACTCTATAGTGGTATATAATATAACACTAAATCGACCCAATCATTTTTTTTTACTTTTAAGACCATCTAGACCCACGAAATGCCCCCCTGTGTGTAAGAACTCCGCGTCTTAATTCCGGACTTTATTCAATTTTCCACAATAAAAAGTAAATTTGGAATAATGTATATGAGGAAATAGCATTTCTATAATATACATGTGGTTATTACATTATACAGTAAATCCCTTCTAAACCAGAATTCTGGTAAAGAAGAATTTAGATACGTTTAGGCAGGTGGCTGCTTCATGCAGGGTGAAAGTCATGCAGAAAGCTCCTCTATAGGCGCTTTCTGTGTGGTTTTCATCCTGCATTAAGCTACCATCTATTTCCAAGACCGATAGTTATGCTAAATGCAACGTCCGGTGTAGAGGGGTTTTACTGTTATACGGTAGCCTAAGTTAGAACAAAGGTCAGACAGGAGCCCACCGAAACCACAGTGGCACAAATGAAGTGCGTGCGCCCAAATACACACATACTGAACATTGAAAGGTAATGTGGATCAATGGTACTCTAGTAAATGATATATAAATATAGTGATTCATTTTTACCCTCTACCACATAAATACGCCTTTCGACGCCTTTGTAAACAGAATAGACCCAGATCATACGGCTCCTGTAGGAGTAGTCTGACCAGGGTCTGCTCTGTTTACTTATGCTATAATATAGATCTATGATTCTGCAGTTTCTGTTATGGACAAAAATTCCTGTGTCCGTTTGCTATTATAACAAATAATTTGATTGATATTCATCATGTCATTATTTCTTAAATAAATATTCGTTTTAAATAACACACCCCATTCTCCAAATGTTTAAACACTACATCTATTCAATGCGATTTCTAATAAAAAAAAATATGTTTTTCAACTCGGCATGAAAAAATATCGTACATGAGTCATATGTTGGTTTTGACTTCCTTGTCAAATGAAATGCAGCAGCTGATTATTGTGTGCCTGTACAACTTTATTGTAACTGCTTCTAACATTCATTTCGTTTCCGTAAGGCAAACTTGTATACAATACATTACAGGGGTTTTTTTTCTAGGAAACGTCTACTTGAGATAACTCTGGTATTTATTATATTAAGATTGTTTTAGATATTAGCTTAAATGTATATTTTGAATAGCTTTATACATGGTATCGAACCGTTTTAAGCATGTCATGATAGTTTACACTGTAATTGAATTACTAAACCACATGTTATTAAATTAAAGCTCTCAAGTACGTCTTTAATCTAGTATGATGTGCTAATAAGACTATAATATATTTGATTATTAATTATTACTCTTAACCCTTTCCGACATACATAATCCTGTAAGATAGAAGGATGCCAAAAATATTTGCTGATTTTTATAATGTTTATTTAAAGCGTTTGCATATCTCTCTCTCTCTCTCTCTCTCTCTCTCTCATTCTCTCACCATCTCTCACACCATCTCTCGTTCTGTCTCCCCTCGTTTTTATCCATGCATAAATAGGGCCGACGTGAGCAGGGTTAATTTTCACTTTATATATTACTATAGATATATAGCGAAATATTATATTCTCTGAAATGTTTATCAATACCAAATATACCAAAATATGTCATTAATTAGTCTTATTTTTTCCAGATACATATACGTTTCTTCCAGTGTTATCAACGCTTTGATTAACCTTTTTCTAAATGCATAATGTTCAATTACAAATTCTACAAAAAAGAATAATAAAATAGATCTACTTTAATCTGGTGAACTTATATCTTAAGTGTGCATTATCTTAAATTTGTTTAACTCAAAATGTAAGCTGACATGACGCCTTGATTGGAAAGTTTTATATCATAAATTCAAATAAGAAAAGATCCTTTAATCGCAGCTATTCACTTTAAAAAACGTTTCAAAGCATGCTTTTGTCTTTCAAAAGGTCTTATCAGTGCTTGAAACATCACATGAAAACTATGTATTTCTGGGTTTCCAAATTAACACATCCCCTCCTTTAACCCTTTCCCTCACTCATAGACATATGCATGTGCCTCTGTCTCACCCAACCGCCTTTTCACTCATTTGCAAACAGAATAGACCCATATCAGACAGCTCTTACAAGGGCCGTCTGATCAGGGTCTGTTCTGTTTGCTTATGGAATAATTTAGATTGGATTTTAAGTATCTGCCAAAGTAAAAGATGCTGTGTTCAAGCTCCATTATAAAACAAGAGGGTCATTGGCCCTATATCGCTCACCTGAGTTACAGCGATATATCGACAATGTTAATTTTTCAGCAGACAACATTTCTAGCAAATGACAGAAACTTAGTGTTAACCCTTTCACTGCTGAGCACGACTTAAACTAAAATTGACACACAGTTTGGATTCAGATCCGATACCAAATAACTGTCTGACCAAGATCAAAACTGCTTACAACTCGTGACAATTTTGCCTTCGGTCAAAATGGCTAAAACTGATATTTAAGAAATTCAAGATGACGACAATTCTGAAGCAGACAGCATTACAGATCTATATGAACTTGAGAGTGAAAGAGCTTGCTAGAATATGGTACAGTTGAATTGTATTAAGCTGAACTTCACAATAGATACACTGATAATTAAGCTCTTTATTGACATCTGGCAGCTTAATGCAGGTCATAGATATGCAGAAAGATTCAATAGAAGTCTGCATTTTGTTTTGCAACAGGATCACCCACCTAGTTTTCTCAATCTATAATGAATGCTGTTACTAAGTAGCCTAGTATATGTCTAAACACAGTAACTTAAGGGGAAGCATGGTGTAACAGCTAGCCTAGTAGCACTACTGGTAGTCAGTGCTGTAACCTTTAAACTGTAGTTTCTGATGTGAGGAAGTCTATTTAAAAGTATAGCCCCGGGGTGGTTTCATTTTTGGCCCGACGGTCATAATTTTAACAAACTTGTTAGAGGACCAAAATTAGATGACGCTACATACCAAATATCAAAGCACTGGGGTTTGTGGATTCAGAGAAAACGTTTAAAGATTTTTTTTTTTAAAAAATGATAAGCCTCGGGCGAGGTCATTTTAGCCCGGCGGTCATAATTCTAACAACCTTGGTAAATATCTTCTAGGTGATACTTCATACGAAGTATCTAAGCTCTAGGGTATGTAGTTTCAGAGAAGAAGATTTTTTAAATGATTTCCTATACAAGTCTATGTAAAATTGATAAGCCCCGGGGGCAGGGCCATTTTTGGCCCGGGGCTCATAATTTGAACAAACTTGCTAGAGGACCATTAATTAGATGATGCTACATACTGTAAATTATCAAAGCTCTAGGGTATGTGGTTTCAGAGAAGATTTTCAAAGATTAAAAAACTGATAAGCCCCGTGGCGGGGCCATTTTGGGGGCCCGCGTTATATTTTTTAACAAACTTGGTAGAGGTCTATTAGGTGATGCTTCATATCAAATACTTAAGCTCTAGGGTATGTGGGTTCTGAGAAGACGATTTTAAAGGTGCTCCTATAAAAGTCTATGTAAACTGATAAAGCCCCAGGGCAAGGCAATTTTGACGCGGATATCATGATTTGAACATACTTTGTATAGGACCATCAGATGATGATACATACCAAATATCTAAGCTCTGTGGTTTCAGGGAAGAAAGTTTTAAAGATTTTATAGCCACGGGGCGGAGCCATTCTTTTGGTCCGGGGATCATGATTTTAACAAAGTTGATACAGGACCACCGAAAAGGTACATTTCTGTGAAATTTAGTTGAAATCCTCACAGTGGTTTACAAGCCATTTGAAAAAAGTGAACGAGGACGAACACCTGGACAGACGGACGACGGGCGGCCAGTGAGCTATAATATTCAGCGAATAAATATTATTTGCCTTTTCCTCATTCAGATATCATTTTAAAATTTCGCATGTGTCTCTTAATCAAACTTACTAAATAATATAATATTGCTCTCTGTTGTATCTTCAATCCTGCATAATTAAAACATGTCTTACGCAGCCATTTTACGTTTACGCTTGCGTAAAACCTCGCTCGTATGCCTAATCTGAGTCCCATTGATGGGATCTGTAGTTTTACTCTAAATGTCCGATGTGCACTGTTTGGTACGTTACAGTTTTTGGACACGAGCCAAAAACACGACTAGCCAATCAGACAACTCGTTACAAGTACTGCCTACACACACACACACCATCATGTGACGTTTGGGAAATATGGAGTCGCGAAAATGAAAACAGAATGGCTTATTTCAAAAAGTTCTTCCAGCCTCATAAATTTGGACGTCAAACCAGCAGGAAATCTTCTCTTAGTGATACAAAAACAGAGTGAGTATTTTTCACCTGACTTATTTCGTGTACACGTAGATTTCGCCAGCATTTCTCGAGCGTTCATTCAGTCTTATGATTTGTCAACATCACGAGGTCTATTATCGGCATAACGATGTGTACCTTCTGATTGTTTATCAGTGATAGTGAAGATTATAGGACGTAATTTAATGTTTGAAGTTAGAATAGCTTCCGTTTATCATAAGCTGATTGATTTTCTCGTAGGGTTCTAGTTCTGTCTACGAAAAGCGAAAGTAAAAAAAAACTGTGTCAGTGCTTGTTTACATTCGTTATGGTTGGCGGTAGGAGGCACGGGATTATCAAGCATGTGACACAAGTCGATATTTCACGCGTCATTGGTTATGTTGGTAATAAAGATGTGACTATGAATAATACATCAATGGATTTTAGTTTAAGATTTAAAGTTGAACAGCCATTGAGAAAGCAGTAGTTTTATCAACAGATTTTATTTAAATTATGAAATGAAATGCTGTAAAAATGCCAGTTGTGAATGGAATTATTTTTCCCTCTAATATTTCAAAATTGCAAAAAGGAGTATTAGCAGTACTTTCTAAAGCGAGGTGAGAATAATTTATCATGATAGTGCTAGTGCTACTGCTTGTCGACACTTGGTGCTACGTACGGCTTGTCAAGCAGACAAACTCCGAGGTTTCATTGTTGTGCATTTATACACAAATCAGATATTTGATCAGCATACACTGCATTGCTTTCAATTATCTCACTTTCTAGGGTATTCTACCTTCCAATTTTTAAATTATTCTCAGAAAATCTTTCTATGATAGATCTGTCATTTGATGTAGTTTAATTAATACCTGTATCAAGACTTGTACAGCCTTGCTGTGCAAGTTGGCTTTAATGGCAATGCAGTAGTGCATGACTAGAATTCTGGAGGTCTTGAGTTCGTTCCCCACACCTGATGGGTATATTCTCTCTCAAAGAACTGGTTACATTTGGCGCCCAACGGGGGACTGTGACTATTTGTGCTCTGGAGTCATTGCAAATTGTTCTTCGTACCCATAGAAACTTGAAACATATTTCAACTTGATGGGGGAGTTTGTCACGGGGTGTAGTTTACCTGTATCAACACTTTTACAGCCTCGCAGTGCAAGCCGGCTTTTATGGCAATGTTCTGGGGGCTCTGAGGTTAAATATTTGTTCTGGGGTGCTGTGTCCAACTCTGAATTCTGCTTGTTCTTCAGCAATGATCTCTTCTGCTTGTAGTTTCAGTCTATCCAATAAGGATTAAGGATGTTACTTAAATTATTCCTAAGTCTTCTGGCAAAAGACCTGATATGTACGTGCTTGCTGCATTTCAGAAACTATTTATTCATAATGTTAATTAGCTATGGGATTCTATCAGTGTATAATAAGTTACTGATTTGTTCGTACTAAAGCAGTCAAAGCCTCAATTTCTTTAAAATGATAGTCAGTGTACTGTCACAGGGGTTGTAAATTGATTCTTTCAACACTATGGGCCAAATTTTTATGACTTTTATAACAATATAGATCTGTATGAGATGCCAAATCACTACACATCTCATCAGGATCCAAACTGACAAACACTTTTATGAAAACTTATGGTAGAAAACTACCGGTAATGGTAGAAAAATGTACTTATACAAATAAGCAGAAATTTGCTGAGGTGTTTAACCCATTACCTCATAGGCAATTTTTCGACCCCTTT
Organism: Azorinus chamasolen; assembly: GCA_963576725.1. Lineage (NCBI taxonomy): Eukaryota > Metazoa > Mollusca > Bivalvia > Cardiida > Solecurtidae > Azorinus > Azorinus chamasolen. The sequence goes on along the minus strand of OY755236.1, from coordinate 36,903,021 downwards.
GAATAAATCTAGTGAAAAGGAGCATTTACTAGAAAAAAGGAAACTTTGTAATTTTGAAAACATTGTGATAAATAGAGCATTTGCTCCTGTAGAGCAAAAGTACTATTTACCGCAATGGTTTCAAAGAGTAACTCACAGAGACTGAGAGGCATCAAAAGGCTTCAATATGAGGGATTTGGTTAAAGGGTTAAGTTACTTAGTGTTGAAGCCAATGAAAGGGTTCAAATAAAGAAATTAATTGTTTAGTGCACAATAAGTTTATTATCCAGACACTTATTGTTTTCATGCATGCTAAGTAATGATCATCTGCTTAACCCTTTACTCCATGAATATTCATGCAAGAAATAATGACATGAATATTGATTAGATTAAATGTTAAAATAGTACAATCTATACAGGATTTTTCACCATAGCAGAAACTATAGAATCAAATCTATATTATATAATTAGCAAACAGAGCAGAGCCTGATTTGATGGCTCCTACAGGAGCCATCTTATCTGGATGAGTCAGATGCATTATAATTTCATAAGCAAACAGAACAGACCAAGATCAGATGGCTCCTAGAGGAGCCTTCTGGTCGGAGTCTACTCTGTTTGCAAATGCATGAAAAGGCGTTTATATGAGGGAATGGGTTAAACATAGTTTGTCCAAGCCATAACTATGGGTTTTTTGTTATTGGATAGAATTCAGTGTAATTTGGCACACTCAGTAATCATGAGTAGACATTGTGTTGAACAAAAGACCATAACTTTAATATCACCTGCTTTGAATTACCTCCCTTTTCATAAATTTTGACATGACTTTATATTTTAAATGGTTAAATTCAATATACATTGTGTATGCAAATATAATGTGGCTAATATGTGGAATATGAGGAGACAGTATGGTGCATACAAGAAAAATAACAGTAGCATTACCAGTTTTTTATTAAACTTTTCCCTGATAGAAAGGTCTTTTCACCTCTTTGCAAACAGAATACACCCAAACCCAACATCTCCTGTAGGGGTTGTCTGATAAGGGACTTCTTTGTTTGCTTATGAAATAATATAGATCAGATTCTACAGTTTGTTTGCTCAGTTTATCACCATACTTTATATAAGTGAATGATATCTCAAGCATCTTATGCCCAAGGTACAATGATTTACAAATTGATCATATGACACTGCATGTGATGGTTCAGATTGTGTGGGATTTCGATCCTTTGCCAAAGTTTGGGCTTTATCCATCATATAATGCTGTTAATGTTTTGATGTGTCAGATTATTAGAACAGATTTCTAGCATCAGTGGTGTCACATTGTGACTTTAAAAGAATGAAAGCATATTTAAATCATTTTGGACATGTACATGTAATATTTTTCTTGGGAGAGCAATATCAAGTACTGTGCATGTGCTACCTGCAATGACAAGTGTATCAGATATTATCAGATATATGGTCCTTAAACCATGCATCTTCATTATATCTTTCTCTGGAGTATTTTGTTGATTATGTTTTGATGGAAAAGTTGGAAAAGAGCAATGTTGAAGGTTGATTATTTGGACGTCACAGTTAGGATTATGTCTATTGTCATAAGGTAAAATAAGTGATATAGCCCATTCCCTCATATTGACACCACTGTAAAAGTCATTTTTTGAAACCATTGTGATAAATAGAGCATTTGTTCTGTAGGAGCAAATGCTCTATTTATCACAATGGTTTAAAAACTACACAATTCTTTTCAGTAGATCTATTCAAAGAGGTTGGGTCTAAAAATAGCCTATGAGGGAACTGGATAGTGCAGTTCCGTTTCTTGTGACAGTCTGTCATCAGCATTTGTAAAATGCAGATACTTACCTTTTCATGCCATGATGGGATGCAGCTTAGAAGTGTTAGTTCAAGATTGACAAATCATAGACAAAACATTGTTCTTAATGATCTTGTTTGTACCTGTGACCGCTATAATTAACCTTTTTCTTCATATAGACTGTATAGACATACCTTTGCAAACAGAGTAGACCCAGATCAGATAGCTCCTATAGGAGCCATCTGATCAGGGTCTGCCCTGCTGTATTTGCTAATGTGTGGTATAATATAGATGTAGATTGATTCTACAGTTTCTGCCTGAGCCAAAATGTCCTGACTTCATATTCTAGTAAAAACATTAACCCTTTTCCCTCATATAAACATGTTTTCATGCATTTGCAAACAAAGTAGACCCTGTTCTGTGTTTGCTTATGGTATAATATAGATCTGATTTTATAGTTTCCGCCTGAGCCAAAATGTCCTGACTTCATATTCCAGTATAGACATCAACCCTTTCCCTCATATAAAAGTGTTTTCACGCATTTGCAAACAGAGTAGACCCAGATCAGACGCCTCCTAGAGGAGCCGTCTGATCAGGGTCTGCTCTGTTTGCTATTGGAATTTAAAAGATCTGTTTCTTTACTTCCTAAAATGGCTACTATATTTCATCTTCCATATTTCATTATAACTTTTATATCCGTGAATATTCAGTAGGTTTTGAAATTTGGAATAAACATAAACAGGGAAATGGTTAATATAATCAATATGCATGATGTCATTGTTTCTTGCATGAATATTAAACGGGGAAAGAGTTTAAACTTAAAGAAAATAGGTATTAGGTTTTTTCTCATTGTCTTTTTGTTTTATTAGCTAAAGTTACACCATATCAAATAATTTATTTTTCTTTTGTAGTTGGAAGAAACCACAGTTTGATGAAAAGGCAATAAGACTGGTGCTATTTGTGGACTCTGATATTAAGGGAAGAAGAATCATATTTGACTCAAAGGCACTGATCAATGAGGAAGAGAAGGTAAATCTTCATTAGTACTGTACAGTCCTATGGCTAGTTCATAAATTTCATGACAGTTGCACTTGGCATGCTTTTTGCTTATTCATTCATTAACTTGCTCATTGTCACAAAGTCCACATTTTGACTAAGGGCCACAATCCTGTAACAAAATCTTCTCTCATCAGCCAAAGCTTACCTTGTTTGTACTCATTAGATTCACATCTCCAGAGGTCCAGATAAGTTGCGTAAATCAAAACATTTTCAAGAAGAACTTCTTTATTTCTCCACCAAACTCTATGTTGTGACCACTCTTTAGAATCGTCTCGAAGAAACGGTTCTAATGAGTAGTCACAACATATGGTTTGATGGAGAAATAATGATTTTAGTACTTGAGTACACATGTTTATCTGTTGCACTGATCTCTGTGCCAATCTGTGAGGATTCTAATGAGTACCAGTCCCTACAATATAGGGTTTGGCTGAGAACTTACTTTTTTCTGACTCTCTTTGGAATGGTGTCAAAGAGTGGTCACATGAGTGGTCACATCATAGTGTTTGGTTGAGAAATTAAGGAGCCTTCTGATCAGGGTCTGCTCTGTTTGCTTTTTTGTAAATATAAATCTGATTTTACAGTTTCTGCCAGATTCAAAATGTCCTATAGTTTATATGCCATTATAGAAATAATCTAATATTAATAATATTATTACTTTTTACATGAATAAGGGAAAGGGTTAGATATACGGTAAATGTTTGATTTATGCATCCTATTATATATCTCAGGTTTCCTTAATGATATACAGTAAAATCTTGATTATTCGAATTTTTTGTATAGAAGAATTTAGACCCGTTTAGGTAGGTGACTGCTTAATGCTTGGTGAAAGGCATACAGGAAAGCTCCTAGAGGAGCTTTCTGCATGACTTTCCCCATGCATTAAGCTGCCACCTATCTTAAAGATTAATAATGAATGTAATGTTACATAAAATTATATTAGTGTTCAAATAATCAAGGTTTTACTGTACCTCATTATTTAGAACTCTGTTAATCCTAGTAACCTTAAGAATGCAGACAAACTTAGGCAAATAGTGCAGACCCAGATTAAACTGCTCCTGAAGGTGCTGTTTGATCAGGGTCTACACTATCTGCTACTATGTCAGTCTAATTTGAGATTGTAAAAATGGTGCCAAATTGACTAATTCAACTTTACAAACACATGAATATGGGAAATTGGGTGTCCGAATACTTAGAGTAATTATGTTATACCGACAGAACAGTGTAAAGCTTTCATATAGATTGTTCATTTATCAATTTTCAGCTGATGCTGTTATTTAGTGGAATATATGAGCATATTGTATACATGTATGTGGTACGTAGTATGTTACATATGTAAGGATCTATGTGTCTGGTTACAAACTAGTTTGTTCACAGAAACAATTTGAAGTGTGGAATAAATCGGCTTCATACATAGTAGAGTACAATAATTGACTAGATTGAAAGATAAATACATGCATTTGATTAAAATAACCCTTTCCCTTACCCTTAGTACGGTAATTGACTAGATTCAAAGATAAACACTTGATTAAAGTCAGTGTTATTTGTTATTCCATTCCCTTTTGGATATTATGTCATCATGAATATTTATTAGTTGAAATTTAATAATGTAAAATTCCCAGGGGAATTTTTTGCTTTGACAATAATTGTAGAATCAGATCTATATCATGTCATAAATAAACAGAGCAGACCCTGATCAGACAACTCCTACAGGGGATCTGTCTGATCTGGTTTCTACTCTGTTTATATGAAGAAAAGAGTTAAAGATCAATGTCAAATGAACCCTATATATACAGGATTACCTAAAACACATGCTTATTTTGAAAGTTGCAGATCGAAATCAGTGATCTTGGTCCAATTACATCACTTGAAACTAATTAATTTGCTGACTAGAGTTAACATCTACTTGGCATGCTGTTATGTAAGGATATTTGTCCGTACTCATTTTTTTCACAAATGCCAAATGTGTTGTTCTAACACTGTAACATGGTCTTTTTGTTCAGTTTCCCTTTCTTGTACTGATATTCCCCAAACATGTTTCTGAACTCTTTCCTCAATAAATACACCTTTGCAAACAGAGTAGACCCAGATCAGCCGGCTCCTATAGGAGCCGTCAGATCAGGGTCTGCTCTGTTTGCTTATGATAAAATATAGGAATGATTCAGTAGTTTCTGTCATGGACAAAACTTCCTGTGTCCATGTGTTATTATAACAAATTATTCAAATTAATATCCATGATGTCGTTGTTTCTTACAAGGATATTCATGGAGGAGAGGGTTAAGCTATTACCTGATAGTAACACATCTGTATGCATTTGCAAACAGAAAAGACTCAGGGTGACTGGTCTACTCTGTTTGCTGATGAAATACAAAATGTATACAGATCTGATTGCACAGTTTCTGCTATAGTGAAAAATTCCCTTGTTCACAATGCCATTATACAAATAGCTAATTAATATTCATATAGTCATTATTTCTACATGAATATTCATGAGGTGAATGGTTCAATGTTGAATGGTTACAATTAATATAGTGTATAGTAAATTAGTTATTACCATTTTCTTCCAGGCCGGAAGATGGTGCCGAGGTCAACAGAAGCTCTGTGCCCTGAAGGAAGGCAAGGTGCAGACTGGAGCACCCAACCAGAAATGCAAATACAGCTACGAGGTATTAGCTCACTGAGGGTTGATTAATTATAACCTTTTCAAACAGTTTAGATCCAGATGAGGCATCTTACCAATATATCAATTCATATTACACCCAAATTATGTTTGGAAAAGAATTGGAAGAGAACTTATTATGCAAAGAAAGTTGAAGCATTGAAATCTAGATAATTGCTTAGCCCATCTGATCTGATCTGGGTCTACTCTTGTTTACAAAGACATGAAAAGGTGATTATGTGAAAGAAAGGGTTAAGAATTTATGTTATGACCCATGAAACAAGAGAATTGTTATCATGACATACAGTGTAGCATCAGATCTATCTGATCATGTGATGATTTAACCTTTCATTCATATAACCACCTTTTCACATATTTACAAACACTGTTACAGAGTACAGTAAAACCTCTCTATAATGGCCACTTAATTGTGTTAATTAGTTGGTATTGAGGGCAGGTGGCTGCTTAAAGCAAGGCGAAAGTAAAACAGAACGCTCCTATAGCCACCAGCCTTTAACACAAAATACTTGATGTAATTTGGTGGCCATTATAGAGAGGTTTTTACTGTAGACATGGAGAGGGTTCATCAAACAGTAGACCCAGATCAGGCAGCTCCTATAGGTCTTGGTCTACTTTGTTTGTAAAGACAATAAGGCAGGATTATCAGGTACGGGTTTGTGTCATGCAAGTGTATTGGTGACCATCATAGCTGTATGAGTTTAGTGTGTAAGAATATCTCTGAAGTGTCAGTTTTGTGATTACCTTTGCAAACAGTTTGGATTCAGATGAGAAACTGGGTAGCATGTCTCATTAGAATCCAAACAGTTTGACATACTGACAGTAATTTATGAATTTGCTTTAAAGCCTTTCCTTAATACATGTATAAACATGTTTTCTCGCATTTGCAAACAGAGTAGACCCAGAGTCTTCAGAGTCTGCTCTGTTTGCTAATGGAATATGTTTCTTTACTTTCTTAAATGGCTAAAATGTTCCACCATCCATATTTCATTATAACTATTTTGTCCATGAATATTCATTAGTTATTATACCCCCCACAACGAAGTTTGGGGGGGGGGGGGGTATACTGGAATCAGGTTGTCCGTCCGGACATACTAACAAATGGGTAGTTGTGTGACTTTTTCCTTTGATCTTTTCTTGTGGGACTAGTCCCACAAGTAAAACTATTTTTGGCTCTAACTTTGGAAATAGAATGATCTGGAAGCTAACCCTAACCCTAACCCTATGTCCCACAACTGGCCAGGTTAATGTCACAAGAAATGGCCAGGTTAATGTCACAAGAGATGGCCAGGTTAATGATTTTACTTGTGCGACTAGTTAGAAAAAGTCACACAACTACCCTTTGGTGAGTGCGTCCGTCCGTCTGTCCGTCCGTGGACACAATTTTGTCCGGCCTTCTTCTTCTACAGTTTTGCTTCAATTTTGTTGAAAGTTCATGTATAGCCATATGACCATATAAACCTGTGCACCGCATATTTCCATTATGATCGGACCACTACTTCAGGAGTTATCTCCCCTTTTTAGTCCCCTACCAATATGTTCCGTTTTTCTGGACTTTTTATGGAAGTGACTCGAGATATCAACTCTATATTTAGTACAAAGCTAAATCTTGATAGGTTACAGCTTATGATACAATCTCAGCCAGGTTGAATAATTATTTCCAGAGTTATTGCCCTTGAACTTTATTTTTTTTCTTCAAATTTGGGATTTTCCAGACTTTTTTTGGAAGTGGTTGCAGATATTAACTTTATATTTGGCATAAAGCTAACTCTACATGAATTACAGCTTAATTCCCAATCTCAGTCTGGTTGAATAATTTTTGACAGAGTTAGGGCCCTTGAACTTTAATTTTTTGTCAAATTTTCAATTTTCCGGTCTTTCTTTGGAAGTGGTTAGAGCTATTAACTTCATATTTGACATAGAGCTAAATCTAGATGAGGTACAGCTTAAGTTCAAATATGGGTCTGGTTGAATAATTTTTGTCAGAGTTATTGTCCTTGAACTTAATATTTTTCTGAAAAGGTACCTAGCTTTAGAACTTTGGATTTGACAAAAACCTCATGAAAGGGTCTTGTTTCTCTGAATTATTCTTCATTTTTATTACATAAATTAGGTTGGGGCATGTATTGTTTTTAAATCTCTTCATTTTTCTGTATGTACATATGTTCAGATTGATGATAGGTGTTCTGACAAGCAGACAGGTGGGGGTATTCGTTAGCCTTTGGCTTACAGTTCTAGTTGAAATTTGAAATAAATATTTAACAGGGAAATGCTTAAGAAAGATTAACCAATTTTTGCAGTGTCAATAGAATATACATGTAATTCATTGGGTATTTTGTCTTATAATAGGGAACAAATTAAAAATAACACTGTGACTGTGACTCTACCAGAGGTCCAGATAAGATGCGTTCATTTTCAAGAATAACTTTTTCCATCAAAAGGACGGTTTTAGTATTGAGTATGCATTATTATCTCCTGCTCTGTCAGACTCCTGTGGAAGCAGTCTGATCTGGGTCTACTCAGTTTGCAAAGGTATCAAAAGGTGTGTCTATCGGGGTAAAGGGTAAATATCACATGATGTAAAAGGTAGAATAGGTCAATGTCAATGGCTTGTATTGTTGTGGTTTTTGTAGTCATGTGATGTCAAGATAGGATAGTATTGCCCTAATCATGAGTGAGATAAGTCTCCGCCAGTAAGGCCACATTCTCCAGATAGTGACCTCTTCTCACACATCACATGATAGGCACATGCCTATGTATAAGTGACCTATCTTTTATCACTAGGTAATTGTTAACACATGGGTAAAGCCAACTATTACCTGCATAATATTACATCAGAATAAACAGTTGATATATTAAATTCTGACTTCAGATTAAGAATTATACTAATACAGTAAAATCCATCTATACCGGAATTCTAGTAGAGAAGAATTTAGATACGTTTAGGTAGATGGATGCTTAAGGCGGCAATATGAGGGAATGAGTTAACCCATTCCCACCTATTGATGCCTCTGCAAAAGTCACCTGTTGAAACCACTGTGATAAATAGAGCATTTGCTCCTATAGGAGCAAATGCTCTATTTATCACAATGGTTTCAAACTACAAAATACTAACATTTTCCCCTTCTAGTAAATGCTCCTTTGGGGTAAATTTATTCAAAGAGGTTGGGTCTAAAAATAGCCTTTGAGGGAATGGGTTAATGCATGATAAAAGTAATGCAGAAAGCTCATACAGGAGCTTTCTGTATGACTTTCTCCCTGCATTAAGCGGGCACCTGTCTCCAATAACAATAATTATACTAAATTGAATGTCGGGTTTAGAGGGGGTTTACTGTATTTACACTTTGCAAACAGAGGTTACCCAGATCTGGGTCTGCTCTGTTTGAAAATAAAATAATCTAGATCCGATTCCAGTTTCTGCACTGGTCCAACATCCCTTTGTTCATAACGCAGTTAAAAAATTCAGCTAATTAATATTATTTCTTACACTAAACTTCATCAAGTAGAGTGCTAGATAATCACAGTTTTCAGTGACAAAAATATTTCTTGTGCCGTTCTAAGGATTCTCATAAAAGATATTCATGTAATCATATATTCTCGGGGTCTCCATGGCCGAGTGGTTATGGTCTTCGACTGACAATCGCTTAGCCCCTCACCACTGTGAGTTCGAATCCCTGTCTGTACATTTGGATATTTCATGTGAGAAAGCCTTCCAGCTGGCTTGCGGTAGGTCGGTGGTTCTACCTGAATGTTCCTCTGTGCACGAAACAGTGCAATTTGTTCTGTACACAGAATCTCTTGAGTCTTCCTCCACCTGTAATTAGCAGGAAGTTGTCATATGACTGAAATACTGTTAAAATGATGTAAAACCCAATAAAAACCAAACTATATTTTCTTGCACTAATATGCATGAAGTTAAGAGTTCCCATTTCGAATAGACACCAGAATGTCAACCACCAATCGGTCTATACATGTACCTGTCTGTAGGCTCTACTCATCCTTAGCCATAGTCACATTTGTATACACAGCTTATAAACTAGACTAACAGACTGCAGTTTAGTTTATCTGTGCTTAGTTCATGCACTCTTAGATAGCAGAAACCTTCTGTTCGATGCTGAGTTACCAGGTGTCTTATAAGGATCCAAACTTGTTGACAATGACTATTTTTAAGGACAGGTGGAAGAATTTTAGCAGATGGCAGTGTTAACAGCCAACAGTTATTTATGGTGTAAAAATTTAATTGTGTACTGATTGATAGTTTTTTTCTTTCAGCCCCAAAGGACGGGCTCAGAGAGGAAGATGCTAGAGGAGATGATGTTTGGTGCGGAGGGCCTTGCCCATAAAGGAACATCACTCAAAGTGCATGTGATCAGGTCAGTTGGGAGGCATTGAATTTCTGAATACAAAATATACTTAGACTAATAAAGGTGATACTTCTCAGAGAACTTGTCCAGATATGTATGGTGAACCAACATAATATGTAAGACAATGCAGACCCTGATCAGAGGACTCTTTCAGGAGCCTTCTGGTGTTGGTCAACACTGTTTTCCTATTTCCCATATCTTTCCCTCATATAAATGGCATTTCACGCCTTTGCAAACAGTAGACTTAGATGAGACAGTAGCTCCAGTAGGAGCTGTCTGATCAGGGTCTGCTCTGTTTACTTATGGAAATGATTTAGATGTGGCCAAGGTCAAAAAGTACTGTGTTCATGTACCATTATAAAAAATCAGCTAAGAAATATTCAATATGTCATTACTTCTAACATGAATATTGAACAGGGAATGGGTTAAGCATTTTCAATAGTCAATATGAAAGTATGTTTGCATAAGCCTTGTTTCTGTTTTCTTTTTTGTCAAATAAGGACCAGTAAACAGTTAAAGGATCGGTTATATCTGAATAACAAAGACCCGTCATGATTGAAGAAAACTGATTTCGTATTATCCCATAGAATGTGTTTTTGCAATGATTGAGTGTAGATCCAGATCACAGGACTCCTAGGGGAGCCCTCTTATCACAGTTTGCACTGTTCATCATTCAGAATCGTCTAGTGAATTTAAATGTCATTCATGATGGATTCTATCATTAACCACTTCATATACCAGTGATGGACCATTCTGTTTTGAAAATTCAAGGTTCATATGATTAACTAATACAAATTACACTGTGTAAGATACATATAGGACATGTTGATTTAAAAAAAGGGCTAAATTTGCAAACATTGTAGACCCTGATGAGATCTGCACTGTTTGCTTGTAAGAATGTGTTTGACATATATTAAAAAAAAAGTACAAATCAGTTACCATGGAATTGATATGAATGAAGCACCATGAAATTGAAATGAATGAAGCCAAATAATAATGCAAATTCATTTCAGGACCCCTCCACAGTTGATGCTCACCAAAGTATTTGTGTCAGAGAAGCCGAAGAGAACATGCCTCCTGTAAGTACCGTAAACTTTAACCCTTTTCTTAGAATATTCATGTAAGAAATAATACCATCATGGAAAATCAATTAGCTGAACTTTTATAATGGCGTTATGAACAAATAAAATTTTAATGCTGGCAGAAACTATAGAACCAGATTTATATCATTTCATAAGCAAACAGAGCAAACCCAGATCAGATGACTCCTACAGGAGCTTTTCAGATCCGGGTATACATTGTTTGCAAAGGCCTCAAAAGTCTCAATAGAGTGAAGGGTTAACTTGAGATTAATATTGCCTTTCATTTCATTATCAATTTAGCCATACCTAAATTTGTTTTTGCTTTGTTTTTGTTCAAATCTTGAGTTTGGCAGATCTAAAAGTATGAAGCTTTGTAAAAGGGAAATCAGGGCTGTTTATGCATGCTTTTATCACAGGATTCAGACTCATATGAGCACTTCTATCTTAACCCTTTGTTAAATTATTTAAAAAGGTACTAGATCAGTTAAGAGAGGTTTTGGTCAAGTGCAGAAATGGTAGGGGAAGGGTGGGTGATACCTGACACATTCTCAGTGTTTATCAAGTAACACAGTCATTTTATTCATTAAGTGATTATTGCAGAAAGGTTCTACTGTAAGCTTGATCATGGTCTACATAGTTTGACCATCAGAATAGCCAGTATGTTATACAACTCGTCAAAACAACATAGCCCCATTTTCTGAGGTCTAGATAAGGAGAGGTTTTAGTAAATTTAGAGAAAATATGTTTTCCACTAAATCCTTTTTAATGTGCAAACTCATTGGAATTTCCTCTACAAGGTGATTCTAATGGGTATCATCAAAAAAGGTTTGGCTGAGAAATTAAAGATTTTGGTAGATTTATATGCCTCTTATCTACAGCTTTCCAGATGCCTTCTCTTGCTCTGTCTTTCATAGAGTCCATTCAGTTCAGTTCAGTGATAGATTAATTTTGACTTTACAGGGACAGTGAAGAGTCTAACAGTTTCAGCAGTGCCCCAGACCTGTCCATACCCAGGACTATGTCACTGGACAACAGAGACATACAAGGCATCTGTAAGTGATTAGCCACATTTTCATGTGATTTGACAAATAAGGAAAATTAAAGAATAACTTTAATGAAGTGTTCAAGTCTGTTTGTTAGTTAGATTTACATTGAATGTCTGCAAGAAGGCAAAATATGTGAATAACTGTTTGAATGCCACTTTAACCTTTCCCTGTTGAGTGCATATACTCTGCATAAATCTGATTTATGTAAAGAATTAACTTCAGCCCATTACTCCACAAGTATTAATGTAAAAAATGGTTACCACAAGAAAGTTTAGGCATGGCAGAAACTGTAGAATCAAATCTGATTCTATGTCATTCCATAAGCAAACAGAGCAGACCCTGATCAGACAGCTCCTACAGGAGCCATCTGAGCGTGGTCTACTCTATTTGCAAAGGCAGTAAGAGGTGTACTTATGGAATAAATTTGTTATTTTGTAGCTCATAGTGTACCTGTTGATGTCCCATCTTCTCCAAGAAGCTGGAGCATTGATTTGATAGACGAGGACAGTGGTCTTGCATCATGTAAGTACTTAATAGCTGGTGTCAAATTATTATGTGAATTTATTGTTGTACAAGAATGATGTTTTTCCAGTGTTTCAACATGTTCTCGCACCCTAATTATGTATTTCAACACTCATATTCCCCTTTTCTTGTGTCTGTAAAGCTGAATAAGTCCATTTGGCAAAAATTTGATAACTTTAATTTACACCGACATAGTAGCAAATAGTGCACGACTTCACTGTTTGTCTTGTCTTGTTTTGTCTGTCTGAATACTTAGGGTAGTAAGGCTATAATGATACTATTACTTTTTAAATGTTCATATACAGTTTGACCTGTTTATTTTATGTTAAACGATTGCAGACCTTATCAGATTCCTTGCTGAACACTAGCAGGATTGAATTTTGTCCAGAACTTCGGATCAGTTAAAAACCAATTTCCTGCCATTTATTACATTGGCAAGAAAGGCTCAAAAAGTTTGTAATTGTGAATTTGTGATTTTAATTGGAAACAGTCTGGATGCAAAAACACCCAGTCATTGAAAATGTAAACTGTAAGACATTCAAACTCTTATCTCTTGTAAGAATGAGTAAACATCTATTCATAACTGCTCTGTGTTCTATGACAGTGACATCTAGTGGCAGTTTCCAGCCATATCCGTCCCCAGGCAGCACTGGCAGCAGCTGTAACAGTCTTAACCGTCGTTGGCAGAGAGGTCAGTCAACAACACTAGAGGGCAGTCTGCGGAGGAGAAGTATTCAGGACAGTCTCTCCACCGAGGCGCAGGTAATCACTCTGTGAAGTATACTTTGAGTAGTGGATTAAGTATTTAATATTTACTTGAAGAATATTCATGTAGGAATCTATTACTACATGGATGCTACCTTAGATAATTCTTATCCTGGCATATGAAAATTTGCCATGGCAGACAGTGTAGAATCCATCTATAACACAAACAATGCAGACCCTGATTAGAAAGCCCGTACAGGAGCTGTCTGATCAGTTTGCAAAAGCATAAATGTGAGTATAAATGAAATAAAAGGTTTTGATCTTCAGTAATAGGTCTCGACTTCAGTTTTCCAGAGTAAACATTAAAATTTATTTCCACAAACTTTCAAGACAAGTGGTAGCTAATTGCATGAAGCTTTTGTATAGGGTGCTTTCTGCATTACTTTTCTTAGGCATTTAACAGCCAACTTCTTTTAATGACACCTGAATTTATTTAATTACTCTTTATGCTAAGCGCAACCTGACTGGCATTTGCAGACAGCTTTGATCCAGGGTTACTCATCAGGCTCCTGGCTGTTTGACACTCAGTGAATAGTTTCTCTAACATTAAACAAATAGGAATTAACCATTTCCTTCATAAATACGCCTTTCTATGCCTCTTGAAACCATTGTTATAAATATGTCTGAATATTTTATTCACCTCAAAACTCTATCTGGCTGGCACTCATTAGAATTAACTAGGATTTGGCAAAGAAATTTAAAAACTGGATGAGGGAGTAACAGGGCATTTTATCAGGATCCGAACTGTTTGACCCTCAGAGGCTCTGATTAACAGTTTGGAACAAAGTCCACTATGTATATCTAATAATTGTGGCAGATTTTATTTAGAGTTCAAAGGGTTTATAAAAGAAAACACAGTGGATCAGCACCTGCAATGCAAGTAAACCATTTACTTCATAGATACACCTTTGTATGCCTTTGCAAACAGAGTAGACCCGTCTAATCTGGACCTACACTGTTTGCTTAATATATGAAATAATATAGATATGATTCTACTGTTTCTGTCATGGTTAAACGTTCTTGTGTCCATATGTCATTATACAAATTTATCTAATTAATATAATTTATGGTATCATTTTTTCTTGCAGAAATTTTCATGGAGTAAAGGGTTAGATAAGTACATTATAACATAAATAGTCGTGTCACATATAAAAGAAATAATAATTATATGTTAATGACATAATATAATAGATGATGTGATATTTTCCTACAGATTGCCTCATCTAACCGACCAAAGAGACATAAGATGGCTTTGGGTATTATGTTTGGTGCTATGGACGGTGCCAGTGAGGAAGCTAATAGGTAAGTCAATGGCTTAATCCTTTACCTGATGAATACGCATATATTAACAACATGAATATTAATTGGCTGATGCTTTATAATGGCATAGGAACACAGAAATGTTTAGCCATGGCATGGACTGCATAATCAGACAAATATTATTTAATGAGCAAGCAGGGCAGACCTGATCAGATGACTCCTACTGGAGCAGTCTGGGTCTAGTCTGTTTGCAAAGGCATCAAAAAGTGTTTATGAGGTAAAGGGTTAATTTTATGGGATATTCTAAAGAAAACTGTAACATGATAGATGTTGCAGACCCTAATGAGGATCCCTCTCATCTGGGTCTACATTGTTTGCAAAGGACATTAGTGACTCATGTCCTGCACTGTAAGGGTTAAAAGCAAGCTTTTGTCAGTAGAAACCGTTTCTGCTTCAGATTATGATGCAAAGTTTTAAAAGACAGATTCAGAGTGTCAAAGAGTTTGGATCCTGATAAGTTGCCAAGTTATTTGGCATCTCATCAAGTTCCAAGTTGTTTGCAGATATGATCACAGATCTGCTCATAGCATATTAATGGTTAATTTGGAGTGCAATGATTCCTGATTTGATTGTCAAGAATTATTGTTGATGCAAGTCTTGTATTGGTTTTTCTTGTCTTTTACAGACTGTTTGAGAATTTCTTCTTCTCGCACATCGCCCTGATGGAAGGTCATCTTGAACAACTGAAGAACAGCGTGGAGAAGGCCTTCTACAGTAAACAGTTTCTCTTTAGGATGATTGAGGTACGCATCTTGTCAAACTCATGCTTAATTTGCAAGATAAAATTGTGCTAAATTTATTTTACTGTGGAATTTGATTGAAACAGAAATAATAAAATGCAGATAGAGATGCTTTTTTGATGTCTTTGCAAACAGATTAGACCCAAATCGGACAGTTCCAGTAGCAGCCATCTTGAAGGGTCTGCTTTGTTTGCTGTAAAACTGATTCTGCATTAGAATTAGACTGACATAGTAGCAAATTGTGTAGAACCTGATCAAACTGCCCCTGAAGGTAGGTCTGCACTATTTGCCATAGTTTTTCTGTGGGAATACTTTGCGTAATTAGAGTATTGATAATTTTGTTTGTGCCGATGTTTATATGGAGATAAAATGTAAAGTTAGAAATAATGCAATTAAATTAACTTTACATTGTGAGAATGTCATGACTTGATGCTATTTCAGGCTTTTGAGTCCTTCCGGAGGGACATGACAGACTTGTACACTGCTCCCCGGCTGTCTGAGCCGGTCTGGCTAAATATGATGGCCTTCAGTAGCTACAAGTACATGCTATGTGACAAGTTTATACGAGAGTTTGTTGGTCTGGCCAACAAGTATGACAGTAAAAATACAAACTTGTAAGTTGTCTGTTTCTGAGTTTTGCTTTGTTTGTTTTTTATCTGTGATATATGCCAACCTTTTCAAAGAAGTTGTTTTTAGCTCGACTATTCGAAGAATAGTGGAGCTATCCTACTCGCCCCGGCGTCCGCGTCACACTTTGGTTAAGGTTTTTGTTAAAGTCCATTTTTTGCCTCTAACCTTTGGAATAAAGCTTTGAAACTTGGAACACTTGTTCACCAACACAAACTTCATCTGTAGGTAAGAGTACATAACTCTTTCAAGCATTTTGACAGAATAACGGCCCCTTTTAACTTAGAATTTTTGGTTACGGTTTTTGTTAAAGTCCACTTTTTGCCTCTTACCTTTGGAATAAAGCTTTGAAACTTGGAGCACTTGTTCACCACCACAATCTTCATCTATAGGCAAGAGTACATAACTCTGTCAAGCATTTTGACAGAATTATGGCCCTTTTTGACTTAGAATTTTTGGTTCAGGTTTTTGTTAAAGTCCACTTTTTGCCTCTTACCTTTGGAATAAAGCTTTGAAACTTGGAACACTTGTTCACCACCACAATCTTTATCTATAGGCAAGAGTACATAACTCTGTCAAGCATTTTGACAGAATTATGACCCTTTTTGACTTAGAACTTTTGGTTCAGGTTTTTGTTAAAGTCCCACTTATTTACATAACCCTTTGAGACAAAGCTTTAAAACTTGGAACACTTGTTCACCATCACAAACTTCATCTGTAGTTAAGAGTACATAACTCTGTCAAGCATTTTGACAGAATTATGGCCCTTTTTAACTTTGAACTTTTGGTTAAGGTTTTTGTTAAAGTCCACTTATTTACACAACCCTTTGAGATAAAGCTTTAAAACTTGGAACACTTGTTCACCACCACAATCTTCATCTGTTGGCAAGAATACATATCTCTGTCAAGCAATTTGACAGAATTATGGCCCTTTTTAACTTTGAACTTTTGGTTAAGGTTTTTGTTAAAGTCCACTTATTTACACAACCCTTTGAGATAAAGCTTTAAAACTTGGAACACTTGTTCACCACCACAATCTTCATCTGTAGGCAAGAATACATACCTCTGTCAAGCAATTTGACAGAATTATGGCCCTTTTTAACTTAGAACTTTTGGTTTAGGTTTTTGTTAAAGTCCACTTATTTACATAACCCTTTGAGATAAAGCTTTAAAACTTCGGACACTTGTTAACAATCACAATCTTCATCTGTAGGCAAGAGTACATAACTCTGTCAAGCATTTTGACAGAATTATGGCCCTTTTTAACTTACAACTTTTGGTTAAGGTTTTTGTTAAAGTCCACTTATTTACATACTATTAATACTATTAAAGATATTTTACTGAGACTGATTACTTGCTTCTAGTATCATTGGACACTATTTTAGTCCACTATCAAGCATTTTTACACTAACAATTCTGAGAATAGTCGAGCGCGCTGTCCTGTGACAGCTCTTGTTTTTTATGTCCTGAAAGAGGGCTACCAGTATATGATCTTTAGACTGCTTAGCAAATTTTCATTGATAGATAATATTTCATACATAAAATTTGGATCTTGAAGCACACTTTGAATTGCTTTTCAAAAATGCAATCAGAGTGTCAAACACTTTGGATCCTGATTTACTTGATAACTTTATCTGGAGGTAATCAGCAATTGGTCTTACTGTATTCAAATATAACTATTATAATTTAGTTCAGTGTGTGATTTGATGTCCAGTGGTAACTTAAGGCAAACTCCTGTTCAACATGTAGTCCTTCTCATGTTAACAAATGATGTCTGCCCAATCTCTGATCTGCAGCATTTCTGTAGGAACCATCTTATCAGAAAGGGTTAATTGCTGCATGATGTTTTGGCATAAAAATTGTATACATGAACATAAACCATACAGGAGACTTACAATCATCCAGTTAGCCAAGATAGCAATGAATATTTGTTGATAACATCAAACTCATTTTTTTTCCATTACACTCATGAACAAAATTGTGTCTGTTCAACAGTTTAGAGATGTTACTCTTTCTTAATTTTGACTCTTTCCTTCATATAAACGCCTTTTTACGCATTTGCAAACAGATTAGACCCAGATCAAAGGCTCTTGTAGGAGCCATTTGATCATGGACAGCTCTGTTTGCTTTTGACATGATATGGATCTGATTCTACAGTTTGTCAAAGCAAAAAGTTCTCTTGAAAAGTTTACATTATAAAAATTCAGCTAATAAATGCTAGTTAATGTTATTTCTTACATGAATACTGAACAGGGAGAGGGTTAACCTCCTACTTGCTTATGTTAAATTGGCAATGTTATTGTCAAAAGGTTTTGATCCACATGAGACTCAAAGTAGTTCTAACCCCTCTAATCCAGAATTTTAATAGAGAACAAATAATGTCTTTTTAGGCAGGTGGCTGTTTAATGAACTTCAACCTGCATGAAGCTGCCACCTGTCCGAAAAAACAGTACATACTGATTTTAATGTGTAGTTTAGAGGGGTTTTACTGTATTATGAAATCTGAAAATTGTTGTCATGTTTTGTTCTGCTGTTTTATGTTGAGTGATGTTTGTTGCAGCTTCATGAGTACACTGGTCACAGCCGTCTTGACCCACCACCTAGCCTGGGTTCCGACAGTGATGCCAGCAGGCGGGTCGCCATCCAACACCTACCTGGATAAACATTCTGCCAAATGGGTGGACACACTGGCCAAAACCCACCCCTATAACCCCCTCTGGGCTCAACTTGGGTAAGCACGTAAAAATCAGATGAGCTCTAGATCAGAGGAATATGTAGGAAATATAGGTTATATATTTGATACATGTATATTTCTCTACCAAATCCTCATTTCAATTGCAACTCTTTGGCGATTCTTTCAAGTACAGTAAAACCCCTGTAGACCAGAATTCAAGTACAGAAGAATATAGATACTTTTGATACTAATTTGGAAGTCAAGTTTAGAGGAGTTTTACTGTATCACCGAGCTAGTTTTGGACCGAGATAAAATAACCATGTCAAAGTTACTTTTAGTAAAATGATTCTTCTTTAAAATGATCTCCAAAAAGAGGTATAACTCTTGGTCATTATATACAAATGCAAGTGGTAGCTTAGTTAAGCAAACCACCTGGTTTTAAAGACTTCTGTGTTTAATCATAATCCCTCTACTCCAACAATATTCATGTGAGAAATAATAACATTGTAAATATTAACCCTTTCCCATTCATCTTTATAACTACTTTGTCTATGAATATTCAGTAGGTATTGAAATTTGAAATAAAAAGGGAAAAGGTTAATGCAGAACATGTGTTGGAGAAAGCTCCCTAAGATCCATGCATTAAGCAACTACCTGTTTTTACAATTACCTATGTTAATAAATCATGTGGTCATTTTAGCGGGACTCAATTATATATGATGTATTTGATATACCGAAAATAAATGAGAATGATTTTGTGTTTCATTTCAGTGATTTGTATGGTGCTATTGGGTTTCCTCTCAAGCTGTCAAGAACTGTAATAGTCGGAAAGAAGGCAGAAGTAGTGAAGAAAATATTATATGTCCTCAGTTACTT
Source organism: Azorinus chamasolen (assembly GCA_963576725.1). Lineage (NCBI taxonomy): Eukaryota > Metazoa > Mollusca > Bivalvia > Cardiida > Solecurtidae > Azorinus > Azorinus chamasolen. Next base: position 36,883,489 of record OY755236.1, on the reverse strand, counting down.
TATACGCTGCAGTGATGTGCTGGAAACAGGGGAACTTGCTTCTCTGGACACTTACTTGAATAATTTAAACTTTGTAGAAAGCCCAAATGATAGTGATAGAAATATGGTGCCATCAACCCCAACCCCTGTAAACTCATGTGGGGCCACGCCCCAATGTCCACCTCAATTCAATTCTCTTCCATTGGATTCACTTGTGTCTGATATATCTATCCAGGACAAAAATATGAATAATGGTAAGAAAAAAGACTTCAATAGTAATGATAAAGGTTCTTGTGTTCCAAGTGGGGAAGAAATGTGCAACTTGTGTGAAATGAATAGAAAATCAGGTGACTTTACGAAGAATAAAATTGGCAAGAGTGTCTTCTATTTGGAGTCCCCAAGTGTAGGTGTGTGTAACTGTGATAAATCTAGTCAAAGCAGAGACTGCAATAAGCCAGGTCGTGCACAGAGCTTCAATTTGGAGGAAGGAAGTGGGCAGCAAGTAAGTAGTATTATGCAAAGGAAAAAAGAAAGTCTCAAACTAACTTTGGATATCCCAAGTCAGGAATCTCTGTGCTCAGTCAGTGGTAATAATACTTCAACTGGTGCTATCAAAAATAGTGAAGTGTTAAAACCATGCAAACTGTCACTTGTCGATGTTCTTGAGGATGCTAAGTGTCATAATGTTCAACATGTCCGAAAGTCCTCAGATATTGGTAGAATTCAAGACGTCGTGGATAGGGATGACTTACGAACGGATCCAATGAAAACTGTGACAGGGTTGGGTTTACAGGAAAATGTTGATAAAGTTTTAACGAAGGATGAAATTATATCCATTTTCCAGAAAAAGGGAAGCAACAGCATGTATGATGAGTATTTTGATGCAGAAGGCGTGGAAGCCAAGACTATTGATGATGTTGATGAGAAAGATAGAGTTGTTGACTTACCCTCAGTCAAAAAGCAGTCTTGTAACGAGCGGAGGGTTCAGATAGATGAATCTTCGCATAAAACTCCATCTCTGCCAGATTTGTCAGCAAGTCATTCAAAGACGGAGCAACTGAAGTCGCACAGAAGCAGACTAGGGTCCCTGGATCAGACCTACAAGCAGAGAAGATCATCCATGTCTCGTCAGATCTCTGAAAATGCACCTGGAAGATGCAGGTAGGCGGCACTTCTGTGAACAATGGTGAAATTAGATTTTTGCCTTTGTTAGATAAAATTAGTCTTCTTTTATGACCATGAACAGAGGAGACCCAGATCAGAGAGGCAGCTGATCAGGGTCTGCTCTGTTTGCATATAGAAATATAGAGATCTGATTCTATAGTTTCTGCTATGGCTAAAATGTCCTGTGTCCATATGCCATTATAAAAAAAAAAATCATATTCATCTTTATTATGTTTTTATTTCTTACATAAAAAAATCATCAGGTAAAGGGTTATAGTTAGGAATTCTCAAATAAAATTTAACATCATTACATGTCAATATGTATGTGCAATGTATCAGATTTGATTTCAAGACAAACACCATGTAACAGAAATAAATTGTTTTGAACTTTCAGACCAGTAACTCCAACAGAGTTAGGCAAGAGGAGACACATGTCATCCACCAGTAGTTTTGACATTGACCTATATGACCCCAGGGCCTTCTGCCAGGAGCTTCCAATGCCTGGGTAAGTGTTTTCTTTTTACCCTTTGAATGCTGAATGATTAAAAATGGTCAGTCACTTTCAAAAGAAGAGTCCATTCAGTTTGAAAATATTATTTTATGACAGTATTTGGAATGGCATACTGTAGAACATGATTAGAGGGTTCCTTGAATAGTCTTGTAATCTAGGTCTTTTGCAAATGCCAGTTGATTTGTTCCAGGCAGTTAAAACGTCAAGTACTTTAAGTTTGAATGTTTAGGAGAAAGACTATTGGAGTTATATTGTGACTTGTTTCATTTTTAAAAGGATTGATAACATCTAACTTTTACCTGAAATATGCACTGTTCATTCTATTTCTGTTCTAGGTATGTAACCGAATATCCTCAGGGCTGTAAATAATATTCATACTGATCTATCAAATTCTCATATTTTTCAGCCAAACCCTATCATGCTGCAACTCTTTAGAATTGTCTCTCTGATGCCTCTCTGATGCAATTCTAATGAGTTGCCAGAAGATTGGGCTTGGTGGAGAAAATATCAAAAGTGTTTTAATTAGACTCCCCAATTAACTTCTTGACTCCTTACCTACAGCACTGCACTAAATTATATTTCTACAAGCTAGACACCCTTATTTCTTGTAACCCTATATTTTAAAGTACATGTATTAATGTTTTCTTCTTTTCTCAACTCTTTATTAGTCTTGGCTGCGAGTTGAACTGCTCTAGCCAGAAGGACTTTGACAAGAACTTTGGTCGCTCACTGCTTGCTGACTATTCTGACCACTACATGAGTGACTTTGTTCTCCATGGTACATCGGACAAGGCATATGAAGAAAAACTGGTGCGGGATCTCAAAATGGCCACCCAGTACTCAGTTCTGGACGAGACAATAGCAGAGGCTGTGTATATAGTGGCCGATACAGACCAATGGTGAGCATAGATTTGTTTATGTACCAGTATGAATGAGCCATGTCATGGGGGAAGAAAGTAGCTAGAGGTTGTAAACGGTTTTAAACCAGATCCAGATCTTGGCACAGAATGATGTAACCTTATGTTTTTTAACTCTTTCCTTGTTGAATATTTGTATATGAAATAATGACATCATTAATACTTACTTGTTGAATTTTCATAATGGCATATGTACACAGGATGTTTTGGTATTTGTAGAAACTATCATAATGTCATAAGTAACCAGAGCAGACCCTGATCAGACGGCTCCTATTGGAAAGTCTGACCCAGATCTACTCTGTGTGCAAAGGCGTGAAATAGCAAGTATGTGTGAGAAAGGGTTAATTATTGTCTTCCTCAAATTGTAAAGGTTTAAAGGGAGTGAGATTCATTTTTACTGAAAAATACAATCAAAGTATCAAACAGTTTGGATCCTCATGAATCAAGATACTTGGCATCTCAGCAAGATCAAATTTGTTTGCAAAGATTATCAAAGGTATGCCAAATAAATCATAATTACAACAGTTTTGCACTCAAAATATTTCACCATTAAACCTATACATGTACCTGATAAAGATGCCTTTTGACCCCTTTGCAAACAGAGAAGACAGTTCCTGTTTTGGACGTCTTATCAGGGTCTGCTGTGTTTGCTTTTGGAATTTTATGTTTTTGATTTTACAGCTTTTGCGTCAGCCAAAATATCCTGCATTCATTTACCATAAATTGATTATAAACATTCCACCAGTTAAGTCTTATGAAAGGAGAATTTCCAATAACACTCTATATGTTTAAAACTTGAGGGATTTTTTTTTCACAATTTGACTAATTACAGGACAGTGAAGCTGTACAGTAGTCAGCACATTGACAGTGGTGGACCTCAGGCCCAGACTGAAGGCAGCAGACCTCCAGCCCAGACCTGTCTTACCTCACAGCTCATTTCCAACCTCACAGAGGCTGTCGTCAGCATGAACAAACTCAAAATGAGCCCAGAATTTGTAAGCTATTAATTCATTAGTTTTGAATACAGTTCAAATTATTATATACACATTTGCTGTTAGAAATTATCTCTCTTTTGTTTAACCCTTTACTCCATTAATACGTCTTTCTACGCCTTTGCAAACAGAGAAGATCCAGATCAGACGGCTCCTATTGGAGCCATCTGATCAGGGTCTGCTCTGTTTGCTTATGATATAATATAGATATGATTCTACACTTTCTGCCATGACCAAAAGTTCCTGTGTCTATTTTCTATTATAACAATTAATCTAATTAATACTCATGATATAATTATTTCTTACATAAATATTCATGGAGTAAAGGATTAAAAACAAGTGTCACAGAGTACAATTTGTTATATATGCATCAAAGAATAGGGAATTTGACAATATACTTGTTATACCCCCACAAACAGAGTTTGAGGGGGGTATACTGGAATCAGCCTGTCGGTTGGTCGGGCGGTCTGTCTGCAAAATCTTGTACGGCGAACTCCTCCTTCAGTTTCAACCCGATTCATTTGATACTTGGCATAAATGTTACTCAGGTGTAGTAGATGTGCAAGACACAAATTTCAGGTCTCTGTGACCTTGACCTTGACCTTTGGCTATGAAATTGGTCTTGAAATTGGCAGGCAAAAGCTTGTACTTTGAACTCCTCCTTCTCATTCAACCTGATTCACTTGATACTTGGCATAAATGTTACTCAGGAGTAGTAGATGTGTAAGACACAAATTTCAGGTCTCTGTGACCTTGACCTTTGACCTTTGGCCTTGAAATTGGTCTTGAAATTGTTAGGCAAAATCTTGTACTTTGAACTCCTCCTTCACTTTCAACCTGATTCACTTGATACTTGGCATGAATGTTACTCAGGAGTAGTAGATGTGCAAGACACAAATTTCAGGTCTCTGTGACATTGACCTTGACCTTTGGCCTTGAAATTGGTCTTGAAATTGGCAGGCAAGATCTTGTACTTTGAACTCCTCCTTCAATTTCAACCTGATTCACTTGATACTTGGCATAAATGTTACTCAGGAGTAGTAGATGTGCAAGACACAAATTTCAGGTCTCTGTGACCTTGACCTTGACCTTTGGCCTTGAAATTGGTCTTGAAATTGGCAGGCAAAATCTTGTACTTTGAACTCCTCCTTCAGTTTCAACCTGATTCACTTGATACTTGGCATAAATGTTACTCAGGAGTAGTAGATGTGCAAGACACAAATTTCAAATCTCTGTGACCTTGACCTTTGGGCTTGAAATTGGTCTTAAAATTGGCAGGCAAAATCTTGTACGGCGAACTCCTCCTTCACTTTCAACCTGATTCACTTGATACTTGGCATAAATGTTACTCAGGAGTAGTAGATGTGCAAGACACAAATTTCAGGTCTCTGTGACCTTGACCTTGACCTTTGTCCTTGAAATTGGCAGGCAAAAGCTTGTACTTTGAACTCCTCCTTCAATTTCAACCTGATTCACTTGATACTTTGCATAAATGTTACTCAGGAGTAGTAGATGTGCAAGACACAAATTTCAGGTCTCTGTGACCTTGACCTTTGTCCTTGAAATTGGTTTTGAAATTGGCAGGCAAAATCTTGTACTTTGAACTCCTCCTTCACTTTCAACCTGATTCACTTGATACTTGGCATAAATGTTACTCAGGAGTAGTAGATGTGCAGGACACAAATTTCAAATCTGTGTGACCTTGACCTTTGGCCGTGAAATTGGTCTTAAAATTGGCAGGCAAAATCTTGTACGGCGAACTCCTCCTTCACTTTCAACCTGATTTACTTGATACTTGGCATAAATGTTACTCAGGAGTAGTAGATGTGCAAGACACAAATTTCAGGTCTCTGTGACCTTGACCTTGACCTTTGGCCTTGAAATTGGCAGGCAGAATCTTGTACTTTGAACTCCTTCAATTTCAACCTGATTCACTTGATACTTTGCATAAATGTTACTCAGGAGTAGTATATGTGCAAGACACAAATATCAGGTCTCTGTGACCTTGACCTTTGTCCTTGAAATTGGTCTTGAAATTGGCAGGCAAAATCCTGTACTTTGAACTCCTCCTTCACTTTCAACCTGACTCACTTGATACTTGTTTTGGCTTGTAATATGGGGATTTGGTGTCACAGTTTTAAAGTTACTGAATTTATATTTGGGATACGTAATAGTCACAAATAGCAGATGCGCAAGACACAATTTTCATGTGTTTACGGTTAGCCATTGTAGAATTATCCCCCCCTGAACTTTGAATATTTTTTGTCATTTTTGCATGAAACATGGGGAGTTGGTGTCACAAACTCCTCCTTCATTTTGAAACTTATTAAATTGATACTTGCCATACATACTAAACACGAATAGTACATGTGCAAGACACAATTTTCCTGTGTTTAGTGTTAGCCATTACAGAATTTTCTCTATTTGAACTTTGGGTATTTTTGTTATTTGGTCCTGTTACATGTTCAAAACTTGGATTTGCAATCAAGGCTGCTGTGTGGGGGTATTCATCACCTTTAGTGATAGTTCTAGTTTCTATTGTTCTTTTCAGTTTCCCAAATACATTTCAATCTCTATTTAATCTCTATTAACCATTTACTCCATAAATATGCCTTTGGAAACAGTAGACCCAGATCAGATGGCTCCTGTAGAAACCATCTGGTCAGGGTCTGCTGTGTTTGCTTATGAAGTAATAAAGATTATGAATCTACAGTTTCTGCCATGGCCAAGCATTTCTGTACCTATGTTGCATAACAATTAATAATAATTAATATTCATGTAGTAAAGTTTTAAAGATACAAAAGAAGAGAATGCATTATGGTAATATTTGACTTGATCCATGTCTGATGGGTTGAATTTAAAAATGGAAATATTTATTTATTTTATAAATGGAAAGTTTCATAATATTCAAAATTATTTGATTGAAGTTTGTTCTTTGTAAAATGTATGATTTGGATTTTAGCTGACTTTACTAAGAAAATTTGTAACATTTGAAATGCTTTTATTTCAGTGTGTCATGCATTTAGAAGATCGACTCCAGGAGATATACTTTAAAAGCAAAATGCTAGCTGAATACCTCTCCCAGACCAAGAAGAAAAACATAAAGGAGCTACTCCCTATGCTGGGGTAAGTAAGACTTGCGTTTTCCTTACTTCAGAGGATTGTTATAGCTAAACTCTCCTGTAGTCTTTAATAATACCAAGCAAAGCTTTAAACATCTATAACTTGTTTCTTTCATACAATGAAATTGAATGAACAAAATGTATAAACCCTTACAATGCAGAGTTTTCATATGGACTATTCCAAAATTCAAACAGGTCAAACTTATATATGGTGAATATTTAGGGATTTTTTAAAGAAAAGTGTAACATGACCGGCAGTGCAGACCCTGATGTGAGGGCTCCTCTATCAGGGTCTACACTGTTTGCAAAGGACATTAGTGACTTGTGTCCCACACTGTAAGGGTTAATATCGTTCAGAAACTTTGGCAGGGTGACACTTAGGGATCACTTCTGGGTCAAGTCTGTCCATCTGTATTTCATTAGGCTTTTTTCTTCTAAAATTTATTCTTTGTTAATGATAAAGAAGTATATGTCACAGACCTTTATTCAATTTATTGTAGGTAAAGGTCATATTTGTCACTTGTGTTAGATAAGCGTTTTTTTCTCTCTTGAACGAAAGTACCTTCTAGTTGATTTTCAAACCGATAGTCACTCCTAGAAGTTCCTTTAACTTTTCCCGATTGAATATTCATGTAAGAAATCATGTTTTATCTAATTCTGTACACAGGATTTTTTGGTATTGATAGAAACTAAAGTCAGGCCTATTGTAATTTCATAAGCAAACAGAGCAGACCCTAATTAGATGGCTCCTACAGGATCCATCTGATCTGAGTCTACTCTGTTTACAAAGGCATAGAAATGCCTATTTATGGAGTAAACTTCTCTGTATTTTTCAGGTTTGACAGGAGTGATCTGCCCCTGTTGGTGGCCATAGCTGGAACCCATACTCCAAACTTCCCAATAGTCTGTCTAACATGAGAGAACGAAGCAAAAGTCAAAACATGGATGCGAACATGTAGACCCTCTGGCAAATGAGATATTTTTGGAAGGACAGAGTCACTTCTAATTCAAGATCCAAACTGTTTGACACTCTGATTAAGCCAAACAGTAGAATTTATTTAGTGAGAATTTACTTTGTAAGCTAAACCTATTGGACAGGTACACCAGGGGACTTCCTAGATGCTATTTAACCCTTTACTCTATAAATATTCATGTAAGAAATAATGTTTATATGAATATTTATTAGCTTAATTTTTATGGCATATAAGCAAGAGACATTTTGGTCATGGCAGAAACTGTAGATTCTGATCAATATCGTGCCATAAGGAAAGAGAACAGATCCTGATCAGAAGGTCCTACAGGAGCTGTCTGATCTTGGTCTATTCTGTTTGCAAAAGTATTAAAATGTTTATCTATGGAGTAAAGGGTTTAAAAGTATTTGAAAAAATATGTGGTTAAAATGCCAGAATTTATTAGTGTGTATACCCAAGTGCTTTATTGTCATAGAGGCCTTATCAGCTCTTTGTTGTAAACTCTTTGTAAGTTAAGTAGTTTTGTTGTCTGCTCAAATATCATCTTCAGCATTTTCAAAACTAACAATTTTCTTTCTGAATTTTTGTAGCAGTTGAGCCTGAGTGACAAAATTTGGATCTCATATCAGACCCCATGTTTTGTGGGGCCAGATCTGGATCTAAATTGTTTGCAACGGTCATACCGGTACTTGGCAGGGGAATAAACTGCTAGAATGCAAATATTTAAACTCTCTATTGTTTATTCATTCAGAGATGAAGTTAAACATAATCATTGGCACACAAAGCTCACTGTTATTCATGCAGATTTTGTAATGTCATGACTTGAATCCAGGTGCAAATGACCATGGAAATGGTCAAATTATTCTTACTTTTAAGAAATTGCTTTTTGGGTTGGTATTATCTATATTAATATATGTATAGAATATAAACAGAAAATTGATTAACTGCTATTTGATAAAAAAAAAAGTAAGAGACTCAAGATTACATACGATTCTAGTTTTTTTTTAACCCTTTACATGATAAATATTTATAATGAATGAATGAATATTAATTTGTTGAATTTTGAATTTTTGTAATTTCATCATGAAAAGGGGAATTTTTTAGAATGGCAGAAATTGCAGAATCATATCTATATTATTTCATAAACAAACAGCAGACCCTGGTCTGATGTCTCCTACTGGAGCTATCTGATCTGGGTCTGCTCTGTTTGATAAAGGCATCACTGACAGGTAAAGGGTTAAAAAAAAAATGCCTCATTCACAATTGAATTAATTAACAATTGATTAACCCTTTGCTTGCTGAATTTTAAAACACATTTCTTCTTCTTTACCCATGCCCTGTTGTATAATTACATATATCTTCACTGTGTACAAGTATTTCTCTGTGCAATCACTGCTGTGGTGTGCACTGGTTGCACAATCAACTTGTAAATAGTGCAGACCCTGATGAGACAGCTCCTGCAGGAGCTGTCTCATCTGGGTCTTCACTATTTACAGGTAGGTATATTGACGTGAATAGCAGGCGAAGGGTTAATTGATAGACCACCATTCCTTGTGTACATCACAGTACTCTACCAGTTGTAGGCTGTCTTTAACCCGGTGTATGCTGAATCTTTAACCCTTTTCTCCATAAATACGCCTTTGCAAACAGAAGACCCAGATCAGACGGCTCATGTATTTGTAATGCTGAACAAGTCAAGTTTGCAAATTATGCTGAGTGGCCTAGCAGCAAATAGTGTAGACCCTAATCAAACGGCTCTTCAAGAGTTTAATGATCTGGGTCTGCAATACTTTCTTACATTTGTCTGTCTGAAGAAGGCCAATTACTAAAAAATGATTGGTTGTTCATCAAAGACTTTGCTTTAGAAAGACTTTTCTTAAGACTGGAGTAAAGTGTTTCATGCTTTATCCCTTTCTCTGTTCTATATTTATTCCAAATTTCAATACCTACTGAATATTCATGGTTAAATAGTTATAATGAAATATTGAACGTGGAACATTGTAGCCATTTTAGAAAGTAATGAGATCTATCAAATTTCATAAGCAAACAGAGCAGACCCTGATCAGACGGTTCCTATACGTTTATATGAAGGAAAGGGTTATTGTCTTATTGAAGAAAAATCAGTTCTGAAAGTTTTATAAAGGGAGAGACTTGTACAATGGTTGGTTTTTGGTTTTATTTGGCTGAGCTCTTTACATGAATAGATGGACATAGCTTTATCAGTCTGAGTTCAATAGGGTTCCAAAGTCCAATAATCTTGTATTAACATGATGAGAAGATAAATTTTTTTTTTTTAAAAATGAAGTTGATTTGTACATGCAAAGATTTGTAATATTTGGGATACAATTCATTTACATTTGTACATGCAAAGATTTGTAATTTTTGGAATACAATTCATACACATGTACATGTAGTAGGAGAATTTAGTTTAATATAAGAATTTGAGTTAAGTTCTTTTTGAAAATGTCGCTCTGTTTTTATGTACATGTATATACTGAATTGAAATGCCAATTTATCCTTTACCTCATAGAAATGCATTTTGATGCCTTTGCAAACAGAGTAGACCTAGACTAGATGGCTCCTGTAGGAGAATCTGATGCCTTTGCAAACAGAGTAGAGCTAGACCAGATGGCTCCTGTAGGAGAGTCTGCATTATGTGCTTATGGAATTATATTAGAGATTTCTACAGTTTTTGCCGTGGTTACATAGGTCGTTTAACCCATTCCTACATTTTGACGCCTCTGTAAATGTCGCTTTTTTAAACCACTGTGATTAAAATGCATTTGCTCCTTTGAGCAAATTCTATATTTATCACAATGGTTTCAAAACTACACAAATTAAATTTTCCTTTTCTCTAGTAAATGCCCCTTTTTGGGTAGATTTATCCAAAGAGGTTGTGTTTAAAAGTAGTCAGTGAGGGAATGGGTTAAAGAAATTCAGCAGCTTATTTTTTTAACATGAATATTCACCAGGTAATAGGGTAAGAGGTAAATATCTCTAAGTAAAAGTGATGTAAAGATGGTCACAAACACATAGTGTTACCTCTGACAGTATATTTATCCAAGTTATTTATTTCCACATCGGTGTGTGGTGTATGAAATCCTGTGATATGTATATTTTTCAATGCTTAGTGTGTTAGATGTGTGACTGTGCTGACTATAGATCTGTTAGTTATGTATATTGTAAACTCTGTTTTGTAAATGTATCACTGTCACAAGCAATGAAATTGCCATGTAGCACAAGCTTGGGTATGTGTTGAATAAGAGAAATAAAACTACAAAAGGAAAAAGGTTGGAAAGAGAATTGTTTGTTTAATTACTTTTGTTTAACCCATTCCTCCATAGGCTATTTTTAGACCCAACCTCTTTGAATGAATCTACCTAAAAGGAGCATTTACTAGAGGAAAGTGAAATTTTAGAATATTGTAGTTTGAAACCATTGTGGTAAATACAGCATTTGCTCCTATAGGAGCAAATGCTGTATTTATCATAATGGTTTCCAACAGTTACTTTTACAGAGGCGTAGAAAGGCGTATTTATGGAGGAAAGGGTTAATGCTGTTTAACTGATTTAACTGTTTGTATGCTAAAGGCAAATTCAGGATGCTTATTCAAACAGTTTGGATCCAAGTGAGATGCAGAGGAAGTATGCATCTTATCAGGATCTAAACTGTTTGACACTGACTATTAAAATGAAGAGCTAGAAGAAATTTTGACTTTGAGAATTTTATCAGATGACAATTAAATAGCATGCAAAGAGTTTTATATTACTTGGTTTAATTTAGAAGTGTATGCATCAGTAAGGAGAGTGGTACATGAGTGGTGTGTAAGGTTAGTGAGACGTGGTAGTATTAACCCTTTCCTCCATATGCTATTTTTAGATCCAACCTCTTTGAATGAATCTACCAAAAAGGAGCATTAACTAGAGAAAAGGAAAAATTTAGAATTTTGTAGTTTGAAACCATTGTGATAAATACAGCATTTGTTCCTATAGGAGCAAATGCTTTTTTTATCACAATGGGTGATATTTACAGAGGCGTATTTATGGAGGAAAGGGTTAAATGAATAGCAAAAAAAGCATTTTTGACCTTCATACATTTATTTGAAATCCAGCTTTAATTTACAGTATTGTAGAGTATAATAAACCAATATAAACAAGAAAATGATAAATATATAGTGAATTGTTTTCTAGTAAATAATATGCATTTAATCATGTGATATATATATCAGCGCTCACAAAGTAGTCAAAGCTTTAAGCAAAATAAGTTGTTAGAACATGATTTTCCTATTTATGCTGAGCTTCTATGAAAATGACATGGGTGAGCACTGTAGACCCAGGTCAGGGTGCTCATTTGAAGTACTCATTGCTTCACACATTATCAGAGGTCCAGATAAGATGTGTAAATTTAAACATTTTCAAGAATAACTGCTTTGTTTCTCCTCCAAACCCTAATCGAAGAGATGATTCTAAAGAGTAGTCACAGTATAGGGTTTGGTGGAGAAATGACGATTTTAGTATTTGGATACGCACCGTTATCTGTAGCTCTGATTATTGTATCCAAAGCTGCACATTAGCATTAACAATCTTCATGGAAACCCACTACTTGATCAAAAGACATATTTGGCCAAATACTAGAACTATAGGAAGACCCAGATCATGAAAGATCCATTTGATCAGGTTCAGTACTATTTGCTACTATGCCAGTGTATTTAAAGTTATCAAAATGGTGTCAAAGTTAATTATTAAGCTTTACAAACCAGTGTAGGGGGAAATTGGTTATCTAAATAATTACTACACATGTATATGAAATGTATATGTATTTATATTGGTGCTATGAACAAGAAAAGTGTTTACCATTGCACAAACTGTAGGTACATATATATTGCTTCTTAAGCCAACAGAGCAGACCCTGATCAGAAGGCTCCTACAGGCTGTCTGATCTGGGTCTACATTGTTTGCAAAGGCATTAACCCTTTATTTCATATAAATGCCTTTTCACTTCTTTGCAAACAGAATAAACCTAGATCAGACAGATCCTGAAGGAGCTGTTTGATCACAGTCTACTCTGTTTGCTTATGGAATTATCTTTGATAGATATGATCCTTCTTCGTTTTTGTCTAAACCAAAACTTCCCTTGAAAAATTTACATTATGGATATTAAGTTAATGAATATTCATGAAGTGATAAAATCCATGCATAAATGTTCATTAAGGAAAAGGTTAAAAAACTATATGAAGTAATGGGTTATCTGAATGTTGTCTTATCTATGTTTGTTTAATTAATAACATGTATTCCTATTCTTTTTCATTTGAGTTGCATTTAACTTCATGCCTAAGTTTAATTCTGACCTTAAACTTTTATGGCTGTCTGTTACAAATGTTTAAAATGGAATGTCTCCATTGTTTTTTCAAAATCTATGACCAGAGTGTCAAAGGGTATGGATCCTGATTAGATGTTGAGTTACTCTACGTCTTATCTTTATCCAAAAGTTCATAAAGTTGTTGCTAACACGCATATATGTAATCATAATGATCTGAGTTCAATGGGTCCTTTGATGATAGTATTACATGTACAAAATGTATGCAATATGCCAGTTACACAATGTATTAATGAGGAAATTAATAACATCTGCATATATACATGTAGTGTATATTCCTGATCTTAATGTTTGTTTGCTAAGAGTGTCATGTACTGTAATGCCAGAATTTTAACCCTTTCCTCCAAATTGTCTCTTTGCAATAGGAGTAGACTTAGATCAGGCAGGTCCTGTAGGAGCCATGTGGTCAGGGTCTTCTCTGTTTGTATATGAAAATGATGATGCAGCTAATTAATATTCATAGTCAATGTTTCTGGCATGGATATTCATGGAGAAAAGGGTTAATTGGCTTATCACACAGTATTATTTACATTACATAAGTATCAGTTTTTCTGAAATAAACTTTAGTTACATTTCAGTCAGTTTTTCTTAAGTAAACTTTAGTTGAAGTAAACTTTAGTTGCATTTCATCTGAATGTAATGTCCTTTAACCCTTTCCTTCAGGAATATTCATGTAAGAATTAATGACATCATGAATGTCCTTTAGATTAATAACAAGAACACATTGACATATGCATTTTTGACAATGGCAGAAACAGTAGAATAATATCTATGTTATATCATAAGCAAACGGCAGATCCTGATCAGACCTCTCCTATAGGAGCCATCTGATCTGTGTCTCTTCTGTTCGCAAATGCGTAGAAAAGCATATTAATGGGGTAAAGGGTTAAACCCTTAACACCTTTACCTAATGAATATAAAAAAATTAAAATAATTTGTATAATGGCATTATGTAAAATGGAATTTTTGATTACTGCACATATTGTAGAAAACAGATCTATACTGATCCATAAACAAACAGAGAAGACCCTGATCAGACAGCTCTTACAGGATTGTCTGATCTGGGTCTAATATGTTTGCAAAGGCATCTCTATCAGTTAAAGGGTAAACTTTGAAATATATCAATAACAATTTAGTAGCTCAAATTAGTTGTCAGTGTGTTTAAAATGTAGCCTCAGGTTTGTTCACGACATATTCTATTATTATTTTGCCAATTCTGTATTATAACACATGATAAGGTAACAAGAACACAATATTAATATATGTTTTTGATACTGGTAGTCTGTTTGTTCTTTGTACTGGCAATGATTTGTGAGTGAAAAATTACCTTTTGAATGTTGAGTTGCTTGCTTCATTTATCTCTTATGGGAAACATGTGTACTGGCACTTATAAAAAAGTGTAGACCCAGATCAGATGACTCCTAGGGGACCCCCCTGATCAGGGTCTGCACTGTTTGTAATTCAATATCCTCTACAAAGTGCCTTTCATACTGAATGGACTCTCACCTGGGTCTACACTGTTTTCAAGGACATTACTCACATTAGTGACTCATTTCCCGCACTGTATGGGTTTCAAGGTGATATAAGCAAACAGATTAAATGTAGACTCAGATCAGAGGGCTCCTGAAGGATCTGCTGATCAGAAAATACACTGTTAGCTCTACATATTACTTTTACACTTTAGGAAAGTACACGATAAAATAAATAGTGGATTCATTAAAATTTAAAATACATTTTTGGATGAGTTCACTGTCAACTGAAATATGGGTTAAAATAAGTCAACATAAAATACAAGTTTGCCTGGATGCAATAAGGGTGTGTGTTCATTGTAACTTGTTTTCTCTTTGTGTCCTTTGGAGTACTTTAATCCGTTTGAGTAATTTTCACCTGCAAAATTGTTGGTAATATTTCTAAAAGTATATTTTCTTCCATTTTAATCAAATGACCAGAATCTGAATGTCAAGGAGTATGGCTTATGAAGAGATACATAATTACTTATTTGGTTAACCCCCTTTCTCCATAGATACATCTTTTAGCACCTTTGCAAACATACAAGACCCAGATCAGACAGCTCATGTAAGGCTATCTGATCAGGGTACGTTGTGTTTGCTTATGGAATTATGTAGATCGTATTCTACAGTTTACACCAGGGATGAAACAGTCCTTGTTCATATAAATATTAACCCTTTCCCTCATGCAAACACATTTTCAAATAGAGTAGACCATGATCAGACGGCTCCTATAGGAGCCATCTGATCAGGGTCTGCTTTGTGTACTAATGGAATTTGATAGATCTGTTTCTTCACTTTCTAAAATGTCTACAGTGTTCCACTTTCCATATTTCTGAACTATTTTGGCCATGAATATTCAGTAGGTATTGAAATTTGTAATGAACATAGAACAGCTAATTAACATTCATACATACATTAATTTATTTCTTGCTTGAATATTCATTGAGTAAAGGGTTGAATGTTTGTCTTCAGAAATTGTGAAACAGTTTGAACAGATGAACTTCAAATATACTTTTAGGGTTTGTAAGCCTCATTTTATACTTAGTGCTGCAAAGGATATGGGTACTGCATATTATATAACATGCTTCTTGTGTTGTTTACATGTATTTATTTATCTTTTCTATTGTTCATGTAGGTTATTAAATGTAAAGTTATGCATACTGGCATATCAAGTCAGCTGCAGTGCAATACAGGATAGTGACAATTTTGAAATAAACAAATGAAATACAAGTTTTTCTTTGCCTCATTTATATTTCATTAATCTGTACTGCATTAATGTATACCCCTTCCCCACCTCAGAAACACACACATGGCTTACACCTGTTTATGCCCCCACAAAGTGGTAGCATATAGGGTTGCCCTTTCCCGTACGTCTATATGCACATCTAGAATTTGTCCGGACTCTTTCTTGGAGAGTATTTGCCCAATCCACACCAAACTTCACACAAATGTTTGTGGCCATTATATCTTGGTCAAGTTCGATAGCCATGTAAATCACTTCAGTTGTTTTGGAGTTGTGTCCCTTTATTTGCAAAAATGACTAAAAATATGTTGTCCGGACTCTTTCTTGGAAAGTATTTGTCTATTGCTCACCAAACTTTACACACATGTTTGTGGCCATTATATCTTGGCCATGTTCGATAGGCATGTAAATCGCTTCAGCCGTTGCATACTTTAGAAGCTGTTGCAGTCAAAATGTCTTATGTGTCATACTCCTACACTGTAAGGAGCACTTGCCTGAAACATTCACAGATGTTTCTCATCTTGAATGGTGATTATGGCCCTTACTTTCTGTGACAAAAATCTGAAATGGGGGCATCAGTGTTCTATGGGCACATTTCTAGTTATGTCCCCCACAGTTCATGTCCCCACCTGCACCTTGACACGTTTTTTCAACGCTTGTTCTTTATTCAGAGCTGGTCGGGATCTGTAACGTTTTTATACGCCCACCTAATAAAGGTGGTCGTATATTGGCGTGGCCCCGTCCGTCCGTCCGTCCGTCCGTCCGTTCGTTCGTTTGTTCGTTCGTCCGTCAACATTTTGTTTGTCTGCTGTTTTCTGGGAAAACTATTTGACAGATATTTATGAAACTTCACACAAATGTTTAATGCATCAAGATCTGAACCTGAGTCGATTCTGAGGTTCATTTGATTTTTGGTTTCAGAGTTATGGCCCTTGTCCTTAAAAATAATGCAAATACATGCAAATAGTTTGTCCACTGTTTTCTGGGAAACCTATTTGAGAGATATTAATGAAACTTCACACAAATGTTTAATGCATCAAGATCTGAACCTGAGTCGATTCTGAGGTTCATTTGATTTTTGGTTTAGAGTTATGGCCCTTGTCCTTAAAAATAATGCAAATACATGCAAAAAATAATGCAAATACATGCAAATAGTTTGTCCACTGTTTTCTGGGAAACCTATTTGAGAGATATTAATGAAACTTCAAACAAATGTTTAATGCATCAAGATCTGAACCTGAGTCGATTCTGAGGTTCATTTGATTTGTCGTTTTCGGAGTTATGGCCCTTTATTAAAAAATCATGCAAATACATGCAAATAGTTTGTCCGCTGTTTTCTGGGAAAACTATTTGACAGATATTAATGAAACTTCAAACAAATGTTTAATGCATCAAGATCTGAAGCTGAGTTGATTCTGAGGTTCATTTGAATTTTCGTTTCAGAGTTATGGCCCTTGTCCTTAAAAATAATGCAAATAGTTTGTCCGCTGTTTTCTGGGAAAACTATTTGAGAGATATCAATAAAACTTCACACAAATGTTAAATGCATCAAGATCTGAAGCTCAGTCGATTCTGAGGTTCATTTGATTTGTCGTTTTGGAGTTCCAGCCCTTGTCCTTAAAAATCAATGCAAATGCATGCAAATAGTTTGTCCGCTGTTTTCTGGGAAAACTATTTGAGAGATATTGATGAAACTTCACACAAATGTTTAATGCATCAAGATCTGAAGCTGGGTTGATTCTGAGGTTCATTTGAATTTTCGTTTCAGAGTTATGGCCCTTGTCCTTAAAAATAATGCAAATAGTTTGTCCGCTGTTTTCTGGGAAAACTATTTGAGAGATATCAATAAAACTTCACACAAATGTTAAATGCATCAAGATCTGAAGCTGAGTTGATTCTTAGGTTCATTTGATTTGTCATTTTGGAGTTACGGCCCTTGTACTTAAAAAATAGTGCAAATGCATGCAAATGGTTTGTCTGCTGTTTTCTGGGAAAACTATTTGACAGATATTAATGAAACTTCACACAAATGTTTAATGCATTAAGATCTGAAGCTGAGTTGATTCTGAGGATCATTTGATTTTTCGTTTCAGAGTTATGGCCCTTGTCCTTAAAAAATAATGCAAATAGTTTGTCCACTGTTTTCTGGGAAAACTATTTGAGAGATATTGATGAAACTTCACACAAATGTTTAATGCATCAAGATCTGAAGCTGAGTCGATTCTGAGGTTCATTATACCCCCACAAACAGAGTTTGAGGGGGGTATACTGGAATCGGCCTGACGGTTGGTCGGTCGTTGGACGTCCGTCGTTGGTCTGTCCGCAAATTCTTGTACAATTGATACTTGGCATAAATGTTACTCAGGAGTAGTAGATGTGCAAGACACAAATTTCAGGTCTCTGTGACCTTGACCTTGACCTTTGGCCTTGATATTGGTCTTGAAATTGGCAGGCAAAATCTTGTACTTTGAACTCCTCCTTCACTTTCAACCTGATTCACTTGATACTTGGCATAAATGTTACTCAGGAGTAGTAGATGTGCAAGACACAAATTTCAGGTCTCTGTGACCTTGACCTTGACCTTGACCTTTGGCCTTGCAATTGGTCTTGAAATTGGCAGGCAAAATCTTGTACTTTGAACTCCTTCAATTTCAACCTGATTCACTTGATACTTGGCATAAATGTTACTCAGGAGTAGTATATGTGCAAGACACACATTTCAGGTCTCTGTGACCTTGACCTTGACCTTTGGCCTTGAAATTGGTCTTGAAATTGGCAGGCAAAATCTTGTACTTTGAACTCCTCCTTCACTTTCAACCTGATTCACTTGATACTTGGCATAAATGTTACTCAGGAGTAGTAGATGTGCAAGACACAAATTTCAAATCTCTGTGACCTTGACCTTTGGCCTTGAAATTGGTCTTAAAATTGGCAGGCAAAATCTTGTACGGCAAACTCCTCCTTCACTTTCAACCTGATTCACTTGATACTTGGCATAAATGTTACTCAGGAGTAGTATATGTGCAAGACACAAATTTCAGGTCTCTGTGACCTTGACCTTGACCTTTGGCCTTGAAATTGGTCTTGAAATTGGCAGGCAAAATCTTGTACTTTGAACTCCTCCTTCACTTTCAACCTGATTCACTTGATACTTGGCATGTTACTCAGGAGTAGTAGATGTGCAAGACACAAATTTCAAATCTCTGTGACCTTGACCTTTGGCCTTGAAATTGGTCTTAAAATTGGCAGGCAAAATCTTGTACTTTGAACTCCTCCTTCACTTTCAACCTGAATCACTTGATACTTGGCATAAATGTTACTCAGGAGTAGTAGATATGCAAGACACAAATTTCAGGTCTCTGTGACCTTGACCTTGACCTTTGGCCTTGAAATTGGTCTTGAAATTGGCAGGCAAAATCTTGTACTTTGAACTCCTCCTTCACTTTCAACCTGATTCATTTGATACTTGGCATGTTACTCAGGAGTAGTAGATGTGCAAGACACAAATTTCAAATCTCTGTGACCTTGACCTTTGGCCTTGAAATTGGTCTTAAAATTGGCAGGCAAAATCTTGTACTTTGAACTCCTCCTTCACTTTCAACCTGAATCACTTGATACTTGGCATAAATGTTACTCAGGAGTAGTAGATATGCAAGACACAAATTTCAGGTCTCTGTGACCTTGACCTTGACCTTTGGCCTTGAAATTGGTCTTGATATTGGCAGGCAAAATCTTGTACTTTGAACTCCTCCTTCAATTTCAACCTGATTCACTTGATACTTGGCATAAATGTTACTCAGGAGTAGTAGATGTGCAAGACACAAATTTCAGGTCTCTGTGACCTTGACCTTGACCTTTGGCCTTGAAATTGGTCTTGAAATTGGCAGGCAAAATCTTGTACTTTGAACTCCTCCTTCACTTTCAACCTGATTCACTTGATACTTGGCATAAATGTTACTCAGGAGTAGTAGATGTGCAAGACACAAATTTCAAATCTCTGTGACCTTGACCTTTGGCCTTGAAATTGGTCTTAAAATTGGCAGGCAAAATCTTGTACGGCGAACTCCTCCTTCACTTTCAACCTGATTTACTTGATACTTGGCATTAATGTTACTCAGGAGAAGTAGATTGCAAGACACAAATTTCAGGTCTATGTGACCTTGACCTTGACCTTCGGCATTGAAATTGGCAGGCAAAATCTTGTACTTTGAACTCCTCCTTCAATTTCAACCTGATTCACTTGATACTTGGCATAAATTACAGAATTTTGGGTATTTTTGTTATTTGGTCCTGTTACATGTTCAAAACTTGGATTTGCAATCAAGGCTGCCGTGTGGGGGTATTCATCACCTTTAGTGATAGTTCTAGTTTGATTTGTCGTTTTGGAGTTACGGCCCTTGTCCTTAAAAATTAATGCAAATGCATGCAAATAGTTTGTCCGCTGTTTTCTGGGAAAACTATTTGAGAGATATTGATGAAACTTCACACAAATGTTTAATGCATCAAGATCTGAAGCTGAGTCGATTCTGAGGTTCATTTGATTTGTCATTTCGGAGTTATGGCCCTTGCACTTAAAAAAAAATTAATGCAAATCATGGCCATAACTTTTTCATTTGAAATGATATTTACTTCAATTTTTTTATATGGTTAAACCTTAATATGAATTTTCACATATATTGATATTTTTGATATGTCATTTTATTCTAAAGTTATGGTCCTTGAACTTTGTGTGTTCGTTGCTTTGTTTGTCGATCAACTTTTAGTTTGTCGTTTCTTGGAAAACTATTAAAATGATATAAATGAAACTTAACACAAATGTTTTAAGCAACAATATCTGAAGCTGAATTTATTTTGAGGTTCATTCAGTTTGTCTTTACAGAGTTATGGCTGTTGCACTTTACAAAAATCTGCAAATATGAGGATTAGCTGTAACTCCTTTATTTAATAAGATATTCACTTCAATTTTTTTTAAAAATAGTATCACCTTAATATGAAAAACAAGATCTGAAGCACAGATTAGAAAATGTCAACACTTATAAGGCATGTTGAATCGGAGAAAGTTTGCAAGTGGGCGTATTATGTACCGTATTTTACTTCCCGTGTGACTAATATTTGAAGAAAGAGCTCACTATTTCAGAAATATAATTTGTAATTAGAATGAGATTTTTCGGTGTTGTTAAAAAAAAAGAGTGTCAACAATCAGTTGGGTGCGACTCTCATCACGTCATATTTGATAATTTATGTAATATTTGATGGTTCCTTGGGTGTGTCTGTCACATTTTTTTCTGCACTGTGTTCAAAAGGTGTCCACTGTCTCCTGTGACCTTGCCTGGTCTTGAAAACCAACAGGGTCATCAATGGGAACAAGCATGCAAGGTTCGTTTCATCAATGGGAACAAACATGCAAGGTGTGTCTCATCATTGGGAACAACTATGCAGGGTTCGTTTCATCGATGGGAATAGGCATGCAATGTGTGTCTCGCCAATGGGAACAAGTATGCAGGGTTCGTTTCATCGATGGGAATAGGCATGCAAGTGATTGGTGGTTCCATTTGATCTCTTTTGACCCTGACTGATCTTGAAAATCAACTGATTCATAATAGGTTACAAACATGCAAGGATTGTCTCATAAATTGGAACAAGTATGCAAGGTTTCACCAATGGGAACAAACATGCAAGGTATGCATCATCAATGGGAATCGGTATGCAATGTTTGTCTCATCAATGGTAACAAACATGCAAGGTTTGCCTCATCAAATGGAGCAAGTATGCAAGGTTTCATCAATGGGAACAAACGTGCAAGGTTTGTCTCATCAATGGGAACAAGTATGCAAGGTTTCATCAATGGAAACAAACATGCAAGGTTTGTCTCATCAATGGGAACAAACATGCAAGGTTTCATCAATTGGAACAAACATGCAAGGTTTGTCTCATCAATGGGAACAAACATGCAAGGTTTCATCAATGGGAACAAACATACAAGGTGTGTCTCATCAATTGGAACAAGTATGCAAGGTGTGTCTCATCAATGGGAACAAACATGCAAGGTTTGTCTCATCAATGGGAACAAACATGCAATGTTTGTCTCATCAATGGGAACAAGTATGCAAGGTTTCATCAATGGGAACAAACGTGCAATGTTTGTCTCATCAATGGGAACAAGTATGCAAGGTTTCATCAATGGGAACAAACATACAAGGTGTGTCTTATCAATGGGAACAAGTATACAAGGTTTCATCAATGGGAACAAACATGCAAGGTTTGTCTCATCAATGGGATCAAGTATGCAATGTTTGTCTCATCAATGGGAACAAGTATGCAAGGTTTCATCAATGGGAACAAACATGCAAGGTGTGTCCCATCAATGGGAACAAGAATGCAAGGTTTCATCAATGGGAACAACATGCAAGGTTTGTCTCATCTATTGGAGCAAGTATGCAAGGTTTCAGCAATGGGAACAGACATGCAAGGTTTTTCTCATCAATGGGAACAAACAAACAAGGTGTGTCTCATCAGTGGGAACAAGTATGCATGGTTTCATAAATGGGAACAAACATACAAGGTTTGTCTCATCAATGGGAACAAACATGCAATGTTCGTTTCATCAATGGGAACAAACATGTAAGGTTTGTCTCATCAATGGGAACAAACATACAAGGTTTGTCTCATCAATGGGAACAAGTATGCAACGTTTGTCTCATGAATGGGAACAAGTATGCAAGGTTTCATCAATGGGAACAAACATGCAAGGTGTGTCTTATGAAATGTTCGGCAAATGAAGAGAAAGTCCAGCCCTGTGCCATTAATGGGGTTCTTGGTCTGTGTAATAAGAGAAGAGATCTGCCACTCAAAAGTCATGGCATGGAGCTTAAGGCATGGCTTAAAAATTAAGGCTACGGTTTTTGAGGAAATGGGGATTACATTGATTTTCTATGGTTTCGTCCCGCCCATAGTTCCCCAGGGTATGGGGAACCAAAACATTTCCAAGGCCAAAATAATCTCTGGTTCAGTCCCTACAACGTTCAAATGCATATGTCTATACAAAAAAAGTCAACAGTTTTGATAGAAATAGGGATTCGTCTGGATTCAAACTGATTTTAATGCAATCAATGATTCATCTATGGACAAAAATGAACCTTCATGTTTTATATGATACACAAGTGACTAATGTCCTTTTGAGGAAATGGGTTCCTTTGGTTTTGGCCCGATCCCATTAAAATGAAAAAGGGGAATAACTATAAAAAATACTGATGTTCGAGTCATTGACCTTGTTCATGACACTTCCTTTCAACAGGTCTGTTCCATATGTGAAGTATAAATTCAATGATATCTGTAGAAGAGGAGATAGACAATGGCTAACATGTTGTGCCACAGACAGACGGACAGAAAGACGGACATACCAACCGATCGACCGACCAACACACTGACTCATTTATACCCCCTCTCAAACTTCGTTTGCGGGGGTATAACAATAATAGTGAATTACTTGAAGAGAACAACTTAAATTTACCTATTTACTCCATAAATACGTCTTTTGTCTGTACATGGTAAACACAGATCAGGCGGTTCCTATAGGAGCCGTTGATCAGGGTCTGCTCTGTTTGCGTCTGAAATAATGTAGAGCTGACTCTATAGTTTCTGCCATAATAAAAATCGCTTGTTCTTGAGGTCATTATAAAAAAAATAAAGTTTATGCCGTTGCATTCTTGACGTCATTATTTCTAACATGAACGGGGTAAAGTGTTGATATATGCACACATTCGTTATTTCTAAATGCATATTCATGGAGTAAATGGTTAAATGCATGTACGTACATTTGAGAGACAACCTTGGGAAAGATGGCTCCTACAGAGAAGATCAGATTATGTTAGTGTGAGACTTGGACACTACGTACATGCCATGTCTGAGAAACGGATCCAGACATTCGAGATGAAACACTTGTACAAACTGTTTCTATATATCGTACAGGGGGCAAACAACCCCCCCCCCCCCCCCACACACACACACACACACACACACCAATTAAAATGAATGAATAATAATAACAAAACAAAAACCAATAGATGTGGGGACACACAATATAGCCTCTTCAAAATTGCCGTATATTGGTATAGTGTCTGGTCATATTCTAGTAATCTGACATGACAGCCGGTCCACGGCGATTCTAGAATACACACGAGAAGGCAAAAGAAAATAAGAGGCGTCCTGAATATTTAGTCTTATGGAACAATGTAAACAATGCTACTCTTCTCTGGAAATTATGAAAAATGGTAGTGGCAGACTTATAATGATGGTAATGTCCAGTGCATCTATATATGCGCTTCGCTCGAGAAGTTTTGTTCATCTGTCGATTCAGAAAGTTTGGCATAATGCCGGTTCAATTATTCGCCCTCATCTAATAGTGCATCGCAGAAGTGAAAAGGGGACAATCTAATTATAGATATTGATAATGGTATGGTTTCCAATTAAATTTCGGGGAAATTGTGTCATTTATCTAGGTCAAAAAATCTAATATTTTAAACAATCATCTTGCGGTGTTCGTTTCATAAACTTTATATACTAGAACAAGAACATGGATAAGTATGGATAAAACTCTAGTTTTCTGCATGAAGTAGTTATTTTATTTTTCGCTATTTTATTCATTTAATATGATCACGAAAACCTCTTTGCACCCAGCTGACCCTGTTTCACAGCTGATTGCAGGTGCGCGAAGAAATGATTGACGTCTCTATCAACCACGTGACCATTACGTACCAATGAAAACTACAGCAGTCATGACCTGCGCAATGAGAATGCGCCATAGAAAATAATGACAACAAAAATGCCGTCGGAGAGTCCCCTTCTTCCTGCTCAAACGGAAAAACCTCCTCACTACATGTAAGTAAGCTTGTCATTCTATGTTCACAATTGAGTCGATTCATTTTTCTACGTCCTTACAGGACTGACATGTGCTGATCTGTCGTTTTTATTATGTTTCAGGTATTTAAAGGAGTTCAGAACTCAACAATGTCCGCTCTTCTTGCAACACAAGTGTACACAGCATAGGCCGTTCACTTGTTTTCACTGGCATTTTATGAATCAACGAAGGCGTAGACCCGTTCGAAAGCGCGACGGAACGTTTAATTATAGTCCTGATATATATTGCACAAAGTTTGACGAGACGACAGGGATTTGTCCAGAAGGAGACGAGTAAGTTCTATTTCATTCATTCACCCATTCAAATTTTGGTGGGAAATAATCACAGTATTTTGCCACAGTGTTTTCACACAGTATGCATATTTCACTCGTGACAACCATTGTATTTCGTAGTTCGATAATATTTTCACACATTTGCCCACTTTCTGCAACTTTAAGTGGTTAATATAACTCTGAAATGCAACAACAATCTAGCCCCATACTCCTGACATCTTGTAAACAATGGCCGCCATTTTGTTCCATTTACCAAAAGCCGACCTAAGCAAGTCGAGTTTCTTTGTTGTGCAATATTTGAAATACCGATTGCTAGTAGTATGTCTGCGAATGTCAACTAGACTTAACATTTCTATGTCGACGGAAGACCCTTTTGACATCCTTTCTGGTGGCTTGTAAGCTAACATTTCCAAAATATTGATGTTTCTGTTTTAGTGTTTACATGAACTGTGTTCTAAAAATAGATCAACTAAATTATTGCCAGGCAATATTTTTAGTGCAATATATGCAACCAATATTTGTTTACCAGAAGAGTATCACTCATGTTGAAGATCTAAATGCACATTTGAACAATACATAGAATCTAGAGTGATAATAATGGGTTTAATTTTGTTATATAAAAATCAGCTGAATAATGACAACATTATACAGTAGCCTTCACCTTGACCTACTTTGCTAAGATGTAAACAGATTGATAGATTTGAACTTTAGCCATGCATTGATAGATTTGTACTTTAGCCACAGATCTAACACTGCTGAATTGTATTAAACTGCAGCAACAAGTAAGGCACTTTTGTGTATGAAGATTTAACTTTTGGATATCAACAGATATTTCAATAATATGAAAAGAGACAGGATATAATGATTAATCTATATTTAACCCATTTCAGCATAAATGTGCCATTTTGTTGCCATGCAATCATGCAAACAACCTATAGTGTTATTTGTGGAATCAAATTCATAATTTTATGTAAACATGAAACTGTAATTTGTTTCATATGCAGAAACCTCTTCCTCTACATTCCTCGTACTGTAATTAGCTGGATGTTGCTATAATGTCAGAAATTATATTTAATCCTTTCCCTGTTCTATTCCATGTTTCAATATCTACTGTATATTCATGAACAAGATACTTAATAATGAAATATGGTGGAAAGTGGAACATCGTAGCCATTTTTGAAAGTAAAGAAACAGATCTTTCAAGTTCCATTAGCAAACAGAACAGATCCTGATGATACGACTCCTATAGGAGCCGTCTGATCCGGGTCTACTCTGTTTGCAAATGCATGAAACACGTTTATATGAGGGAAAGGGTTAAGCAACGTACCACCCTGATGACAAAAAAATGCTGAAATTGGGGGAAATTAGAAACATGCCATTTCATGATTAATAAGTTTCACTTTGGCTAATTGAGAAAATTTACAGACAGAAATTTTGTTTTTGATTTATATCTCCTTACAAGATGTAAGTGTACACACCTTTTCACGTATTTGCTAACACTCACGTAGTAGACACAGACCAGACAGCAGGGTCGTCTCTATTTGCTAATGGAATTGGATAGATCTGTTTCTTTAGTTTATAAAATGGTCTGATCTGGGTCTGCTTTGTTTGCAAAGTCATCAAAAGGTATCTCTGCCAGGTAAATGGTACAGAAAATAGACCTGACTACACAGACAAAACCAAAATTTTGACCCACTTTAAAGTCAGAAAATAGCAAAATAGTAACATTTAAATATCTTGTTGGAATTAGTGTGTTACAAAAGTCTGATATGTCCTAGTTAACCCAGAAAAATTGCTACCACACCATTAATACCGTTTTAAAAATATCGACGATCGAAGTTAACATATGTTTCAACATGTTACGGAAGGTAGATTATACATTAATGTATGCTTAATGGAGCAATTAAAAATAAGTATTACGACAATTCCTGAAACATAGACACAATTTAATTTAGAAACTATGAAAAATAATATAACACAAACAGTTAAGCGAAACTTTGATTTCTGTTTTCCAGACTTATATGAAACAAAAACACAATACTGAAAAAATCTGATCTTTTATGCAACAGTTAGAACTCGAGTAAAGTGAATTTACTCTCATTGCAATATTCCACCTCTTGTTAAAGAAAATGAATAATCATTGATCAGTGTGGATCAATATAAACGCAATGCTACCAAAAGATCCATATAACAATATTAGCAGAGTGACTGTGTGGCTAAGAACATACACACACATATCCGTTACGGAGGTGATCATATATGCAATGAATATTCAACATTAACTTATGAAGAAATACTGTCTTTGTGACATATATAGTCAATGAATGTTGTTTCAGTTGTTATACTATGAATATCTGCGACTATTCGGTCTGCATAAACGGTACCAACTGTATATGCGTAGTAAAACAATACGAACAACATATACTAACACAAATGAAAATTGAAATGTAACGTAGTTTTGTAACATGTGACAACTGAACTTGTGTATCTTCCCGTTATTAGATGTCAAAGAACTACATGTGCAACTAAATACATGTCACATGTACCAATTAATAAAATTCTACTGACTCAACCCATGCAACAGGTCCCGTTACGGAAGGGATATTATATACGTTACGGAAACCACGCTACCAATGATTATCACTCTGAATTAGAGACGCTTTGCATCAATGTTAGTGATGCCGAGCAAACACCTCCACATACAACACGATTCCTCAGTTTTGTACTCTTTGTTTAAACATAGTTTCAATATTCATTTGATCAGGGTTGCACAATTTGAAACATCTTCTCGATTTCCCCGTTGGTTCAACTGATTCAATTGCAATTAACACGTCTGTCTTCTTTATCCAAATTTCATCTCGGATGGAAGGAAACTTGTAGATTGTGCTGTATTTGTCAGATTTGGTCAGAAAATTGATTAAAAGCTCGTCATCATCTATATCAGTAATCTGTCCGATGTACCATTGCATCTCGTATACAGCGGCCACCCAGCTGTCTTTCTCATATATAGTATTATGTGTTTTTTCCAAAAGTGTTGCATTTACTGTGTGGTCATTTTCCTTTTCAGTGATATTATCAGTAGTAGGTACCTCTTCCATTGGTTTCTTTGCAATATGTCGTAATGTCCATCCTGAACAATGAGTTGTCAACACATCGGCTGTGCACTCACAGCAGTAGCAACTTAGCTCTCTTATTGCTACAGTATATCGGTCAATGGGAACAATTGTGTGGAGCTTCATTGTTCCTGGTACAGCAAGAGCAGTTGGTCTCTCATTGATAACTTCTTCAGCTTGCTTGATATCATTTGCAGTGTAGAGAAAATATTTTACTTTACTGTCATTGTTGGAAGATGCCCATTTGTGAAACTCTGAGGCGTCCTGAATTGAGCACTTCCCCTGTCGGACTGCCATATCAGCACATCTCTTAACACTGCCCCCCAAGCCATCACACGGGCCTTTGCCATGGCCAACCTCTAGGTAATTCCACCTTGCAGAAACGCCAAAGTCGTCTGTGTGATGACAAACTATTTGAAAAATCGTTTTATTTCGGTATTGGCTCGTTGGAGAATCGGTGAGGTAATGGATTTTTTTTAGCCCTGGGTACCTCTCCTTTAGGGTTGGTATAAGTTTTTGCAAGATGCAGAACACAACTGCAGCATTGTGGGTCAATACATCAGATATAGCCACGTAACTTTGTACATCACTATCACTGTAGACCACCATCGTGTGTAACGATATCATGTCTGTTGTCCAGTACGCACTTTGTACTTCTTCATTGGAAGAACAAGTAAAGTTCTCGGCAAAGTCCATCCAGACAACTATTTCATCCTTCAGTAAATTCTGACGTAGCCGCCGCATTTCCGTGTATTGATTATGTATTCGGTTTACATGCCCTCTGAAGAATATCAACTCATTTAATATAATCTTGGTAAAATTCTCCTTACTGGTCGTTTCTTCTATTTCTTTCCACTTAAGCTTTTCACCATGCTGGACTTTTTTCCAGTGTTTGTAATGTATCTGCTTGTTACTTTCTAGCTTATTTTCCAGTGTATCTTCTACACTTTTATCATCACGGAATTCTCGAAGGAACGCATCAGGATTTGCGCTACATGTGATCCCTACTGTGCGAAGCGTTTTTATTTTGAGAGAAAAATTCTGATGATATGTACAGAGACAGGTTCTGCGTGAGGAAAAACAGGTGAGCAATATATGCGATGGCCGCAACCTGCAAAACTGAGTCTTTGAAATTTTCGCCTGTGGATTTTCTGCTATGAATTTTGCATAGATGTTGTGGAGATAGTCATTCAGAACATGCTTTTGATGGACAACCTTATTCACAGTTTTTGAATCTTTCTTCCCTGGCAATACAGTACTGTTATCTTCACGTTCAAGAAAGTGTGTTACTGTGGCGCCATATTTCTGTTTCATTGTCCTACTAAGTCTCTGACTACATATGCCTCTTATCTTCTTGCGATCTACTCCAAGATTATTGCTCAAAGTATTCATACACCTGTATTTCCGAATTACATCTAGAGCCAACATCTGGTTTTTACTATATTTTGTCTTGTACTTCTTGAGACTACTTTTCAAGCTTTCTACTACAGCATTTCCAAAAACTAACTGCTTGAAAACTTCACTTCTCGGATGTAGTTTCAAACCAGCTTTCCTCAATATCAGTTTAGTCTTTGACAATGGCGTATTTCTGTTTGTAATATCCTGTTCATTCACTGATGTATTATTATTATTATGGTTTGCTATCTCTTTTCTAGGACTAGCCTTACACAGTCTTTCTTTTTGTTTTTGAATTCTTTTTCGTTCTCGTTTTATTTCTGTCTGAAGTTCACTGTTCTTAGACGTCAATTCTTTAATTTGTCTATAAGCAGCTCTAAGGGCAGTCTTATAACGCTTCCTAGCTGTTGATGACTTAGACAGGAAAGACATTTTAACTGTTAAGTTGTTCCCTTCAGATGATCTCGTCACTCGGGAAATTGTTGGGGAGTCAGCATTTTTAGCCTGTCTCAATTTCTGCCTTTGATATTTGCGTTTAGCCTTTAGCCTGTCTTTTATTCTTTGTTCTTTCAGTTTTTCTGGGGAAAGGAGATGGTGTGGAACGTATGCCTGTCTTTTTCGCTCTCTTTCATTTCGTCTGTACCCCTCTATATCTTTCTCCTTCTGTCTTTGACGCCATCTTTTCTGTCGTTCGGCATTAGATAACCCCATCCTGAAATAGGAAAATTATTTGCTAAATAGTATGTCTATGTGTGTCCTCTTCTTTGCTGGTTATGCAGATTCTAGGTTCAAATTGCAGTTTCAAATGAAACAGATATGTGTAGAGGAATAAACAACAATAAATTCGTGTTCAAACCAGATCATCTGTGAGACATATTGACTTACAAAAATGTATATCACTTCCGTAACATTTTATACTATCCGTAACGCAGTGTTGTTAGGGTAGCTGGCATAATTTTATGACAGATAATTCAGTGTTAAAATACTTCAGGTAATGCATCATACGTGCATGCTATTTTGCACGTATTCTTAAAAATAAAATGGGCAATGACGAGTCAAATTTCTTCCACCAGAGCAACATCAATCCAGTTTCAAAATGCATCTCATCTCCGTAACAGATTTGCGGACATGAAGAAATTTCAGATCACTTTTTTCACTCAGATATATAACAGAAATGAATAACTCCTGACTGTGATGTTGTTTTACCATGCCATGGCCACTATAATACCGAATTTAAGGTACTCAATACAGTGCGACATTATGCTTTAAAAATGTTCTCTTCCGTAACGGCCAAAATCAACGAGGAATATTTACGAAAGCACCGTTACATAACATTAAATTTATCTGGAAAATGTATATTTAAACCAGAGTTACAAGTCGTTACTTCATTTATCGAAATGCTACACACTGTTTGTTTCATACAATGACATCTACACACCTACCTTGTTTACTTCAGACGCTTCGTGTTATTTCCCCCACATTTTTTAAAACCTCAGCAACCTCAACGTTGTACAGACGGCATGTAATGACGTCAGCTTCCTGCAGGTGACGCATGCAAATCACTTATTCCGTGATATTCGCATTATTGTGTTTGAGTTCATCGTGATACGGTTTTGTTATGGAGGGGATACGTTACGGATGGGAAGAGAATTTTTAAATATCCATCGACTGTTGGATAATCGTAAGATTATAAACTGATATAAACACCCTAAAGTGAACAATTTGATCAGGAAATAAAGACATAATGCCTAAAACTCCACTAGTATTGTGTGTATTTGAAATATAGCTGGTTATGGAGGTGAGGTTTTAGATCGCGACAAAACAGATTTTAGACTTGAACCAATATATTTGTCGTTTTACATAGTTGATTGCAACCAGAGAGTCGTGTCTATCTACATACAACTTTGTTTGATAATTTAGAATACGTTTATCACATCTATGACAGTATCAACATACCTTGCTGCTGTTTTTAATAGTGTTATGGGAAGTGAGCTCAATTTTGGCGACAGGAAGATTTACTTCCACATGCATGCCGTTTCCGGTTTATGCCTTGGTAAATGTGTATTGTAAGTTGTGGGAAACCTATTCTTAAAAGTTGCACACACATTTTAATCTACAAGTATATCCATATGCTAATTACACGGTCATAATGTAATTAACTGTACTTGGAGACATAACAAAATAGTGAAATTACGATGTCAGACACTCTATCACACCTACATAATACTGAAAACATAAATATATTTTGGCATAACATGTATGTATCGTGTCATTACCTGTGCTAATACGACCGTTTAGTTATGTAAAAACATAATGTTCTTGCTACAGAAGACAGAAAATGAAGGCGACGTGGATTTTGTAAAAGTGAGCCAAATCTTTGGTTTTTACTGTACAGTGTCTACCAATACCACAACATACTATGTATGCCATTAAAAACTCATTTCATAAATAGGGTAAATACTCATGATGTCATTATTTCCTACATGAATATTTAACAAGGAAAGGGTTTATCCCCTCCTCCATGCATATTCATGTAAGAAAACATGACACAAATGAATATTAATTAGATTTATGTGTTATAATAGCACATGAAGACAGGAAAGTTTGGTCATGGCAGCAACTGTAGAATCATACCTATATTATTGTAACCTACCTGGCTTTTATGCCAGGCAGATTTAGTTAAAGTTCGGACCAGCAGATAATGACTAGATATAATGTTTATTAATCTTCTTTTATTATTGTAATTACAGTTGCAGACATCTATGTTTCATATACACGAATATGTACATGAATAAATATATATGTTCATCAATAAGTATATGTTCATGGATTATTGAATTATTATTTTCCTGATATGTATTTGAAATATTCTTTAAAGATGCTTGAAAGATGCTTGAAAGTTACTTGAAATAATCACTCTGAAATAAACAATGAAAGACATTTACCAAATGAACATTATCCACAAATACATATTATTATTATTATATATTATTATTATTATATATTATTATATGTACGGTAGAAAGCTATTCAGAAATGACAACATAAAGATTAAACTGTAACATGATACATCTTTACTAGTTGGAATGTCATCTAGTGTCCCGTTTGATAAACTGAATTTAATGTCATTAAGATCTATATTAGAACCAATCTATAATAGAACCAATTGGTCTGACTGTCAATATACTTTAAATAACTTACCTGCTAAGGGCAGAGCGATTCAAAACTTTTATCTTCTTCTCATCTGTCTAGATACGTTACTGATTAAGTGATTTTAATAATTGTTTGATAAACAATACAACTCGTCTCTGAGCGATCTCGTGAAAAAGGTCTTTTTGCTAATTTGTCGTACACACAGTCGCGGTTAATAGAATGAAAACACGGGCTGTAAAACTACTGTTACTAGATGACATGAAATGGCGGAAAAATACAAGGAACACTAAAATTTCAATGAATTGATGTTTAAAACACGATAAATATCAAAATAATCAAGTGATAGACTTACCGTTGAAAAACGAATACAAGTAAACAAAAGGGAGATCACTCCCGGAAGTTAATATAACTTCCGGTCAGAGTCTACCAAATGTTTACTCGAGAAATGCACCCTATTACACACCTCCCCTCCTTCAAGAAAATGACGTCCTCGTCATTAACTAACTAAAATATTTAATGCACCTATCTCAATTGTATATAAACTACATTACGCAAAACAATTTGCATAATAGCTCTAGTATTAGGATCCTCTGACAAGAAAATACTAGGTGTGAACAGGTAAAAACCATTAAGTAGGTATGTCACTATAACTACAATATCCGTAGCAACCTTATGAAAAGTGACAAACTCTGATTGTAATTGTCTACCACTATAACTATAAGAAAATAATAAAATACAATAATGACTGGCTATCTACCACTACACCTGTGTGGAAGAACAATACCGGTACATAACATTTTAAAACAACAAAGTCTCTACCACTACACCTGTGTGGAAGAACACAATATAGACATACCTTAATCTAAAGTATTCATTCTACCTCCTTCTTTCTAATTGTGATACCTTAAATAACAACCATATACGATTACTAATATGCACAAATTACAAATATGTACAAGATTACAAACTACTTAATTATGATACTACTGAAAAATACTAGTCACTAGTCGTTTGGCAATGTTTACATCAACATGCTGTAAAACACCAGATTCAAGAACTTTATTTAGAGCTTGAAAACTTGGATCAACTGGTGTCTTAACTATACTATTCATTTGATAATTTTCAAACCTTAGAGGTTTACGCCTGATACGGTTGGATCTTCTTGGTGATTTTCTTTCATGTTCCTCCAATTCTGATTCTGAATCACTTTTAGTGCTTTCAGCCTCTCCAATCTCTTCCTCTTCTCTTAATTCTAATATATTTCCACTGTTTTCTTGATTTTCTTCTATCATACTATTTTCTTGTGAACTTGAAATATGTTCTACAGTCTTGTCTCTCACACTTTCATCTGCACATGTCTCATCAGAAGTTTCTTCTGTACATGACTTACTAGGTTGGCGCCAGCCAAAAAATTTTAGTAGCCAAATGTTTACGCCGCCCTACTTATACGTAAAAGGGGTCTACATGTACACTTGGTGAATATGATTACAAAGAAATCCTTGCTATACCAAACCTGTAGATAAAAGAAATACTGATATGTATATATTTTACATCTCAGTCAATTCCTGAATTAGATTTAATAGACAGGGTTTGGCAGAGAAATAAAGAAAAATACTTTACCAACATTTCCAACTACTTCTCTTATCTATAGCTCTACATATAGCATATCAGAATATTCATTAATATTTCTAACTATTACAGTAAAATCTGTGTTAAACGGCCACTCAACTTAAGATGGATTAGGAATATAAACCATGCATATAAAAGGTGTCAGCTTCAATTAATGTTGGACAAATGTAATGTAAGAAGTCCCATTAGGAGTTTCCTGCATAACATTTGTCCACTCCAGCATTAAGCAGTGACCTGTATCTTGAGACTTCATTGCAGGATTTTGTAAGAACTGCATGAGGGATTGTTGAGACCCGCTGTCTGCTCAAGCTTACGCTTTACAGGCATTTTTGCTTTGCAGAACTAATTGTATAGATTTGTCGATGTTTACATGAACTCAGTAGGTTAAAGAATGACAGAAAATTATTTTCATTCACAGATGTGGATAGACCGTTTGTGTCGAACTTTTTTTAATAACAATGGGATTCAAAGATATAAAAACACACAAAGTATAAAACATTTCATTCATCGCCGAATGTTTCTGCTCATCCTTTAATTCGGATGCCGGTTTACACTTTTGGTAATGTTTGAGGATTACCTCGGTAGTCTGGATCAAAGTAATAGGCTGTGATTATCGCCAAATTAGGCAATGAAACGATGGTTAAACCCAGAACGTGTGAAAAATTACACATATTGCTTCGTGAAAGGCGTCCCTAGAAACTATGACCTCACGAGAACGGAGTTAACCAATCGTCTTTAAGCTTGGTTGACTGGTTCCGTGATGATGCTGCGTTAAAGCGAGCGCCGGAAAACACTCACGTGATACCGATAAAATGGCGGTCAGTTTGCTACAAACAATGTGTGAAGGGATTATAAGCCTCGGGGCATCGTAATGAGAGGTACGATAATTGTCTCCAGCTGCGAGGGCCCCAATTACCCTTGGATTAATTTGCAAACTGATAAGAATAGCTTTACGACCCGTTAGTTTGGCGAGTGGCGACTGAATTTGCCGATTATCAGTTTTATAACTGACCGAAATTTTCAATCGCCAGAATTGATGAAATTGAAATTTTTTGTCGCCGGCTGCAAAAAGTAATCGCCAATGGCGATTTTGGCGACCGATAACGCCAACCTAGACTTATCAGAAATTCCTTCTGTACATGTCTCATCAGAACTCACAGGGTCATGAGCGTCCCCATATCTGGTGATAATCACCAAAGGCCCTGTCTCCTCCTCCTCCGAGTTCTCTTCAGTGACGTCACTTTCATCTTGATTACCTGTATCACACTCCACTTCATTTTCTTCAACTTTCTCCTGTTTGTCATCAGTATTTGATGTTATTAATTCTTCTGAGAACAACTCATCATTTGTTTCTTGATGACTTACCAAGAAAAGATGGTTGCGATGAAGAGATCGCATTTTTCCAGAGGTATCACCCTTGACTCGGAAAACAGGAATGTTATCATCTAATTGTTCAATAACCGTATAGGTTTCTTCCTCAAATTTATCTGCTATTTTGTGCTTAGTACTAAAAGCTAAAATCTTAACTAAAACTTTGTCACCTGGTATAATATTGGCTGATTTCACCTTTAAATCATAGTACTTCTTTTGTTTATCTTTAGCATTTTTAGTATGCTGTTCCACTATCTTTCTTGTTTGAATCATTCTTTCTTTCAAGTCATCAATGTATTCTGAATACGAATACTCAGCAGCTTCTCTAGCTTGCTCAAACATAGTATCTATTGGCAAGTTAGGTCTTCTCCCAAACATCAGCTCAAAAGGTGAAAGTTTTGTTGATTCATGTGGAGTGCAATTGTATGCATACACTAATGAGCTAACATACTTTTTCCAATCTGTTTTCTGGGAATTTTCTAATGTACCTAACATGTCTAACAAGGTTCGGTTGAATCTTTCAGGACCCGCATTCCCCTGAGGATGATATATAGATGTCCGGCTTTTTGTCATACCCGTGAGACTACACAGCTCCTTAATAAGTTCTGATTCAAAATTGGCTCCTTGGTCTGAATGTAAGCGAGTAGGAATACCATAATGAATGATGAATTGATTATAAAAAACCTCAGCGGTTGTTTTAGCTGTCTGATTCTTGGTGGGAATAGCCATTGCAAACTTTGTAAAATGATCTGTAATAACCAGCACATTAGAAAATCCTCCTTTAGACGGTTCCAGAGTCAGATAATCAAAACACACCAATTCAAGTGGGTAAGTGGTATGAATATTCACCAATGGAGCTCTGTTGTGAGTAGAACTTTTTCTCCTCATGCATCTATCGCAAGTACGAGTCCAGTTTTCTACATCTGAAGTCATTCCAGGCCAATAAAATCTCTGTCTGAGAAGTTTCATGGTTCTCTCTTTACCGGGATGACCGACATCATTATGTAAACCATTTAAAACTTGTTGCCTATAAAATTCTGGAAGAACAAGTTGTTCAATAGTTTCATCATTCTCTTGAATGGTTCTGAACAAAATTCCTCGTTTCATAGTAAAATAAGAAAACTGTTTCTTCATTATTACATCCATCTTAGTCAAATTCTTTGTTGGCATTCGTTTGTCCAGTACGGCAATTCTCCATCTGTCTATCAAGGAATCCTCCCTTTGTTTTCTTCTGATCTCTCTCATTTCTATTTGAGCCATTGGCTGTCCTGGATCTTCTGTTGCTTCAACAACGTTTATGTTGTTGACTGGAAGAATTTCAATATATGGTTGCACAAGATATCCACATATGGCTTTTACAGTACTATTCTGTATTTTGATGGCTTCACTGTTATCTACCTGAACTTTGTCATGTGGATAACGACTCATGCTGTCAGCATCACCATTTCTTAGTCCGCTACGGTAAGTAAGGTCAAAAGAATACTGTCCAAGAGCAGAAGCCCAACGCTGTCCAGTAGCATCCAGCTTTGCCGAAGTAAGTATATATGTAAGCGGATTGTTATCTGTAACCACAGAGAAGTGTCTAGGAGACAAATAATCTGAAAACTTTTCTGTTACGGCCCATTTCAGAGCTAAAAATTCCAAGCGGAATGCCGCATAATTCTTTTCAGAATTAGTGAGAGAACGGCTTGCATATGCTATGACCCGTTTCTGTTCTCCCTGTTTTTGATAAAGAACAGCCCCTAAACCTTTTGTACTCGCATCCGTGTGAAGTTCAAAGGGTAAGTCAAAATCTGGATATCCCAAGACTGGTGGTGATGATAATAAGTGTTTCAACTTATCAAAAGCTTGCTGTTCAACCTCAGTCCACATCCAAGACTTGGATCGCTGTTTCTTCGGTCCTCGTTTTGGTGTGGAAGGCGGTATCAATTCTGCTAGTGGTCTAGTAATCTTACTGAAATCTTTAATAAAACGGCGATAATATCCAGCGAATCCTAAGAAACTACGAACTTCCTCTGGGGTAGATGGAACAGGCCAATTTATCACTTTATCAATTTTATCAGGGTCTGTAGCAATTCCATGCTCACTGACAATGTGACCTAAAAATGGTACTTGTTTGCGAAAAAACTGACATTTTTCAGGAGCTAATTTCAAGTTAAACTCTTTGAGTCTATTAAACACTTTGTTTAAATTTTCTAAATGTTCCTCAAATGTATTACTGAAAATGATAAGGTCATCAATGTACACAACACATATATGCATGTTCATGTCTCCGAGACATTCCTGCATGAGACGCTGATAAGTGGCTGGTGCATTGGTGAGCCCAAATGGGAGTTTATTAAATTCCCACAATCCATAGGGACCCAATGTAAAAGCGGTACGTTCTTTATGCTGTTCTTCAACCTCAACTTGATGGTAACCTGATTTCATATCAACGGTGCTAAAATATTTGGCTCCATTTAGTGTGTCGAAGATTTCTTCCATGCGTGGCAAGGCATAGGAATCTTTTATGGTTTTCTGGTTCAGAATCCTATAATCAACACACATACGCAATTTGCCATTTTTCTTCCTACAAAGAACTATTGGGGAAGCATATGGAGATTTAGAAGGTCTAATAACTCCACATGAATGCAACTGCTCCAAATGTTGACGAACTTCATCAATCATGCCGGTAGGAATGCGACGGTGTCTTAGTTTAAATGGGATGTCATCTATCAAATCTATTCTATGTTTAACCTTATTACATTTCCCAATGTCTGTATCTCCTGTGGAAAAAATATCTTTTTTATCCATCAAGAATTTCTTTAAAACCTGTTTTTGTTCATATGAAAGAACATCATTGTCATCAATGTCAATCTGATTAACAACTTCAATCCTTTTTCTGTCTAAATCTTCTTCTTTTCTCTTAATACCATCTTCTGTCACTGTCACTGGTTGAAGTTCACATAGTATTGCATGCGATGGAATATTAACTGTATTGGTAGTAATGTTAGAGACAGTAACTATAAATTCTTCCTTATTATCACACTCATATTGTATCAAGCTAGGTGCAATATCAAGAAATTCTGGAATGGTGGCACATGTTGTTTCATGTAACATGGCATTGACCTTTGGGTAGTTTAACTTTTGATCAGCATAGGCCCTTATGTTCTTTGTTTCATTTGG
The DNA here is from genome assembly GCA_963576725.1 of Azorinus chamasolen. NCBI lineage: Eukaryota > Metazoa > Mollusca > Bivalvia > Cardiida > Solecurtidae > Azorinus > Azorinus chamasolen. The sequence continues at coordinate 36,844,688 of OY755236.1, read as the reverse complement.
TTTCAAAGTAACTTTTTCACCTATAGCACATCTAACCACAGCTAGTCTATTGTTATTTCTCCTAAGAATTCTTTCTCTCACGGTAATAGCTCTAAAACTAAGATACCATGGTGTAAACAATTTTGCCTTCTGCAAATATTGTTCCCCATATGTGTCTTTACAGTCTTGTAACAAAGTATACAAAATGTTTGTCCCTAAAATAACAGGAGTTTGTGACAAGTATTTAGTTTCTGGAGAAATCAGAAAAATGCATGATGTCGGTGTAGATTTACCTAAACCTACTTCTATATGAATTTCTGCCTCTATACAACCAATGTATGGTAACTGCTGACCATCTGCACATTCAATGTTTAAAATGGAAGTTAATGGTTCGATTGGTGTATCAGACAAATAATCTCTGTAAAAGGTTTCAGAAATTAGACTCACACATGAACCGGTGTCTAAAAGTGCTTTTGATTTAATATTATTCAAATTGATAGGTACTTCATTAACCTCTCCTACAAGATCTAATTTGGGATCTGTTGTCTTAACAGTGCTCAAGTGTGATCCCTTGACCTGAGCACAAACTAGTTTGGGCAATTCATTTGTACATGTCCCTTCTTATTGCATCTCCAGCAAGTAGGACTGAATGTAGTACCAGCCAAGGGTCTACCGGTACCTACTCTATTGTTCATACCTCTACCTACATAACCTCCATTTCCTCTACCTCTAAAACCACCTTGATGTCCTCTGCCTCTATATGCTGGAATATACTGTGTAGCTGGCGCATTACCTGATTTTTGTGATTCTTCTAACTGTTGAATGCGTTCATTCAGACTCTTCAATAGATCCTTTACTTCACTCATTTCACTCTTCTCTGTAACCTTTTCCTTTGTCGTTGGATCAGCCACTGCAGGTCTGCATGGTTTACTTCTCTCATCAACTATCCTTACCTCCTTCATTTCTGCTTCCATCTTTCTCAGTTCAATCTTGAACCTGTCATAATCACTGATTGTATCATACTTATATGTTGATAACTGCTTTAAATCTCGATGGAGTCCCTGATACAACACTCCTTTCAAAATGTGGGTGTCCCTTCTCCGTAATCCCCCTAGTGACACGGCTTTGTCAAAGTACTCTTCTAGATGTGATGCGTAAGATGTCACCGACTCTCCAGCCTGCTGTATACAACTGTAAAATTTCTTCATAATGGTCTCTCTGGTTTCGATATTGCCGTAAGTAGATGTCAACTTATCCATAACCCCTTGTACTGTTACACCTGTTCCTAATCTTCTGATGATTTCTGCTACTTCACCCTTTGCAGCCTTTCTAATTCCATGTAAAATTTGTTCTGGCAAATAAACACCATCTGTCTCAAGAGACTCTACTTCAAATTTGAAACATTCCCAGGTTACTTCCCCTTTTCCACTGTCACCTCCAAAACTAGAAATTCTGGGAAATTGATATGGAGTATGCATAACTGTAGTCTGAGGTGTCCTATTACATCTTGGGTTTTCTAACAAATGGCTATTTAGGTTACTACTTGTCTGTGGAACTTCCGGTATCATATCTCCACTTTTCGAAGTTTCACATTTTCTAAAAAATCTAACAAGATCTTCAGCTGACTCAATTTCAGGCTGAAGAGGTAGGTCATGGAAGGCACGCAATATTTTCCTATCTTGCTCTGATAATGTAAAACTCTCCGACTCCATATCTCTGTTCATAACTACATCTGTGTCACTTTCTATATCTTTAGAAGCCATTGTATACTAATAAAATACTCTTTTGTATGTTATCACTACAAAACAATTCTAATCTGTTTTACTAAAACTCGGCTAATTTCTCTGTATGAGATAATTTCATAAACTAATTATCCCTGCAACAATATGCTAACTACACCTGTAAATCAATGTATCTCTAATGAATATTGGTACAAGAACTACAACGGGTACCTAATAAGTAAATAACTATATGTCAACACAGCAATTCTATGGAGATGTGTGTAACTAGGGCATTAAATATAATACAGTAGTATGATCAATCAAAATGCATATAACTTTCAAATGTATCAATGCCAAAATATTCAAATATATAAGGGATTGTGTGTAGTAACTTCAAATATACATGTAAAACCAATTAATGGGACCTAAAACTCATTAAATGCTTAAATCAGAGACAAGTTGAATTGAATTAAAGACTATACTGTAGTTATATAAAAAAAAATAAGTAAAATTAATACTCACAGTCTGTTGATCCCAGGATATTGTACTGAATTAATCTATAAAATTTATGGACACTAGATCACACTCCTAACTTAATATATGACACTAGATCACACTCCTAAATTAAATTAACACTTTTAAAAAAAAATATGATTCACTAAAGAAATTAATTGTCCTAAGTAGTCCTAAAGATTCACTCCTCCTTTATCTGTCCCTCACTACTCCTCCCTGATCAGTCCCTCACTAGTCCTTCTCCTTAATTTATAATCTGTCCTTCACTAGTCCTTCTCCTTAATTTGTAATCTGTCCCTCACTAGTCCTTCGCCTTGATCTGTCCCTCACTAGTCCTTCACCTTGATCTGTCCCTCAGGCTCACGTCTAGACTTCTCTCCGTTACTCCTCTATTCTGATTGTCCTTCTGATTATCCGAACATTGATCTGCTGGGTCCCCCGTTGGGCGCCAAATGTAACCTACCTGGCTTTTATGCCAGGCAGATTTAGTTAAAGTTCGGACCAGCAGATAATGACTAGATATAATGTTTATTAATCTTCTTTTATTATTGTAATTACAGTTGCAGACATCTATGTTTCATATACACGAATATGTACATGAATAAATATATATGTTCATCAATAAGTATATGTTCATGGATTATTGAATTATTATTTTCCTGATATGTATTTGAAATATTCTTTAAAGATGCTTGAAAGATGCTTGAAAGTTACTTGAAATAATCACTCTGAAATAAACAATGAAAGACATTTACCAAATGAACATTATCCACAAATACATATTATTATTATTATATATTATTATTATTATATATTATTATATGTACGGTAGAAAGCTATTCAGAAATGACAACATAAAGATTAAACTGTAACATGATACATCTTTACTAGTTGGAATGTCATCTAGTGTCCCGTTTGATAAACTGAATTTAATGTCATTAAGATCTATATTAGAACCAATCTATAATAGAACCAATTGGTCTGACTGTCAATATACTTTAAATAACTTACCTGCTAAGGGCAGAGCGATTCAAAACTTTTATCTTCTTCTCATCTGTCTAGATACGTTACTGATTAAGTGATTTTAATAATTGTTTGATAAACAATACAACTCGTCTCTGAGCGATCTCGTGAAAAAGGTCTTTTTGCTAATTTGTCGTACACACAGTCGCGGTTAATAGAATGAAAACACGGGCTGTAAAACTACTGTTACTAGATGACATGAAATGGCGGAAAAATACAAGGAACACTAAAATTTCAATGAATTGATGTTTAAAACACGATAAATATCAAAATAATCAAGTGATAGACTTACCGTTGAAAAACGAATACAAGTAAACAAAAGGGAGATCACTCCCGGAAGTTAATATAACTTCCGGTCAGAGTCTACCAAATGTTTACTCGAGAAATGCACCCTATTACATTATATTATAATAAGCAAACGGCCCAGACCTTGATCAGACAGCTCCTATAGGATCCATCTGATCTGGGTCTACTCTGTTTGCAGAGGCATAGGAAGGCATGTTTATGGAGTAAAGGGTTAAGGGAGACTTTTCTGCAGCTGTATGTAAACTGCTTGCCACTCTGGTGTAGAGTTTTGAAGAAAAAAGTAGATCAGGAACATGTATTTTAACCCTTTCCCTGTTGCATATCCATCTAATAAATAATGACATTATGTATACATATTAATTAGTCATCACCTGTACCGGTATTCACTTTAATGTTAACCCTATGCTTCATAAACATGCTTTATTCTATACCTTTTCAAACAGACGACCCAAATCAGGTGGCGTCTCGTCTGATTAGACTTTTTATTTAGGGTCTGCTCTGTTTGCTTATGAATTAATATAGATCTGATTCTTAGCTGTCTGTCTTGGGTAAATATTCCTGTGTTCATAATTATGCTGTTATAAATATACTGCTAATTTATAACCTATTTATGATATCATTATTTCTTACATGAATATTCATGGAGTAAAGGATTAAAAAAGAATATTTACCAAAACCAATTTAGTCCAGTAAGTAGACTTAGCCTCATTATGAAATTGACTTCGGGTAAATAAAACTTTTCAATTAAAAAACAGGGTGTAAATCACTACACATCAATGCTCTAATTATAACAATAATGTCATTCTTTCAAAAGATAATATGAATTTGCTGACCATTCCTGTCCATGGCATTAAAATACTTGAGTCTTGTTGATTGGTGGAGTAAATACTTTGATCTTTTCTGTACAGCGTTCAAAGTTTCATGGGGTTAACCATTTAACCCTTTCCCTCATAGGCTATATTTAGATCCTACCTCTTCGAATAAATCTACCGAAAAGGAGCATTAACTAGAGAAAGGGAAAATTTTAGAATTGTCTAGTTCTGAAACCATTGTGATAAATAGAGCATTTGCTCCTAGGAGCAAATGCTCTAAATAATCATAATGGTTTCAAAAAATGACTTTCACAAAGGCATAGAAAGGCGTATTATGGAGGAAAGGGTTAATATTACTGTTTTCAATTAACCCATTCCCTCATAGGCTAATAGTTTGAAACCATTGTGATAAATAGAGCATTTGCTCCTATAGGAGTGGTTTCAACAGGTGACTTTTACAGAGGCGTAGAAAGGCGTATTTATGGAGGAAAGGGTTAACCACATCTAATTTGGCTACCCAATGACCCCTCTTCATTGGTTTGTAAAGCTAAGTAATTCAATTTGGCACCACTCTGATAACTTTAAACCGATTGCTACAGAAATATGCCTTTTCAAACAAGAGTAGACCCAGATCAAACTGCTCCTGTAGGAACTGCCTTATCAAGGTTTGCTTTCCTGTGCATATGTGCCATTATAAAAAATAATATATATATGTATAAAAAATAATTAATATTCATGAAGTCGTTATTTCTTACATGGATATTTATGGAGTAAAGGGTTAAATGAGCATGACATAATGGCCAGTAGTGTGGACCCTGATCAAAAGGCCCCTTCCAGAGGTGTTTGATCTTGGTCAGCAATGTTTGCCTAAGTTTGTACTTTGGTTGAGTAGGATCCTTTATTATCAAGATGAAAAATGAGATTGGATGTTTCAGATTTGCTAGTCCACATAATTATGATGACCGTTATACATTTATGTATTTATAAAAGGGTAAATTGTCAACAAGAGAAAATGATATCTTCTAGATATCTAGATAAGATATGTAAAATTAAATATTTTCAAGAATAGCTCCTTTATTTCTCCACCAAACCCTATACTGTGACCACTCTTTAGAATCGTCTCGAAAGCGACAATTCTAAAGAGTGGTCACATTATAGTGTTTGATTGAGAACTGAGGATTTTAGTATTTGGGTATGTTACTTTATCTGTAGCTCTGTTTTCACTGGAGTAGTATTTCAAAGAGTTTGATTTCAGTAGTAATTGTTGTTCATTTGTGATATGACCTGGCCCTAAGTTTTATGCAGATTTTGTTTTATTCCTCTTTGTTCAGATTTGGTTGTAATTGTTTTGCTTGTAATTTAAGATGCTATTCCAACATGTAACAGTTTGAAATCTTCTCTGGATAATTGCTCTGATATTGATTATTTAAATGCAAAAAAGAGAGAGAGAGAGATGTGGGTCAGAAGTAGCGCATGAATTAGGACATACATTTCATGGCAGCAGTTAACCCTTTCTTTTATATAAGCATGTTTTCACGCATTTACAAACAGAGTAGACACAGATCTGATGGCTCCTATAGGGTCTGCTCTGATTGCTAGTGGAATTTGAATGATCAGTTTCTTTACTTTTGAATGGCTACAATGTTCCACCTTCCATATTTCATTATAACTATTTTGACCATGAATATTCAGTAGGTATCAAAATTTTGAATAAACACAGAACAGGGAAATGGTTAATTCTGCACAGAAGTAGCATATTCATAATTACTTATGTGAACAGTATATATATCCAGATGAGATGCTGAATAAGTCCAGTGTCTCATTCAGATCCAGACTGTTTGACACTCAGACTCTGATAATGTTTTTGAAAAAAGGAAATAAACTGATCTGGGTCTATTCTGTTTGCAAGGGCATCAGAGGGTATCTGTATGAGGCAAATTACTTCAAATACAAATGGGTATTAATTTTTTATCCAGAATATGTCAATATAGAAATGTTCTGTTGTAGAACTTTAGGTGAATTTATGGAGAAAAGGGCTAATTATAGAGTCCATTCTGTATGAAAGTCTCACATTTGCTCAGCACAGAAACTCTAATCAAAGGAAACTTCTTTAACCCTTTACTTCATACATACACCTTTCTACGCCTTTGCAAACAGAGTCTGCTTTGTTTGCTTATGACATTATATAGATATGAGTATACAGTTTCTGCCTTTGCCAAAAATTTATGTGTCCATGCACTATTGTAACCAATTAATCTAATATTCATGACGTCATTATTTCTAGCATGAATATTCATGAAAGAAAGGGTTAAGGATCCTGATCTGTCTACATTGTTTGCCAATGCCAGTGCATTTGTTTCCTAATTCAATGGGTTAATTAGATATAATGATTGGAGTTGACAACATACAATACTTGTCTACGATGTCAATCTTTGGTTTGACAGCATCATACCTCACAGATATTATCCGTTTACCTGACAGAAACTGTTGCAAACTGAGTAGACCCTATCCAGATCAGATGGCACCTACAGGAGCTGTCTGAATCAGGGTCCGCTCTGTGCATGTAAAATAATTTATATTTGATTCTATTGTCTACCATGGCCAAAACATTTTCATGTTCTTATGCTACTATAAAAATATGTAATTTATATTATTTATGTCATTATTTCTTATGAATATTTAAGAGGTAAAGGGCAGAGGTCCCGATAAGATGCGTAAATTTGACTATTTCCAAAGATAACTCTTTTATTTCTCCACCTAACTCTATACTGTGACCACTCTTTAGAATCGTCCCGAAGAGACAATTCTAAAGAGTGGTCACAGTATATGGTTTGATGGAGGAATGACAATTTTAGTATTTGGGTACACACGTTTATCTGCAGCTCTGTAAATGTTTGATAAATGTTATGTCACCTAAGATTTTTCTGTCTCCCTTAGGAAATTTGAGATTACATAACCACTGCCTATAAGATGCATACTGGCCTGTCAACATCTCTTATTTCTCAGCGAAACTACAGTAAAAACCTCGCTATTGCGACTACCTATAAGAGGTAGCTTGGCGCTAGATGCAGGTGGTAGCTTAATGTAGGACAAAAGCAATGCAGAAAGCTTTCAGCATTAAGCAACCACCCACTTATAAAGACACCTATGTCGATTCATTAAGTGGTCACATTAGAGAGGTTTTATTGTATACCTTGGCTTGCTTCTACTCATCAGCATCTCTTTGGAGAGATGATATATTAATAAGTAGCTGCAAATAGAGTTTGGCAGAGAAATGTACACTCAACTTAGATATCCTGAATACTCCACATATCTACAAATGGTTCTTAGTGCCATGTGGCTGAAGTTATGTTAAACATTCATTTGATATTACTGAGTGCTGCCATATTTATTTTTTTTTCTGTAGCTAGATTTTTACCAGACAGAGTACCGGTAGTTATATTTTCCTATAATTGTGAATATTTCAAATTTGGCATGTGCACAGGATGTTCATAATTGGCATGATTTTGTTAACTTATGTCGATCAAAATTAATGCAGCACACAAATTTACCCTGGGAAATTAGTCAAATGACAACTGAAATCACATGGGAGCTTGTAATAGCACTCACATATTCTATGTTTATTCCAAATTTCAATACTTACTGAATATTCATGCACACAGTTATAAGGAAATATGGAAGGTGGAATATTGTGGCCATTTTAGAAAGTAAATACACAGATTTTTCAAGTTCCATTAGCAAACGGAGCCGACAATGATCAGGTGGCTCCTAAAGGGGTTGTCTGATCTGGGTCTACTCTGTTTGCAGATGTGTGAAAACACGTTTATGTTAGGGAAAGGGTTTAAAAATAGATAAAATAGATTACCATTCGGCCCATTCCCCAGGAAATGTTAATATTTCTGTGTGAATACTGAAGAAAATGTAACAATACCTTTTGTGTATATAACAAACTGGTGTAATAGCAGACATAAATGTATTTGTAGTCTGTATGTCAGACTGAAAAGCCTTTGAAGATTTTTTTGTCTAACAGTATGACTATTTACCTGATGGAGACAATTTTTTTATCTTTTAAAAACAGAGTAGACCCAGATCAGTTTGCCTATTGAAAAATTACATATATCTGATTCTACAGTTTCTGTCTTTGCCAAATATACCTTTAGGATAAACATCTATATAAAATTTTCATGATATCATTATTTCTTACATGAATAGTGTTCAGGTAAAGGGTTAATGTAATTTGTTTGGCTAAATTCACTATAATTGCCCACCTGCCACTGTGCAATAAATCTACTCTGAGCTCAATTGTAATACAAACAATCTTTAACCATTTACCTAATAGAAACACCTTTTGGTACCTTTGCAAACAGGGTAGACCAGAATGATGTCTCCTGCAATAGTTGTATAATGTGGGTATATTCTGTTTGCTATAGTATTAGTATATAATTAATACTAGTTTCAATGAAGGTTAAAAATTCACTTGTTCATAATGCCATTAAAATGAAAATTCTGCTAATTAATATTCATAAAGTCATTATTTCCTAGATTCATGAATATTTATCAGGTGAAAGGTTTACATTTAACCCTTTCCCTTTTAATCATGAAACAAGAGTTTTGAACAGCTTTGCTCCAGATTGGAAGCTAAGTAAATGGATATCAGAGCAATTTTGACAAGTCATATTGGATGAAGATGGGACATAATTATATGGGACACTGTTTTGACAGACAACACATTTTATAGCAGGGTTATGATATGGGTGAAAAATATCCTTATTGTATCATTAATCCAAAGTAATTTTTGGTCTGCTATAATTGTCGTCTACTTTAATTCTTAAAATAACTTTTTCTTGCATTTCCTTGCAAAAAAATGTTGCCTTTCATGCTGAATGGATTCTATAGTTAACCCTTTCAAACATATAAACGCCTTTGCAAACAGAGTACACCCAATCGGACAACTCCTGTAGGAGCTGTCTGATCCGGGTCTGTTCTGTTTGTTTGTGAAATTGTAATAGATCTGACTAGTCTGTCTGCCAATACCAAACAATCCTGTGCACATTAATCACTATGCTGTTATAAAAAAAAACAACAGCTAACAATTATTCATGATGTCATTATTTCTTACATGAATATGCAATTAGGAAAGGTTAAATACTGAAAGGCCATTCTACTTTGATTATTTGTAAATCAAATAGTAAAAAATAAGCAGTGACTGGCACTATTATTTGACTATTTGCAATTGGTTACAGTAGCTCATATTTGTATCAGTCTTGGCCATTATATTTCATTATAATTATTTTCGCCATGAATATTCAGAAGGTGTTGAAAATTGGAATAAACATAAAACAGGGAAAGGGTTAGAATTGATTGACATTTGTAAAGCAGCTTTGATACATAAATATGTCAAATGACTTTATATCTGATCAGGATCACGTTCTGACATAGCTGTTTCACACTTGACCAATTGTTAGATGGGAATTTTCATAGTAGGGTGACAATTGTGAAATGTTAATCGCAGTGACACTATGCACATTTCTTGATTGTCTGTGACTTGTCCTGTGCACAATGTGGGGAAATGTTTATTATGACATCACATTATGTAAATAAACTAGTATTGTCTGCTTGCATATTGTGGTTTATTGGTGTATAGAAACATTTATTGAATTCCTGAAAAGGTCTGACTGGTAGAGTAACCTTTATTGGTCTATATCAAACAAAACTCTGGCCCAGAACCTCTCGTTTCATTGATTATCATAGCCCTCTCTGTCTGATAATGTGCTTGGCACAGAATTACTTCACTGAAACCGAATGACGTCCTCCAGTGAAGTTTAGGTCAAGAATGGTTTCTGTCAACTTTGTTTGGTATCGAGTCTCCATGGTAATGCATAGTAAACCCTTTCCCTCATATAGATGCCTTTTCACACCTTTGCATACAGTGTAGACCCTGATCAGGTGGCTTCTGTAGGGGCTGTCTAATCAGGGTCTACTCTGTTTGCTTATGAATTTATGATAGATCTGACTCAGTTGTTACCAACACAAAAAATGCATGTGTGCATGTACAAGTATTTGAATTAGCTCCATCAACCATCATATATTTGATAATCATCTGAAAGACCACATCCCAGTCAATGGCCATATTTTGTCATTCTTATTGACTCAGTGTCAATGCCCTAATAAGATGGTTTGTGGCGCATAAAAGTGCCCTTTTCAGCTGAAATTAGCATGTAATCATTGGACCCTGGGGGAAACAATACAGACTTATGGTGGGCATTCCCATGAAGTATTTTAAATTTGATTCCAAAGTAGTGCAAGAATTTATACCATAGTGGTACATGGAATGAATATGTCACCCTTGCATCCATTGTGTATTATAGCAATTAGGAAATATCATCTTGGAACCCATTATATTGTATATGATGATAAATGGGAAATACCATCCTGGATCTGTTTCTTTAGTTTCTAAAATTGCTACAATGTTCCACCTTCCATAATTATTTCATCATCACTATTTTGTCTATAACAGGGAAAGGGTTGATACAGAGTTAGTATGTGTTCGTGAGAGGCTGTATGTGACATCAAAGTTACTTTATGCTTTAGAAGGGGCGGTTGATGTTTTTATACTCGCCAATCATCCACACCTGAATGCTGCACAAATCTCCCATTTAAATCTTGCCATCTAATCGGCAGATTCGTGAGAACCTTTACAACAGTTAATTCTTTACACCATAAATATTCATATACATGTATAGAGAATAATGACACCATGAATATTAACCCTTTCCTCCATAAATACGCCTTTCTACGCCTCTGTAAAATCATCTATTGAAACCATTGTGATATATAGAGCATTTGCTCCTATAGGAGCAAATGCTCTATTTATCACAATGGTTTCCAACTACAAAATTCTTTAATTTTCCTTTTCTCTAGTTAATGCTCCAATTTCAGTAGATTTATTCGAAGAGGTTGGATCTAAAAATAGTCTATGAGGGAATGGGTTTAATCTGGTGCTGTTTGTTAAAAAGGAAACAAAAACAGAAATGAAAATTTAAGCAGACCAGATGTTTTACAGTTGAAACATTTTTATCTGCTAATTACCAGAAGTATTCAATTTACAAACAGATTTTATCATCTCATTAATATTCATAGACAGGATTAACAAAAAGCAATTTTTTTCATCAGAGTGGAAACTATAAAATCAGATCTATAAATTCCATAAGTAAACAGAGCAGACCCTGATCAGACCATTCCCATAGGAGCTGTCTGATCTGGGTCTACTCTTTTTGCAAATGCATGAAAAGGCAAAATTTATATGAAGGAAATGGTTAATTAAAATGTTTTCACAATTTAGTTATGCAGCGTTAGAAACCGATGAAGAGTGGAGATTGGGTGTCTGAAAATCTAGGATAAATAGAGTTTTCATAGAGTTGAATGATCCTGTGGAAGATCAGTTTCAGTATTGCAATGCTTTATGTGATGTTTACCAGTCAATGCCTAATGTTATTTTCTGCTACACTAGGTCTCCACAGGACTTGTTTGTTTCAAATTCAGATTAACAGGTTATTGTGTATCATGGGAACAAATCAGACCAGCATGTGTGTAACTTACCAGAAAGGAAATCCGCTGTGACCATAATTTTACATGAGAACTAGCGTTAGATGACATTTGGAACATAATGTAGGACCTGTCTCCAGCAGCCTATTATAAACATCTATAGGTGTCTTTACATTAACCCTTTCCTCCATAGGTTATTTTTAGACCCAACTTCTTTGAAAGAATCTACCCAAAAGGAGCATTTACTAGAGAAAAGTAAAATTTTAGAATTTTGTAGTTTGAAACCATTGTGATAAATAGAGCATTTGCTCCTATAGGAGCAAATGCTCTATTTATCACAATGGTTTCACGAAGTGGTTATTACAGAGGCGTAGAAAGGCGTAATTATGGAGGAAAGGGATAAGCCTTTCAGTCATGAATATCCATATGAGAAATAATGAATATTTGAATATTAATTAGCTGAATTTTATAATGGCACTGTGAAGAAGAGACTATTAGACCATGGCAGAAGCTGTAGAATCAGATATAGTATTTCAAAAGCAAACAGGAGACCCTGATCAGACTGCTCCAACAAGGGCTGTCTGATCTGGGTCTACTCTGTTTATAAAGGCATTTAGAGGCAAGTTTATTTGATAAAGTGTTAAAGAATCAGTTTAACTTTAGATGTATGAAATGAGCAGAATTGTCTTTCTAAAACTGTACAGTACATTGTACAGCTAGTACTGTAGGCAGAAACCCTTTCCTTCATAGGCTATTTTAGATCCAAACTCTTTGAATAAGTCTACCAAAAAGGAGCATTTACTAGAGTATAGGGAAAAAGAATGAAACCATTGTGATAAATAGAGTATTTGCTCCTATGGAGTGTCAAAAGGCATCAATATGCGAGAATGGGTTAACCCTTCGCTTGCTGAATTTTAAAATACATGTCTCCTTCTTTACCCATGCCCTGTTGTATGATTACATATATCTTCACTGTGTACAAGTATTTCACTGTGCAATCACTGCTGTGGAGTGCACTGGTTGCACAATCAACTTGTAAATAGTACAGTCCCTGATGAGACAGCTCCTGCAGGAGCTGTCTCATCTGGGTCTTCACTATTTACAGGTATGTATATTGACGTGAATAGCAAGCGAAGGGTTAAGACACTTTCAAGAATAGCTCTCTTATTTCTCTACCAAACACTATGTTCAAGACAATTCTAAAGAGTGGTCACATTATAGGGTTTGGTGGATAAATGACAATTTTAGTAATTTGAATACAAAATTGCCCTGTGTTGGTATATATATTAAAAACAAGATGAGAGGTGTTTTGAGTATAGACAAGATGGGGTTTGGCCAGAGAAATATAGACCTAGATATCTGAAATACTCCTCTTATCGAGCATTGTAAATAGGACTGATTACTAGACATGCATCATGCTGAGGTCTTATTGAGCTAAACCATATCAATAGAACTGTCACCGTTAAAAGCCATGGCCACTTAAGGCAGCTAGAAGTTATTGAGGATGACAGTCAGCAGCTTTATGTCCCATTTTACCAACTATAGATGGATGATTTTGCAAAGTGTGTGTTACATTAATGCTCTTTGCAGGACAGGAGGGAATTCATGATACAAGCATATACAAACAGTTTGGATCCAGATGTGATACAGAAGTCAGCATCACATCAGGATCCAAACTATTTGATACTCTTACTGAATGTTTAGATAGAAAACGAATGAATAACTAAGAGAATTGTTAACAGAGCAGATAACTCTATAATTTCATCAATACGTATCTTACTGCTACTCATTAGAGTCTCCTCCGAGGCAATTCTAATGAGTAGCAGCAAGATGGGTATTGGCTGAGACATTAACCCTTTCCCCCGTAGGCTATTTTTAGACCGAACCTCTTTGAATAAATCTACCCAAAAGGAGCATTAACTAGAGAAAAGATTTTTTTTTAGAATTTTGTAGTTTGAAACCATTGTGATAAATGCTCTATTTATCACACAGTTTCAAGAAGTGACTATTACAGAGACGTAGAAAAGCCTATTTATGGAGGAAAGGGTTAAATATTTTGATAGATCAGTACACGTCTTACCATTCTACAGCCCTGCTTCATAATTCCAGAATCTTAAGAAGTTTTAAGTGAAACTCTTAATATGATGACAAAAAAATGTTCGTTGGAGCCATTTGAATCTGATAGGGTCTGCTCTGTTTGCTTATGGTATAACATAGATCTGATTCTACAGTTTCTGCCTGAGCCAAAAGGTCCTGTGTTCATATGCCATTATAAAGAATAATCTAATTGATATTCATGATGTCATAACTCTTTGCTTAATCAGTTACCGAAAGTTGTCCTCTGCAAATCGTCTCTTCAATTGTCTCGAACAGACAATTCTGAAGAGTGGTCAAAACATGGTTTGGGTGGAGCAATGAGGATTTTAGTATTTGAGTTGCTCTGATATTTGTCAAAAGTGGATTCAGTGTCACACAGTTTGGATCTGGATCGAGATCCAAAATGTTTGCATAGGTAAGCACAAATTTGCAATGCTTGCTTAGTAATGCTAAGAGATTAGCAAATTCATCTTTGAAATGTCTGTCATACCAAAAATAAGATCATGCCCTTTGTGCACAATATTTTGACGATCTATGCAAACATCTACTTGCATGTGAAGTTGTTAGGCCTTTGTCCAGTGTCTAGTTTACTTTTTACCCTTTAACTCTTTCACGCTTTTAGCTTATAAATCTGTCATGCATAAGAGAAATATTTATTTTAACCCTTTCCTTCATAGAAATGCGTTTTCATGCATAAATGGAGCAAACGAGTTAACCCTTTCCCTGTTCTATGTTTATTCCAAATTTCAGTACATACTGAATATTCATGGACAAATTTGTTTTAATGAGAAACTTGAAAATGCGTTTATATGAAGGAAAGGGTTAAATGCTATTTTCAAACAGTTGAGGCACAGGGCTTTGGAGAATCTCAAGTCAGTCTGCACTGTTTGTCATTCATTGTTTTTAATAAATTGAATTGTTTGGGACTGAATGAATTATACCATTGAACAGTGATTGATGGACCATTCTAATTTGAAAATTCGGGTTTCGAAGGGTTGACAACACTACAAGGTCATGTGGCAGAAGGTTATACTGATTTGGAGTGACTTCTTGTAAACTCAAGAACGTATCAAGTAATGGTAGTGTGCGGTTTATGAAGGGCAAATGACTTAAAAAATGTATACTGGTATATATAGAACAACATGTCATGCACATACATGGAAACTAGAGATAGTTATCAAAACCTTTAACCCTTTACTGAAAGAATATGCATTTAAGAAACGATGACTGTGAATATTAATTAGCTGAATTCAAAGGTAGAAACTGTTGAAAACCTTTAACCCTTTACTTAATGAATATGCATGTAAGAAGACTATTAATTACTAATAATTAGCTGTATATTTATAATGGCATATGGAAAAAAGGGAAAATTTTGCCAAGGCAGAAACTGTAGGAGCATATCTTTATTATTCCATATAAGCAAAGAGCAGATTTGATCAAACAACTCCTCCAAGAAAGGATCGACTCACTCAACACAAATGGGGGAATTTGATAAACTTTATAAAACAGTTTTGATCTAGATGAGATGTCTTGAAGGCCTTAGTCATTTGTCTGGTCAGAATATTCATGGAGGAAAGGGCAAGGTACCAGTCATTCATTTGGTCTGAAAGTCCCAAATCATTTGTCAGATCGATCTAAAAGGACAAAGTCATTTGTGAAATCTGGAAGTTGTCAGTCATTTGCCGGATCTGAAAAGGCCCCAGTCATTTGTTAGATCTTGAAGGTCCCAGTCATTTCTTAGGTCTGAAAGTCCTTAATCAATTGTCAGGTATGAAATGACAGAAAGTTTGTTTTTTATACCCCCCTTTTGAAAAAATGGGGGTATATTGCTTTGCACATGTCGGTCTGTCGGTCGGTCGGTCGGTCGGTCGGTCGGTCGGTAGATCGATGGTTTCCGAATGATAACTAATAAACGACTTGGCCTAGAATCTTCAAACTTGCTGTGGTGGTTGGTCATGACAAGTAGATGACCCCTATTGTTTTTGAGGTCACTATGTCAAAGGTCAAGGTCACCATGACCTTAAATTGTGAAATAGTTTCCGATCAATAACTGCTCAAGGGTTTGGCTTGGGATCTTCAATCTTGCTGTGGTGGTTGGTCATGACCACTAGATGACCCCTATTGGTTTTGAGGTCACTAGGTCAAAGGTCAAGGTCACCATGACCTTAAATGGTTAAATGGTTTCCGATCAATAACTGCTCAAGGATTTAGCTTAGAATCTTCAAACTTGCTGTGGTAGTTGGTCATGACCACTGGATGACCCCTATTGATTTTGAGGTCACTAGGTCAAAGGTCAAGGTCACCATGACCTTAACTGGTAAAATGGTTTCTGATCAATAACTGCTCAAGGGTTTGGCTTAGGACCTTCAAATTTTCTTAGGTAGTTGGTCATGACAACTAGATGAGTCCTAGTGTTTTTTAGGTCACTAGGTCAAAGGTCAAGGTCACCGTGACCTAAAAGGGTGAAATGGTTAACGATCAATAACTGCTCAAGGGTTTGGCTTAGAATCTTCAATATTGCTGCGGTAGTTGGTCATGACAACTGGATGACCCCTATTGTATTTGAGGTCACTAGGTCAAAGGTCAAGGTCACCATGACTTTAACTTGTAAAACGGTTTCTGATCAATAACTGCTCAAGGGTTTGGCTTAGGATCCTCAAATTTGCTGTGGTAGTTGGTCATGACCACTGGATGACCCCTATTGATTTTGAGGTCACTAGGTCAAAGGTCAAGGTCACCATGACCTTAACTGGTAAAATGGTTTCTGATCAATAACTGCTCAAGGGTTTGACTTAGGACCTTCAAATTTGCTTAGGTGGTTGGTCATGACAACTGGATGACCCCTATTGTTTTTTTAGGTCACTAGGTCAAAGGTCAATGTCACCATGACCTTAACTGGTGAATTGGTTTGCGATCAATAACTGCTCAAGGGTTTGGCTTAGGATCTTAAAACTTGCTGTGGTGGTTGGTCATGACCAATAGACAACCCCTATCATTTTTTAGGTCACTAGGTCAAAGGTCAAGGTCACCATGACCTTAACTGGTGAAATGTTTTGCGATCAATAACTGCTCAAGGGTTTGGCTTAGAATCTTCAAACTTGCTGTGGTGGTTGGTCATGACAACTAGATGACCCTTATTGATTTTGAGGTCACTAGATCAAAGGTCAAGGTCATCATGACCTTAACTGATGAAATGGTTTCCAATTAATAACTGCTCAGTGGTTTGGGTCGGGATCTTCAAACTTGCTGTGGTAGTTGGTCGTGACCACTAGATGACCCCTATAGTTGTTGAGGTCACTAGGTCAAAGGTCAAGGTCACCATGACCTTAATATGTGAAATGTTTTCAGATCAATAAATGATCAGTGGTTTGGCTTAGGATCTTCTAAGTTGCTGTGGTGATTAGTCATGACCGCTAGATGACCTCTATAGTTGAGGTCTTTAGATCAAAGGTCAGGAGGTCTGGGGGGTATACATGTTTTACAAACATCTCTTGTTTAAAATCTGGAATGTGTCAGTCATTTGTCTGGTCTGAAAGGCCCCGGTCATTCTTAGGTCTTCAACTTCAAGGTTCCAGTCATTTATTAAGTCTGAAAGTCCTAAATCAATTGTCAGGTCTGAAAGGACCAAAAGTCATTTGTGAAATCTGGAATGTGTCTGTGTTTTGGCAAGTCTTAAAAGCCCCAATCATTTGTTAGGTCTTCAAGGTTTCAGACATTTATTAGGTCTAAAAGTTCCCAACCATTTGTCAGGTCTGAAAAGACCAAATCATTTGTGAAATCTGGAAGGTGACAGTGGCGACCCTTCATTTATCAGCTAGAAAAGTCCCCAGTCATTTGTTAGATCTTGAAGGACCCAGTAATGTGTCTGGTCAGAAAGACCGGAGTCATTTATTTGGTCTGAAAGGTCTCATTTATTTGTTAGATTAGAAAGGCCCCAGTCATTTTCCAGGTCAGAAATGTCCCAGTCCTTGGCCCCATTGTTTGTTATCAAGCTTCAGTATATATCTTTAAAGCAAACCTGATATTATTGTATGCTTCTTTCACTGTCTCAACTGGCTCAAATAAGTTTTGATGAGAGCTATGAGTCTGTCTTTCGTGTTGATATTTCTTTCCTTTTAACCCTTTAACCCTTTCCCAGTTCTAAGTTTATTACAAATTTCAATACCTATGAATATTCATGGACAAAATGGTTATAATGAAATAAAGAAGGTGGAATCTTGGAGCCATTTTAGAAACTAAAGAAACAAATCTTTCAAATTCCATTAGCAAACAGAGCAGACCCTGATCAGAGGAGCTGTCTGATCTGGGTCTACTCTGTTTGCAAAAGTGTGGATAAAGGGGAAAGGATTAGGCATGTTTAAAACTGACCCTGTCGAACTTAACAATGCATGCAGTTTATCATTGCATATTGGTTAGTGCTATACACCTTTTATTATTCATATGATGATAGGAACCATCTGACCAGGGTCTGCTCTATTTGCAATTATCTCTACAATTTGTCATGACCAATAAATCCCTGTTCATATACCTTAATACAACTAATATAACTAATATGCATGATGTCATTAATTATCCCCCACCGCATAGCGGAGGGGGGTTATAGGAATGGCCTTCGTCTGTCCGTCTGTCCGTCTGTCCGCACTCACCAATGGGTAGTTGTGTGACTTTTTATACCCCCCTTTTGAAAAAATGGGGGTATATTGCTTTGCACATGTCGGCCGGTCGGTCGGTCGGTCGATCGATGGTTTCCGAATGATAACTAATAAACGACTTGGCTTAGAATCTTCAAACTTGCTGTGGTGGTTGGTCATGACAAGTAGATGACCCCTATTGTTTTTGAGGTCACTAGGTCAAAGGTCAAGGTCACCATGACCTTAAATGGTGAAATAGTTTCCAATCAATAACTGCTCAAGGGTTTGGCTTGGGATCTTCAATCTTGTTGTGGTGGTTGGTCATGACCACTAGATGACCCCTATTGATTTTGAGGTCACTAGGTCAAAGGTCAAGGTCACCATGACCTTAAATGGTTAAATGGTTTCCGATCAATAACTGCTCAAGGATTTAGCTTAGAATCTTCAAACTTGCTGTGGTAGTTGGTCATGACCACTGGATGACCCCTATTGATTTTGAGGTCACTAGGTCAAAGGTCAAGGTCACCATGACCTTAACTGGTAAAATGGTTTCTGATCAATAACTGCTCAAGGGTTTGGCTTAGGACCTTCAAATTTGCTTAGGTGGTTGGTCATGACAACTAGATGAGTCCTAGTGTTTTTTAGGTCACTAGGTCAAAGGTCAAGGTCACCATGACCTTAAAGGGTGAAATGGTTTGCGATCAATAACTGCTCAAGGGTTTGGCCTAGGATCTTCAAATTTGCTGTGGTGGTTGGTAATGACCACTAGATGACCCCTATTGTTTTTTAGGTCACTAGGTCAAAGGTCAAGGTCACCATGCTCTTAACTGGTGAAATGGTTTGCGATCAATAACTGTTCAAGGGTTTGGCTTAGAATCTTCAATATTGCTGCGGTAGTTGGTCATGACAACTGGATGACGCCTATTGTATTTAAGGTCACTAGGTCAAAGGTCAAGGTCACCATGACCTTAACTTGTAAAATGGTTTCTGATCAATAACTGCTCAAGGGTTTGGCTTAGGATCTTCAACTTTGCTGTGGTAGTTGGTCATGACCACTGGATGACCCCTATTGATTTTGAGGTCACTAGGTCAAAGGTCAAGGTCACCATGACCGTAATTGGTAAAATGGTTTCTGATCAATAACTGCTCAAGGGTTTGGCTTAGGACCTTCAAATTTGCTTAGGTGGTTGGTCATGACAACTGGATGACCCCTATTGTTTTTTAGGTCACTAGGTCAAAGGTCAAGGTCACCATGACCCTAACTGGTGAAATGGTTTGCGATCAATAACTGCTCAAGGGTTTGACTTAGGATCTTCAAACTTGCTGTGGTGGTTGGTCATGACCAATAGATAACCCCTATTATTTTTTAGGTCAATAGGTCAAAGGTTAAGGTAACTATGACCTTAACTGGTGAAATGTTTTTCGATCAATAACTGCTCAAGGGTTTGGCTTAGAATCTTCAAACTTGCTGTGGTGGTTGGTCATGACAACTAGATGACCCCTATTGATTTTTAGGTCACTAGATCAAAGGTCAAGGTCATCATGACCTTAACTGATGAAATGGTTTCCAATTAATAACTGCTCAATGGTTTGGGTCGGGATCTTCAAACTTGCTGTGGTAGTTGGTCGTGACCACTAGATGACCCCTATAGTTGTTGAGGTCACTAGGTCAAAGGTCAAGGTCACCATGACCTTAATATGTGAAATGTTTTCAGATCAATAAATGATCAGTGGTTTGGCTTAGGATCTTCAAAGTTGCTGTGGTGATTAGTCATGACCGCTAGATGACCTCTATAGTTGAGGTCACTAGATCAAAGGTCAGGGGGTCTGGGGGGTATACATGTTTTACAAACATCTCTTGTTCTAACTAGTCGCACAAGTAAAATCATTAACCTGGCCATCTCTTGTGACATTAACCTGGCCATTTCTTGTGACATTAACCTGGCCAGTTGTGGGACATAGGGTTAGGGTTAGCTTCCAGATCATTCTTTTCCAAAGTTAGAGCCAAAAATAGTTTTTCTTGTGGGACTAGTCCCACAAGAAAAGATCAAAGGAAAAAGTCACACAACTACCCATTTGTTAGTACGTCCGTCCGTCTGTCCGTCTGTCCGTAACAATTTCGTGTCCGCTCCATATCTCCTATACCCCTTAAAGGATTTTCAAGAAACTTTCCTCAAATGTTAACCACGTTGAGACGATGTGCAGAACATATGTGGCAGATATGTCGGCTCAAGGTCAAGGTCACATTTGAAGGTCAAGGGTTTTAACCTTCAATTTCCATTGCATTTTTGTGTCCGCTCCATATCTTCTAAACCCTTTGAAGGATTTTCATAAAACTTGAGTCAAATGTTAACCAAATTAAGACGATGTGCAGAACACATGTGGCAGTCATGTCGGCTCAAGTTCAAGGTCACATTTGAAGGTCAAGTGTTTAAACCTTCAGTTGCCATTACAGTTTCGTGTCCACTCCATATCTTCTAAACCCTTTGAAGGATTTTCATAAAACTTGAGTCAAATATTAAATGAATTGAGACGATGTGCAGAACACATGCGGCAGTCATGTCGGCTCAAGTTCAAGGTCACATTTGAAGGTCAAGTGTTTAAACCTTCAGTTGCCATTACAGTTTCGTGTCCGCTCCATATCTTCTAAAGCCTTTGAAGGATTTTCATAAAACTTAAGTCAAATATTAAATGAATTGAGACGATGTGCAGAACCCATGCGGCAGTCATGTTGGCTCAAGGTCAAGGTCACGTTTGAAAGTCAAGTGTTCTAACCTTTAATTTCCGTTACATTTTCGTGTCCGCTCCATATCTTCTAAAGCCTTTGAAGGATTTTCATAAAAGTTTAGTTAAATGTTAGCTAAATTGAGACGATGTGCAGAACACATGTGCCAGTCATGTCGGCTCAAGGTCAAGGTCACATTTGAAGATCAAGTGTTCTTACCTTCAATTTCCATTATAGTTTCGTTATCTCCTATACCCCTTGAAGGATTTTCAAGAAACTTGCCTCAAATGTTAACCATGTTGAGACAATGTGCAGAACATATGTGGCAGTCATGTCAGGTCAAGGTCACATTTGAAGGCCAGGTGATTTAATCTTCAATTTCCATTACATTTCCTGTCCGCTCCATATTTTCTAAACCATTTGAAGGATTTTCATAAAACTTCAGTAAAATATTAACCAAATTAAGACGATGTGCAGAACACATGTGGCAGTCATGTCGGCTCAAGTTCAAGGTCACATTTGAAGGTCAAGTGTTTAAACCTTCAGTTGCCAATACAGTTTCGTGTCCGCTCCATATCTTCTAAAGCCTTTGAAGGATTTTCATAAAACTTGAGTCAAATATTAAATGAATTGAGACGATGTGCAGAACCCATGCGGCAGTCATGTTGGCTCAAGTTCAAGGTCACGTTTGAAGGTCAAGTGTTCTAATCTTTAATTTCCGTTACATTTTCGTGTCCGCTCCATATCTTCTAAAGCCTTTGAAGGATTTTCATAAAAGTTTAGTTAAATGTTAGCTAAATTGAGACGATGTGCAGAACACATGTGCCAGTCATGTCGGCTCAAGGTCAAGGTCACATTTGAAGATCAAGTGTTCTTACCTTCAATTTCCATTATAGTTTCGTTATCTCCTATACCCCTTGAAGGATTTTCAAGAAACTTGCCTCAAATGTTAACCACGTTGAGACAATGTGCAGAACATATGTGGCAGTCATGTCGGCTCAAGGTCAAGGTCACATTTGAAGGCCAGGTGATTTAATCTTCAATTTCCATTACATTTTGTGTCCGCTCCATATCTTCTAAACCATTTGAAGGATTTTCATAAAACTTGAGTCAAATATTAACCGAGTTGAGATGATGTGCAGAACACATGTGGCAGTCATGTCAGCTCAAGTTCAAGGTCACATTTGGAAGTCGTGTTCTTACCTTCAGTTTCCATTATATTTGTTTCCGCGTCCTATTTTCTTAACAACTGGAAGGTTGAATGTCAACCACGTTAAAACCCATTGTATCACCTTAAGGTCAATGTCTTAATTTAGGTGGCGGCGGTGGGGGATATAGCTGTCCTTTGGACTGCCTTGTTCTTTAATGAATATTCATGAGGTAAAGGGTTAATTTAGTATTATCTATTGAGAAGTAGGCAGTATCTTTTACAATCATTTACATCTGCTTGTAGCATTGTCTCTATTGGTACTGTGTATTTTTCAGTTGTCCCCTTCTACACCGAACAGCAGGAGACACTGAGAGACGATATCACTTACGCTACTACAAAACAGGCACATGTGTGTATGAAACAGACGCTAAAGGTCACTGTGTTAAAAATGGACCTCACTGTGCCTTTGCACATGGGCCCCTGGATTTACGACCACCAGTTTATGATGTGCGGGAGCTGCAGACGATGGAGCAGGGCTCCTCTGACATCTCCAGCAGTCCGGGGACCCCAAGCAGTGGGAGTCTAGAGAAGGATCGAACTTTACTAGAGGATCCAAGGTGGAATGGTAGGTGGTTTTGGTAGAATTACCGATTAGGTTGAAAATAGCTCATAATTTGCAAAATAAATGCCACCTGAAAAAATGGTCATTAAGTAGAAATCGAGCCAAACAGCCCACATGCATGCATGCATAAACTTCATATATGTAGCACACATGCATACACGCATGCATGCACACCCCTAATCATTTGAGAATTAAGACAAGTAAGACTTTCTAGAGACAATGATCAAAGTTAGGATGATATTTTTCCATCTCTTTTCAAAGATATTATAAATCAGAGTTAACAGTTTGGATAACCGTTTCTGATGAGATGCTTTGTTGTTCATGGTTTCAATTTAATCCAAACCTTTCACATATTTACATGTATATATACACGTATAAATGTAATTTGTTTATCACAGATACACCCATAATATGCTAATAGATAGATTGCTGAAAACTACAAGCAGTTAACCCTTACTTAATAGAGACACATATTAATGCCTGTGCAAACCATAGACCAAGATCAGATGGCTCCTGTACGAACCGTGGGATTAGGCTCTGCTGTGTTTGCTTATTAAAAAATATAGATCTGGTTCTACAGTTTCTGCCAAGGCCAAAAATATTTGGTTTGATACACCATTATAAAAATTAAGTTATTAACCCTTTCCCTCATAAATGTGATATCATGCATTTGCAAACAGAGTAGACCCAGATCAGACGGCTTCTAGATGAGCCATCTGATCAGGGTCTGCTCTGTTTGCTAATAGAATTTGATAGATCTGTTTCTTTGTTTTCTAACATGTCAACAATATTCCACCTTCCATATTTTATTTTTGAAACTATTTTGCTAATGTATATTCAGTACATATTGAAATTTGGCCTACTTACAGAACAGGGAAAGGGTTACTGATGTATCATTGTTTCTTACGCCAATATTCATGAAGTAAGGGTTTCTGAACAGTTTATTCAACTATACATGTAGTCACTAATCACTTGCCATCTCATTATATTTATTCACCAGGAAAATGTTCAGAAACCTGAGTCAGTTGTTTTGTATTAGCATAATTGATAGCTAAGTAACTGTGCAGTTAGTGTAGCTAAGCCTTACAACACAGAAGTCTTGAAGTTGAACAAATGTCCTTGTCAACAGAGCTGCCCTTTCCATTGCTTGTTACAAGTAATACAGATTCTAATCATCTTTGCAAACAGTTTAGATCTGAAGAGACAACAAATAATGGTGACCCATCAGGATCCAAGCTTTTGAATACTTTGATCATGTTTTAGAAACAAATGGAAGAAAAAAGCAATGAATCTAGGTTGAAATAAAGGAAATGTATAGGCAGCAATATTTGACAACTTAACTTTATAAAAATGACTTTTTGGCACCTTTAAAAAATGGAGCAGATCCAGATCAGACAGCCCTGTAGGTCTGCTGTGTTTTCTTATGGATAAATATAGGTCTGAATTAGAAGTGTGTCACACTTAAAAGAAGATCCTTATTAATGTGTATTCGATGAATAGTTATCCAGTAATAATTTCTCAAATTGTCATTCATGGTGGAAAGGGTTAAGAGTTTAAATAGTCTTCCTCATGCTAATAGCTAAATAAATAATATAAGATAAGCCTTTATTTCATGAATGTTCATGTAAGAGGATAATTTTGACATCATGAAAATAATTGGATGAAACATGAAATATGAGTACAGGAAATGCCAATGCAAAAATAGGAATAAAATCCATAAACAAACAGAGCAGACCCTACTGAAGCAGTCTGATTTGGGTCTACTCTTGTTTTCAAAGGCATTAAAAGGTGCATTTGTGAAGTAAGTGTTAAAACTTTTGTACGCTAGCGGCATATTTATGATAATCTATGCAAACAGATGAGCAACTCAGCATCTCATTCGGATTCAAACAATTCTTAATGGCACCCCGGAAAGAGAATAGACCCAGATCAGACAGCTTCTGTAGGATTGTTTGATCAGGACTGCTCTGTTTACTTATAAATAAATGATAATAGATCTAATTCTATAGTTTCTGCCACTGGCAAAAAACATTCTGTGTAGAAAAACCATTAAATCAAAATTCAGATGATTAATATTCATGGTGCATTTCTTACATCAGAGCTTTAGATAAGATGCGTTAATTACAAAGCCTTTTCAAGTATAACTTCTTTATTTCTCCACCAAACCCTATGTAGTGACCTACTCTTTAGAATCGTCTCGAAGAGACGATTCTAAAGAGTGGTCACAACATAGGGTTTGGTGGAGAAATGACGAGTACAATATTTGAGTACGCACCATTATCTGTAGCTCTGCTTACATACCGGTATCTATTCATGAGGGAATGGGTTGATATGGTAAATTGCAGCTGGCAACCCTTTACTCCATAAATATGCCTTTGCAAACACAGTAGAACCAGATCAGACCGCTCCTGTAAGAGCCGTCTGATCTGGGTCTATCATTTATTTGTAATGTAATATAGATATGAATCTGCAGTTTCTACCATGGCCAAAATATCCGGTGTCCTTGTACAATTATTCTAATATTCATGAATCATGATGTCATTATTTCTTAAATGAATATTCATGGAGTAAAGGGGTAAAGCATTAGAGAGTTCAAAGTTTTGTAAAGAGTATCTGATATCTTGTCAGCAGCATTCTTGTGTCCCTTATTCTCTAGCAGGAGTTGATCCTTTACCTCGTGAATATTCATGTAAGACATAATGGCACATAAGAACAGGAATTTTTGGCCATGGCAGAAACTGTAGAAACATATCTATATTATTTCATAGGCAAACAGAGCAGACCCTAATCAGGGGATACTTTGTTTTCAAAGGTGTAGAAAGGCATATTTATGGAGTAAAGAGTTTAGTTTCTGGATCTATATATTTTATCTCTGTAAATGAGCTGTGAATACGACTTTTCTCCTGTCTTGTCACCATATATATATACACGTGTTGTGGTGCCGTAATACATCACTCACTCATTCTCATAAGGAACCAAAATGTTAGCTATTGATCAATAGTCTCAATAAAAACAACTTAAGAAAAATTGTCAATGTTTAACCCTTTGCGCCATGACTATTCATGTCAAAAATAATGACATCATGAATATTGATTTGTTTATTTTTTATAATGGCACATGAAATTTGACATTGGCAGAAACTGTAAATTCATATCTATATTATTTCATGAGCATACAGAGCAGATCCTGATCAGAAATCTCCTATAGGAACCGTCTAATCTGGGTCTAGTCTGAATGCAAAGGTGTAGAAAGGCGTATTTGTGGAGGAAAGGGTTAAAGTGCAGTGGAGGTATGTTTGAACAGACTGGGTGTAGGGCAAAACCCCACTAGGACGTAACCCCACTAGGACGTAACTCCACAGGACAATTCCCCACTAGGACCAAACCCCAGCAAGACAATACCCCACATGGACAAAACCCCACTTTAATAAAAATTATGTATTTAATTAAGGATTTATATATACAAATGGCACTTCATAGCAATAGAAAGGGAGAATAAAACATACAAGAAAAGAAATAAGTATAAATATTTAATTTCAATTTGAATAAAAGTTATAAATAACTATGCTGTTAAGCATATGGTAATATGGTAATAACCTGATTTTCACTAAAAGCATAAGTTGTATTATCACAAGGCGGATATTTTTATATCTTTTTACAAACAGAATAGATCCAGATCATACAGATTCTAAAACAAAGCCATCTGATCAGGTTCTAATCTATTTGCTCACTGACAAATAATGAATATTTATTAGGTGAACCACATTCTATACAAAAAAGGCATACATGGTATAACCAAAATTAACCAATTCCTTTTCTTAACTAACAAACAGGGTAGGCCCAAATCATTTTCACAATTTTATGATCTGGCTCAACCATGTTTGCATTGGTACACTTAATATAGATTCAATAGATGTGGATAATGTAATATTAGCACATATTGCATATAAACTATTATAATATAACCACAATTAACTGATTCCTTTTCTTAACTTACAAACATTTTAAATATGCTTTAACTTCTGTTTTTATTTGCAGATTGTAACTTTAAATTTGAAAATGTAAAGATCTTGCTTTGAATTTATATTCTGATTGAGTGTTTCTTCTTCAAATTATCTAAAAGTTGATTTATAACCCAATTTAGTAAACTAAAGTTCATTTAACTATGAATGCATTCTTTATTTATTCATAATTTTGACCTAATTTTAAATATGCTTTAACTTTTATTTTTATTTGCAGATTGTAACTTTAAATTTGATAATGTAAAGATCTTGTTTTGAATTTATATTC
This sequence comes from Azorinus chamasolen, assembly GCA_963576725.1. Taxonomy (NCBI): domain Eukaryota; kingdom Metazoa; phylum Mollusca; class Bivalvia; order Cardiida; family Solecurtidae; genus Azorinus; species Azorinus chamasolen. Next base: position 36,817,275 of record OY755236.1, on the reverse strand, counting down.
TGATTGAGTGTTTCTTCTTCAAATTATCTAAAAATTGATTTATAACCCAATTATGTTAACATGTGGGGTTTTGTCCGCCTTGACACATTTGGCAGTGGGTTTGTGTCCTATGGGGTTTTGTCCTGTGGGGTTACGTCCTAGTGGGGTTACGTCCTGGTGGGGTTTTGTCCGTACCCCGAACAGACTATGTTCACAGTATGGTAAGGGTTAACTTGATTCAGTCATTCACTAACATGATTGGTATATTTACCCTTTGAGTGCGCGGAATGAGTGTACTAGCTTTTGCAAACAGTGTAGACCTAGATAAGATAGCACCAAGAGAAACCCTCAGATCAAGATCTACACAAATTGTTATTCAATATCCTCACACAAAATTATACCCTCTTATACTGAATGGACTCTATAGTGAAATGCAAATAGGCCATTCCACTTTGAATATTCAGCATCAAAAGGGTTTACGTGAAATTGCATGTAGTCATTGGTGTAGAACAGGGACAGTCATACCGTAGAGTGTAAACATTTGAATGCATGAAATGAAGTGACTAACATTTGTATATGGGGTTTTCCGTAACCTTGTAAGCAAATGTTTTTTATGCCTTTACAAACAGTAGGAGCTGTCTGATCAGGGTCTACTCTGTTTGCTTATGATATTATAATAGATCTGAATATACAGTTTCTATCAATACCAAATATTTCTATGTACATATGCTATTATAAAACTTCAGCTAATATACAATATTCTTGATGTCTTTCTTGTGTGAATATTCAAGAGGGAAAAGGTATAAGGTAATTTGTTTGTCCGGCATGGTTGTCGAGACTTGTCATATTTCATAAGCAAGTAGCAGACCCTTAATCTATTCTGCAAAGGCGTAAAAAGGTGGAATTATCCGGTAAATGGTTAACCCTTTCCTCCATAAATACGTCTTTCTGCGCTTTTGCAAATGGTAGATCCAGGTCAGACGACTACAGGAGCCATCTGATCAGGGTCTGTTCTGTTTGCTTATAATATAAAATAGATATGATTCTACAGTTTCTGCTTCAGCAAGAATTTCATGTGTTAATATGCCATTTTAAAAATTAATATTCATGATGTCTTAATTTCTTTCATGAATTTTCATGGAGTAAAGGAAATGAAAGGAAAGTCTACTTTGTATCAATTCCTATATATTATTCCAGTTTTTATTCACAATTGGAGATCATAATGTCTGTCTATTGCATTCATGAAGTTTGATTTCTTATATTTTCAGACACTAATTTTGTATTAGCAAATTACAAAACAGAAGGTTGTAAGAAACCTCCACGGTTATGTCGCCAAGGTTATGCATGTCCACAATTTCACAACTCCAGGGACAGGAGAAGAAGTCCAAAGATAAATAAATATAGGTAAGAGTAGCCATCTGGAGCTAACAGGCCTGTTGTAGAAAGTACTATATTAGACTGACCTTACTATCCATGTTGAATGGCAGAGGTCTAGAAGATGCATAAATTTAAACATTTTCAGGAATAGCTCCTTTATTTCTTCACCAAATTCTGTACTGTGACCACTCTTTAGAATCGTCTCGAAGAGATGATTCCAAAGAATGGTCATAGTATAAGGATTGGTGGAGAATTGACGATTTTAGTATTTGTGAACGCACCTTTATCTGGGATGGTCCATGATTATTTGTAAACGAGTCCAATTAATTTGAAATGGCTAATAGTGCCTTCAGTGTTTATAGGTCTATATTGTGAAATATGTTTGAAAATAGAACTTTATACCCCCCTTTTCGAAAAATGGGGGTATATTGCTTTGTACATGTCAGTCGGTCTGTCGATAGGTAGATCAAACGGTTTTCAATCAATAACTGATAAACAGTTTGGAGTAGGATCTTCATACCTGCTATGGTAGTTGGCCATGACCACTAGATGACCCTTATTAGCTCCACTTTTTCAAAAAGTGGAGCTATTGTCATGACCCTCTCGTCGGCGTCGGCGTTGGTTAACCTTTTTGTTAAGGTCCTTTTCTCAGAAACCATCAAAGATATTTGGTTCATATTTGGTATGTATGTTTACTATCACAAGGGAAACCCATTTCACAAGGGTAGGTAACCCTAAAATTAATTTTGCCATAGTTATGCCCCTTTTTCGACTTACAATTTTCATTGTTGGTTACGTTTTATGTTCAGGTCCATGTCTCAGAAACTGTCCAAGATATTTGGTTCATCTTTGGTATACATATTAACTATTACAAGGGGGACCCATTTCACAAGGGCAGGTAACCCTAAAATCAATTTTGCTGTTGTTATCTCCCCTTTCTGACTTAGTCTTCAACTTCGCTATCCAGCACCTTTTTGTTAAGGTCCTTTTCTCAGAAACCATCAAAAATATTTGGTTCATATTTGGTATGTATGTTTACTTTCACAAGGGGAACCCATTTCACAAGGGTAGGTAACCCTAAAATTAATTTTGCCATAGGTATGCCCCTTTTTCTACTTAGAATTTTCATTGTTGGTTAAGTTTTTTGTTCAGGTCCATGTCTCAGAAACTGTCCAAGATATTTGGTTCATCTTTGGTATACATATTAACTATTACAAGGGGGACCAATTTCACAAGGGCAGGTAACACTAAAATTAATTTTGCTGTTGTTATCTCCCCTTTCTGACTTAGACTTCCACTACACTATCCAGCACTAAAGAAAGTGGAGCGCGCTGTCTGCGGACAGCTCTTGTTGTTTCTGAGGTCACTAGGTCAAAGGTCAAGATTACCATGACCTTAACTGGTGAAATGGTTTCCGATCAATAACTGCTCAGTGGTTTGGCTTAGGATCTTCAAACTTGCTGCAGTGACTAGTCATGACCACTAGATGACCCCTATTGTTTCTGAGGTCACTAGGTCAAAGGTCAGGGGGTCTGGGGGGAGGTATACATATTTTACAAACATCTCTTTTTGTCACCTGCTATAAACAGGGTGGCACATAGGGGTCACTTTACATTGTCCATCTGTCTGTCTGTCAATTTTTTTTCCTCTAGGAGCTGTCTGATCAGGGTCTGCTCTGCTTGCTTATGACTGCAGTTTCTATAAAAACAACAACAATTGTGTATAATTATATGCCATTATAAAAAGTAAGCTAATAGATATTCATGATGTTCTTTCTTATTGTATGAATATTCAACAGTGAAACTGCTCATGAACGGACTCAATAAAACAGAGTTTGTAATTTTCTCTTTTCACATTGCTGCTTTTGCGTTTGAAGGATCTACTTTCAGAACTTATTGACTGACTGAAACCATTTCCTTATGATATTACAGATCTACGCCATGTCCAAATGTTAAGCATGGGGATGACTGGGGTGACCCAGCTCAGTGTGAAAACAATGACAACTGTGGGTATTGCCATACCAGAACAGAGCAGCAGTTCCACCCAGAGGTGAGAAGTAGTTCCATCTGTCCATAAATGTTCATCTCTGTTCCTTTTATGCCCCCACTTAAATGTGGATGGATTTGGAATTTAGATTTATCCCTTTCCGGTTACCAGTCTGTGTCACATATAGCCTTGCTTCTGTCTGTCTGTATTTATGTATGTATATCATGAAACTTGATAGAGTGAGTGATTATTAGTATGAGGGCTGCTGCAACAGTTACTGAAAGTAATTTTTGACTAATTTTGCTCGGTTTGGTTCTCGCTTTTCCTTCTCGAAAATTTGTGCAAAGGCCAGTCATTATGCTCTTCACAGTTGATGCAACAATAATTCAGGGTATACATAATTTCAGTCAATCTAAACCATTTTGTAATTCCACATTTGCTGTAAACAACCTGTACATGATTGAAGACTGTATAGTGTTTTTATTCCTGATCACCCAATGCTTTTTGAGGTTCTCATTGTTGTTATGCATGAAATATGACCTTGTCACAAAAGCAAACTTCCATATGTGTATTCTTTTTGACTAATTGTTTGTATTTTTCAGATTTACAAATCTACAAAATGCAATGACATGGTACAAAATAACTACTGCCCTAGGGGACCATTTTGTGCGTTTGCACATGTAGAACGTAAGTACTTTATTGGCTTGTAATTGTAATTTTGTACTCGTTTATTGGTAGCTGCATGCACTGTCCAGTTATAAATTCATGAATTTGTAGGTGGTTTTCCACAGGGAGTTATGTTCTACTATTTTGTCCTGTATTGAATGCAATATTTCAGAATAACTTTGTTCACAGACAAAAAGAGATCCCACTGAACTGACTTAAACCCTTTACCTCAGAGATGTGTCTTTTGCACCCTGCAAACAATCTATGATGAGTGCCTGCTCAGTTTGCATATGGAATACTTAAGAGTTGATTTTGATGTTTCTGCCACTGCCAAAAATTCCTGTGTTCATGTGCCATCTTAAAAGTTTATGCTACCGATATTCTTGATGTCACTCTTTCTTAACCAATTCCCCAATAGAGACACCTTTTCACCTCTTTGCAGAGTAGGAGCCGTTTTGATCAGGGTCAGTCCTGTTTGCTTATGGAATTATATAGATATTATTCTGCAGTTTTGTCCAAAGCAAAAATATACTGTGTTTACAAATATGAGCTATTAAATATATCAGGTTATGGTTTCTTGCATGAATATTCATGAGGGAAAAGGTTAATTAATTATTCATTGGGTAAAGGGTAAACCCTTTCCCTGTTCTATATTTCCCCCAAATTTCAGTATCTACTGAATATCCAATAGTTCTAATGAAATACGGAAGGTGGGACATTGTTGCCATTTTAGAAACTACAAAAACAGATTTATCAAATTCCATTAGCAAACAGAGTAGACCCTGATCAGATTGCTTCTGAGTCCTATACTATTTTACTATATTTCCTATTCTATTATTAGGGCCCTGCATTGAAAATGGCATATGTACACAGGGATTTTGATATAGACCATAGGTCAGATGTTTTATAATTTCATAAGCAAACAGAGCAGGCTCCTACAGGAGCTGTCTGACCTGTGTCTACTCCATTTGCAAATGCTTGAAAAAAAACTTTATATGAAGGAAAAGCTTAACCTGAGCAATGCTTTACACAAATATTAAAATTCACTGTCAGTCCACTTCTTTTTCAGAATACAAAGTACATTCTTTTCAAAACTTCAGCCTGAATATCTCAGTTTAAATCTTTTTGAGACACTGGATCGAAACTGTTTGTAAAGCATGCTAATGGTTAATAATTAACAGCTGTAGCTGTGAATAGGTGTAATTTATTCACCATTCACTGTGAATTAGGTCAAATTGCTGTTTGAAATTGCAATCATGCTGGGGGCAATCTGATTCACATTTGTAAACAGCTTAGATCCAGATGAGATGCTGAGTAACTCGATCTCTCATCAGGATCCAAGCTGTTTGACATTCAGTCAACAGTTTCTCAAATGCTTGTATGAATTACAAGTAAGTGAAAAATGCAACAGATCAGAGGTTCTTTTTAGCGGACATAATTTTTTCAGCATGATATAGGCTTGCCTTCAGCTCTCCATAGTCAGATCTGATTGCCTTGTAAACAGCAGGGGTCCAGATGAGACACTACAGTAAAACCTCTCTATAATGGCCACTAAATTACATCAAGTATTTTTTTGTTGTTAAAGCGAGGTGAAAGAAAAACAGAACGCTCCTATTGGAGCGTTCTGTTTTACTTTCACCTTGCTTTAAGCAGCCACTTGCCCTAAATAACAACTTATTAACACAATTTAGTGGCTGTTATAGAGAGGTTTTACTGTATAGAGTAACTGGGCGTCTCATAGTATCAAAACTGTTTGACACTGATTTTGTTTCTGAAAGAAATGTAAGAAAAAATATAGTTTTATCATGGAAGCAGGTTATTAATATTTTCACAGACAACAGTGGATTTCCTATAATTTATTATATGAACGTGTTTTCATGCGTTTGCAAACAGAGTAGACCCAGACCAGATGGCTCCTATTTGAGCTGTTTGCTAATAGAATTTGAAATATCCGTTTCTAAACTTTCTAAAATGGCTACAATGTTGCACCTTCCATATTTTGTTCAAGAGACAATTCTAAAAAGTGGTCACAACGTAGGATTTGGTTGAGAAATGACATTTGTATTGTTTGAGTACACACTTTTATCTGTTTATACCATGTTAAATATCTTGCTTCTATTTATAGAGGAGATGACGACACAGCGTGATCTACCAAACCAGGGATCTGTGCTTTTAGCTGCAATGATTTCCAACCTCCTACCCCAGTCAAGTGTTAACACTTCTATACCAAACTCATTATCAACGTCATTAGCAATGTCAGTAAAACACACAATGGTGAGTTAGTGAATGGTGGAAATTTATGTTCTGTAAGAACCAGTCACATGCTGAATGTATAGTCCTGATCTGTTTTGTGTATGTATTTATTTAACGCGTTCCCTGTTGAATATTCATGTAAGAAATAATGATTTAATGAATATATATTAGCTGTTCTGGGTCTACACTGTTTGCAAAGGAATGAAAAAGCATTTATGTGGAGGAGTGGGTTAAAAATTTCTTATCATCTTTGAATCGGTCTTTAAAATGGTCATTTTAAATTATCTGCAAAAGTTATATTTATATGTGAAATGGTTACATTCATGTATGGGTTGAAGCTGACTTAGTTTAGTCCACTATGATCAATTAATGCTGTAGCATTGTGAAAAATTCTTAACCCTTTACTTCATACATAGACTATTTAACCCTTTCCCTCACAGGCTAATTTTTAGACCCAACCTCTTTGAATAAATCTTCTGAAAAGGAGCATTAACTATAAAAAAGGAATTTTTGTTTTAGAAATGCGTAGTTTTGAAACCATTGTGATAAATAGAGCATTTTCTCCATAGAAGCAAATGCTCTATCACAATGGTTTCAAGAAGTGACTATTACAGAGGTGTAGAAAGGTGTATTTATGGAAGAAAGGGTTAATGCCTTTGTAAACAGAGTAGTTAACTATTGATGCTTTTGTGAACAGGGTAGACTCGGATCAGATGGCTCTTATACTAGCCATCAGATCAGGGTCTGCTCAGCCTGTTTGTCTATGACGTAATATAGATATTATTCTACAATTTCTTTCAAGATCAAGAACTCTCAGTGGCCATTATGAAGATTCAGTAAACCCTTTACTATATGAATATTCATGAACAAAAGGATGACATCATGAATACTAATTACATTAATTTTTTAAAATAGTATATCAGAACATGCCGAAACTGTAGAATTGGATCTGAATTATTCCATAAGCAAACAGGAGCTGTCTGATTTTGGTCTACTCTTTTTGCAAAGGCGTAGAAAGGTGTATTTATGGTGTTAATGAATATTTATGAAGTCTTGAATTCTTGAGCTAATGGGTTACAGTGCAGCATTTGATTAATTTTGGTTTTGTTTCTGTTCATCCCAGGAATCGGTCAATACAAACGGTGTAGCTGTCAATTCATTCTGTAAGATGCCGGACCCTATCGGCAAGGAGAGGACTGCTACCACTACACCTTTCTCTGTAAGTCATTTACCCTCATTATTCGAAGTATTTGAACAATTTAGACTCGCTTCTCCAGGGGTTTATAAAGTTATTTATTTGCGTCAAATTGCACCATTTTGCAACTTTTTAAGGAGACTGACATAGTAGCAATTAGTGTATACCCTGATAAAAATGCTCTGTCAGGAGCTGTTTGATATGAGTCTGCTCAATTTGCTCAGTTTTCTTTTGTCCATATTTCTATGCCCCCAAGATCAGATCCGCAGATGTTTTTGCCCTGTCTGTTTGTCACCAACTTTATTATTGGTCATAACTTTTGAGCCAGTATAGATTGAGACTTGATATTTGGCATGCACATGTATCTCATAAAGCCACACATTTTGAAGGGTGACATGTTATGGTCATCCTTCAAGGTCAGAGATAAAATATATAGGTCAAATCACCGACTTTTACATTGGCCAAAACTTTTGAACCAGTACAGATAGAGACTTGAAATTTGGCATGCATGTGTATCTCATGAAGCTGCACATTTTGAGGACTGGCATGTCAAGGTCAAGGGTCATCCTTCAGGGCCAAAGGTCAAATTGGGTGGGGGCATAGTGTTTCACAAACACATCTTGTTTGGATTAGTAGTCATCTAGGGTAAATTGTCAACTAGGCTATACTGTCATTTTGGAAATTGTAACTAAGTAATTGTATGCAAATTTTGCTGTCTGCTACAAATTTAAACAAGATGTGTTCGTGAAACACTATGTCCCCGATATGACTTTGATATTGCTGTATGACCTTGACCTTCATGAGTCACCCCTAAAAATGTTCGCCTCCATAAGTTGCACATGAATGCCAAGTGTGAAGCATGTATGTTGAATGGAGACAAAACTATCGCCAATCTTAATTTAACCTGTAATTTGACCTTTTATGACCTTGACTTTAATGAGTCGCTGCAAAAAAGTTTGCCTCCATAAGTTGCACATGCATGCCAAGTTTGGAGTCTGTATGTGCAATGGTGACAAAATTATTGCCAACGTTTCTGATCTGGATCCAAAGTGTTTGTAAAGGTAATAACAAGTTCACTTCTATCGTGCAGATGTTTTCGTCAAAGTAGTTATTTTTGTCAGTTCCATTTGAAAAGGTTAGATATTTTGGAGAAGGATTTGACATGATATTCATTAGATGTCTCTTCAACTGTCTGCCTGTAAAGTTTGCCATTATTGAAAGGATTAGTATTTTCAGCAGCCTATTCAACATTATTTACTCAAACTATATGTGGCCAACACATTGATTTTTGGAGCATGTGTCATGAGTGTGCATAGAAAATAGATCGACTGAAAAAATACGACTTTTTGTGCATTCTCCTTTAACCCTTTCACTGCTTTAATAGCATTTATTCAAGATTTTATTACCTCATTAATATTCATGGGCAGAATCAATAAAATGGAACATGGAAAGTTGTTTTTGTTACCCAGGTGGTCACTGTAAAGTCAGATCTATATTGCTTCAGAAGCAAACAGAGCAGACCCTGATCAGACGGCTCCTATGGGAGCCGTCTGATCTGGGTCTACTCTGTTTGAAAATGCGTTTGTATAAAGGAAAGGTTAACAAACTAGATGTCTTTATGTGTTTAATGTTGTGTTTCAGGTTGTCAACTCTAACAGTATTGCCAGCACCAATAATAACCACTCTGGTAGTCCACTGCCAGAACCTATTGGTAATAACAAGAAGCGATCCAACAGCACCTCCAGCAGTATTACCTCTAATGACAGTGGGGGCTTCTACCCGAGGGCACCGGGCTGGGAGAGGGAAGACATTCAGCAGGTATGAAAACAGTCAACGGTCACTCATTTATTCACCACTCCAGATAGGAAGCATACTGTATACAGCTTATTATTGGTGCCTGTTTTATTAGCTTAGGGTGAGCTTTTGTGATCGCCTGATGTCCGTCGTCCGTCTTCTCCTCTGAATCTACAGAGGTCTCAGCTTTCATCTTTGGCACATAGCATCATCTGTAGGTCCTCTACAAAAGTTTTATAAATTATACCCCTGGGGTCAAAATTGGCCCTGCCCCAGGGGTTTTCAGTTTTCAATAGAAACATATTGTGAAAACTTTGAACATCATCTCCTCTAAAACTAGAAGGTCCTCAGCTTTCATATTTGGCACATAGCTTCAACTTCAGGACTTCTACAAAAGTTATATAAATTATGCCCCTAGGGTCAAAATTGGTCCCACCCCAGGGATTGCCAGTTTTTTGTAGCTGACTGCTTAAACAGCCCATGGGATCACTAGTTATGCATAGGAAAAACTTTGAAAATATTCTTGTCAGAAACTACATGTCCCAGAGCTTAGATATTTGGTGTATAGATTTACTTAGCATAACTTTATGAGTTTTATAAGTGTGAGTTCTTATATAATCACCCTTAGCCTGATCAGTAGAGTAGAAATTGTGTTTAGAGAAATAACACACTCTCATTTAAGATTGAGAAACTATGGATAATTCTCAAAATGCAGAACACTCTTAAAGCTTTTTTTCATACCTATGCCCTGCATTAATCTACCAGCTATCAATATAGAGCATATCTGTTGTGAATTTCAGCTTAACTCTTTGCATGCTGGGTAATTTTGTCATCTGCTAAATTGTTGTCTGCAGCATATTCATAAGTTATCCTAACTACACACTTTCTAAGTTTTTCAGAAGTTCAGTCTCATTGACAAACAGTTTGGATATCAGATCAGGCCCCACATTATGCTGGCCCTGTTCTAGATCCAAACTGTTTGCATAGGTCATTAGTGGTGGGAGAATCCCACTACACACTTTCTTTCTAAGTTTTTCAGAAGTTCAGTCTCATTTACAAACAATTTGGATATCAGATCAGGCCCCACATTATTTGGGGCCTGATCTGGATCCAAACTGTTTGCATAGGTCATTAGTGGTGAGAGAATCCGCCTCTAGCATCCAAAGAATTAATACAAGTTCCAGTGGTCTATGCTCTATCCATTCTTTCACTACATTCTTTCAGCATCATGTTCAGGTCCTCTACAAAAGTTATATAAATTTTGTCCCTGGGGTCAAAATTGGCACTGCCCCTGGGGTTTTAAGTTTTCAATAGAAACATATAGTGAAAACTTTGAAAATCTTCTCCTCTGATTGTCTGGTGAGCGATGTCAGGGCCATTCTGGCCCTCTTGTTATACTTACCACAACATTGGTGTGTGGTTACACTGGACTCAGATTGTCCATCTTTTTATGAAAGATAAATCATCACTGGATTTCAAAATTAATGGAAACATGGACAAGAGAACATCATATCAATAGGGTTGCCACGCCACATGGAAAATTCAGGGAAATTCAGATTTGTCATGGTCATGGAATTGTTTGGGAATTTTGAGTACTGTCAAGGAAAATTGAAAATATAGGCAAATGCCAGGAATTGTCAGGGAGTGTTGAAAAGGTTAGATTCAAGGTCATATATTTTAACACATTACCCCCTAGTGACGCATTTTTGTGCCTCTATGAAATTCACATTGTGAAACCATTGTGATAAATAGAGCATTTGCTCCTATTTATCACAATGGTTTCAAACTACAAAATTCTAAAATTTCCCTTTTCTCTAGTTAATGCTCCTATTCGGTAGATTAATTAAAAAAGGTTGGGTCTAAAAATAGCCTAGGAGAGAACTTCCTCAAAAATATTATATAAATTATGACAGAAAGACCAAATATCGCAATGTAAAGCGCAAAAGAAATTTGGATTATGTCGGGGAAATGTCAGGGAGTTTTGATTCCTCTTGGTTGTGGCAACCCTTATAGATTCATACAATGAAGGAACAGGAATGAAAATGCATGTTGTATTAGCATAAGTTTTCATTGTTTTATTTTTAGGCAACTGCTGTTCATGGTTTTATTTTGGCAGATAATTGTCAAGGTACCAATTTTTAACACCGTCAATATCAATCATTCTTAACCCTTTACACTCTTTATGAATACACCTTTCAACACCTTTGCAAACAGAGTAGAATTAGATCTGATCTGTTTGTTTATGATACAATATAGATAATGATTCTTCAGTTTCTGCCATTGCCAAAAATTCCCGTGTCCATGTTATATTATAGCAACTAATTTAATTAATATTCATGACAGATTATTTTTGGCATGAATATGCATGGAGTAAAGGGTTAAAAATGCAAAATTTGGCTTCTCTTATTTCAAGTTGTATATAGAATTAAATTCTGTACTCCATATATACACCTTTGTTATGCCTTTGTAAACAGCAGACTCTGATCAGATGACTCCATAGGAATTGAAATGTTTTCTGTCCATCTTATTCGTTCAGCTCTTTATCATTTTAGCTGAAACTAAGACAGCAGCTTCAGGCTATAGACAATGATGTCACATTGGATGCTGCTGAGAAAGCAAAGAGGAAACAGAACCTCATGCTGGTGCACTCTCTCCCCATCTCGAACACGATGGGTATGGGCTTGTCCTCAAGTATACCCATTACTACAGCTATGTCTCCATTCGCCCCTGCCTTCTACCCACCCAGGGATACAGTAGGATCAGTAATAGGTGAGCATGTCAGTGAGGTTGTCAAATGATTGTTGATATGTGTCTCCAATGTTGTATCACTTACACAATGAGCATAAAGATGTTTAGGAGATTGCAGAGTAGATCAGCTGTGGTATCTTTAATGATGAAGGTCTACACTGATATTTGTCAGTATCTGTAGTATTTTTAGCTCATCTGTTTTGAAGGGGTTATACTGGAACCAACATGTCTGCCGGTCGATTAGTTGCTCGGTCTGTCAATTCACATTTGAAGATTGGTAGTTGAATATTTTTTGTCATTTTGGCATTTAACATGAGTGGTTGGTGTCACAAACTCCTTCTTCAATTGGAAAGTTATTGAATGTTTATTTGGCATATAACCATGAATAGTAGATGTGTAAGAGACAATTTTCATGTGCTTAACCCTTTCCTCCATAAATACACCTTTCTACGCCTCTTTAAACATCACCTATTGAAACCATTGTATCACAATATTTATCACAATGGTTTCAAACTACAAAAGTCTACAAATTTTCCTTTTCTCTAGTTAATGCTCCTTTTCGGTAGATTTATTCAAAGAGGTTGGATCTAAAAATAGCCTGTGGAGGAAAGGGCTAATGCCAGGCATTGCACTTGAACATTGAGTATTTTTTATCATTGGGGCTTGTAACATGGATAATTAGTGTCCCAAACTCCTCCTTCAATTTGTTTCTACAGATTTTAATGAAAAATTATAAACCAGGCCTCAATGAAGTGTATTTGTTTGACTTGGCTGTCTCCAGATTATATGGAGTTACCTGCCCTTGAACTTAGATCTAATGGATTACTACAGGGGTAAATGTGAACTTGTGGTACAAACTACTTCTACAGTTATCATCAGATTTCTATGGAAGTTTGTACACATGGACTCTTTGAAATGTAGATATGCATAACATAATTCTTTTCAGTATCTTACAACTCATACAGGAGTTCTCTGCCGCTGGACTTGCACCATAAGTGTTAGTAGCCAATAAAGTTTGTGTAGTGACCTCCTTCTACAGGTTTCGGCTTAATTCAATGAAAGTTGATGATCTCTGTGAAGTGTAGATAAGCATCACAAAGTTTTCCTGTATCTGTACATACAGGTGTTATTAGCCCTAGGATTTGTGATCAAAGCTGCCATGCGGAGGTATTCATCACCTTTAGTGATTGTTCTAGTTAACTTTGTTTCTGGCTTACCCCTAAAGGCTTCTTGTGATAACAGAGTAGACCCAGATCAGACGGCTCCTGTAGGAGCCGTTTAATCAGTCTGCTCTCTTTGCTTATGATATAATATTGATATGATTCCCATAGCTACTGCCATGTCCAAAACTTCCTGTGTCCTTGCACAATTATAACAATTAATCTAATTAATATTCATGATGTCATTATAACTTACATGAATATTAAGGGAGTAAATGGTTAGTAACAAAATAGGGTTTGGTGGAGAAATATAGATCTGAATATTTATCTGTTTTGTTGTGATTTTCAGAGCAAGCTTTAGAGGACATCACATTAGATGATATCGACATAAACAATTTAGAGAAGGAGTTAGATAATGACACAAACTCCCTCAGCAGCTCTATAAGTGCTGGTATCTCTTCAGGTATGTACAGACAGGTTTCATTTAGTGATACAATGGCTAGTTACAGGGCCTAGATAAGAGCAATTAGAAAAATACAGTAAAATATCTCTAAAGCAACCACCTAAATGAAGCATAATTCTCGGTTTTAAAGTCTGCTGGTAGTGTATGCAGGACAAAAGTTATGTGGAAAGCTACAGAATTTTTCTGCATTAACCCATTTCCTCATATTGACGACTTTTAATGACTCTGTAAAAGTCACTTTGTGAAACCATTGTGATAAAAAGAGCATTTTCTCCTATAGGAGCAAATGCTCTATTTATCACAATGGTTTCAAACTACAAAATTCTAAAAAAAAAATCCTTTTCTCTAGTTAATGCTCCTTTTCGGTATATTTATTCAAGAGGTTGTATCTAAAAATACCCTATGAGGTAATGGGTTAAGCAACCTCTAACTTTTGAAGACACCATTGTCTCTTCATTAAACCTTTAGTCGATGAATATTCTTGTAAGAAATGGCATGTAAATTTTAGTAATTGTAAAAACTGTAGAATCAGATACATATTGTTTCATAAGCTAACAGATCAGACCCTGATCAAATGGCTCTTGTCTATAGAAATTGTCTGATCTAGGTCTATATTATTTGACTCTTGTTCAATCTATCTGCATTTTCGTTTTCAACTTGGATCGGGCACAGCTTGTTGGACTGTTTTCATACCTGAAGCACTGTTTTTATATGTATGTTTACTGTTGTGACAGGGTTTGGCTCAAGCTCTATACCTATCGGTATACCTCCATGCAACATCCCGCGAGGAAGTGTAGGCAGCCTATCCCAATCCCCTCCCTCACCATATGGAAGTTTCCCACACTCAATTCTACCTATGCAGACTCACAAGGAGTCCATAAATGAGGTAAGTGATTAAACTTATGCTTTCACTGTATTAGACATATGCTCTTATGCTTTCACTATTTTAACTCTTTACTCCTTGAATATTCATATAAGAAATGAAATTATGAATATTAATTTATATAGATAAATTGTTATAATAGCACATAGACACAGGGATGTTTGGCTTTGGCAGAAACTGTAGAATCATGTCTGTTGTATATCATAAGCTAACAGAGCAGACCCTGGACAGGTGGCTTCTAAAGGAGCCATCTGATCTGGTTTTACTGTGTTTACAAGAGCAATTTAATCTGGGTCATTGTTTGACTAACAGTCTAAATATTTAGGATAAATTACCGTAGATTATCTCTTAGGCATTTTAAGGCCTTTGCAAACAGTAGACCCAGATCAGATGTCTCCAGTAAGAGGAGTTTGATCAGGATCTGCTCTGTTTGCTTATGAAATATATATATGTAATAATATAAATCTGATCCTTTAGTTTCTGACTGAGCGAAACATTCCGATGTTCATGAGCGTCTATGAAAATTTATGTAATACTATCATATTTATGATTTCTAACCTGGCTATTCATCAGGTTATCACTATACTCCAGGAATAAGCCTCTTTACACCTTTGCAAACATTAGCTGAATTTAATTTTGATAATGGTAAATGAACGGAAACAAGATTTTTTAGCTATTTCAGAAACACTTAAAATCAGATCTATATAATTCCAGAAGCACACCGAGCAGACCCTGATCCTTCAGGAGCCATTTGATCAGGATCTTCACTGTTTGCAAAGATGTCTAAGGTTAATGTGCTATGTATTGTAGCAGTTTTCAGTTGACTTGCATTGTGAAATTCCTTTCTTATTTATACAGAAGGAAAGTAACTACTCATGTTCGTACGGGCTGGAGTGTAATAACGTGTTGTCTGTCTTCCAGACATCATACTTAGGTCAGCACAATCATATGAAGTTCAGCGGAAGTCCATTTGGAGAGATCAACTCGATGTCCCCCAGGAGCGGGCCTGGCGGGCCTCACTCCCCGCTGTACTCCCACAGCGTGTCTAATAGTCTTAATAGCAGCCAGAATAGTGACATACAGAAGATGCAGACAGATATAATGACTTACAAATCAAAACTGGAATACTGGGAACAGGCTTATTCTCAAGCCAAGGCAGTAAGTTAACCATTTATTACATAGATTCGCCTTTTAACGTCTTTGCAAATAGAGTAGACCCAGATAAGAAAACTCCTGTATGATCTGAATCTGCTGTTTGTGTTACCATTTACTCCATAGATATGCCTTTTAATGCCTTTACAACATAGTAGACCCAGCTCAGATGGCTTCTGTAGGGCCCATATGATCAGGGTCTGGTTTGTTTGCTTATGGCATAATATAGATCTGATTCAAGTTTCTACCATGACCAATGTTTCCTGTGTTCATATACCGTTATAAATATTGATCTAGTTATATATACATGAATATTTATGAAGTCAATGGTGAACAATTTATCTTTAACTTACTTATCAAAATCTCAGCTGCAGAACAGCTAATCCTACTTCAATTTACATCAACCCTAAAGTTGGGTTCTTCCCCATTGTTTGCTTATCTTTTCTTTTTTTTAAGAAAAAAAAATGAGCTAATGTCGTAACTGTGACGACGTCATCGTCCATGCCGTCCGGAAACTTTAACGTTAGCTATTACTTCTTTACTATTCATGCAAATCTTATGAAACTTCACACACTTGTTCACCATTACAAGGACTACAGTCGAATAGATGAGCATTGGCACCTGTATGCTTTTCTCTTGTTATTTACAAACCATTAGTGTCAAAATGTCTGAGTCCTGGTGAGAGGCTTTGTTACTACCTGCATCTCATTTTGCAAACTGTAGGCAAAGGTAATCAGATATTGAGCCTAGGAGCTTTCTGAATGACTTTCACCCTGCATTAAGCAGCCACCTGCCTAAAAAGTATCAGAAAATAGTGTTTTCTTCCATTTCTTTTCAAATTCATAGTCAAGATTAAACAGAAGGATCCTGATTATATGTACAGTTATTCTGCATATCATCTGGATTCAAACTGTTCATAGAGGTAATCCTGAATATTCCTCATGAATTGTAGTTAAACTACCCTCAAAGTGATCTCGAGTTTGAAATGCATGTTTAGTTACTTTTCTTGAAATGTACCAATAAGGACTTCAAGCGAACTGTTTTAACTAAACTCTATTCAGCAAAGTTGTGATGATGACCTTTGCAGACAATTTTGCTTCATTAGCCTTCGACCTGTAGTTTAAGTTACCTTCACAGAGCAACAGATAAAGCTGCGTATCAAATACTAAATTCGTCCTTTCTCCACCAAACCCTATGTTATGACCACTCTTTTAGAATCGTCTCGAAGAGACGGTTCTAAAGAGAGGTCACAACATAAGATTTGGTGGAGAAACACAGAAGTTATTCCTGTAAATGTTTTAATGCACACATCTTATCTGGACCTCTGCTGCACTGTCTGATGTATTAAGGATGATTAACGTCTCACCTTCTTTCTACAGGCTTGTGAAGCTTGGAAGAGAGAAGTAGAAGATGGTAGTAGGAAAATGAAGTCAACTGAGGATGAAAAACAAAATGCCATAAAGCAGAGAGATGAGGTAACGCCCATACAGCAGGCACAGATTTCTGATAACTTCTGTAAGCAGTATGGATTCAGATGAGAGGCCATAAAACCATCAGGTTTCTCTTCAGAACCTAAACTGTCTGATATCCTGAATTTAATTTATTGAAGGAGACTAAAGTTTTTTTGGCAACCAAAGTTGCTTAGACCTCAAAGGGCTTAGGAATCATTTTATATGCCGGAAGGGAGGTACTGTTAAGGCACATGGCATGTGTTTATATGCAGTTTCATGCAGAACTACCTCAACTCATTCCCTCACAAGTTATTTTTAGATCCAACCTCTTTGAATAAATCAACCAAAAAGATTTTTTTTTAGAATTTTGTAGTTTTTAAACCATTGTGATAAATAGAGCATTTGCTCCTAAGGAGCAAAATTTAATGCTGTATTTATCACAATAGTTTCAAAAAGTGACTTTTACAGAGGCGTAGAAAGGCGTAGTTATGGAGGAAAGGGTTAAGATCACAGAAGAGTTTTGGTGCCAAGTGTCGGTGTGAAACAAATTCTTATCCTTCAGGTATTTCAAGTATTTCCCTGCTTGTTGTTGAATTTCAGCTGAAATATTGAATCCATTTAACTACAAGAGAAGGTGCAGCTTTACTTGAAATTCTGTACTTATGTCTATCAGTTTGAAGGCCTAAATGCACATGATAGTTGACACTGGAAAGTTGTGTCGGTATTTGCAGTGTGAAGTGAGACCGGCAACTGCTTCGTAACACAGCAGTTGATCCAGGTCAGCTTCAGCACTTTGAATCAAGATTGTTTACAGAGCTCAAAACTCTGATTAGATATTGCATTCCATGCCCAGTATAATAAATCTTTTACTTCTGACGACATTTGAGCCTGTAATTTAAAAATCAAGCTTTAGACTTTGCAAACAGTGTAGCCACCACTTTAAAATGGGATGTTTGATCATGCTCCATACTGTCAGCACAAGAGAATAGGCCCGATGGATGAATAACATTGCTGGACACCAGATGCCACATTTTAAATGAGCTCTGAGCTGGTCCTGTACTGCTTGCAAGGCTTAAAGTTTATTTTTAGCATGTCTGTTTTTTGAAAGGTAATTATGTGCTATTGTTTTAACTCGGGCGTCCACGTTGTCGTAATCGTTGTTGTCCAAAAACTTTAACCTTTGCTATTACTTCTTATTACTATTCATGCAAATCTTGTGAAACTTCACACTTGTTCCGTCACAAGGGCGAGTCTACAGACAAAGGTTGGCACATGCATGCTGTGCTCTCGTTTATAGCAGGGTGCAATCAGGGAGGATTGGATGTGAATCTTTTTCCTTGAAGACTCATACTGTATTCTATTCTATCAGCTGAGAAAACTTGTGCTTTCAGGCATTGAATCAGTACAAGAAGTTGAAGATAGAGTCCAGTTCTGGAGGGGCAGGGGGAGGTGGCATGGTCAGAATGATGCAAGTGCCCTCTAACAGTGAGCTGGAGACATTTATGTTACCACAACTTCATCAGATACAACTGCAGCTGAGGAACGATCTAGACAGGGTGGAACAGGTACCAAAATGACACATTTCACAATATAGGCTTGAACAAGCATACTAGTCTCTGGACTTGGATCATGCCCGCTGGTTATAGATTGTTTATTTTCAAGTATCTGACCAATCAGACTTGTGCAAAAAGTTTTATAAACACGGGCTCGGGTCTTGTAACTTTTCCAAGTCATGTGCAAAATAGTAGCATAACCCTTTGCTCCATGAATATTCATGTAGGAATTTTATCTTAGCTACATTTTTATAGTGGCATATGTACAAGGATGTTCAGATGTTGGTAGAAGCTGAAGAGAATTTCATAAGTAAACAGTAGACCCTAACAGATGGGTTAGAAAGATATATTTATGGAGTAAAGGGTTAATACATTAGAACTTCTATATAGCGGTCACTTAATAAAGACAGATATCTTTAACACTTTACTTTGTAAAGATGTAGACGTGAGCATTTTTAATCAGAGTAGACCCAGACCAAACAGGTCCTGTAGATTTGATTCTAGTTTCTGCCATAACTAAACTTTTTGTGTTCATATGCCGTCATAAAAAAATCACCTATTTACTATTCATAATGTCAGTATACCTTGACTGCATAATGCAGAACTTCTGTCCTGCATTAAGCTACCACCTATCTTATATACCAGAATTGACCCATTCCCTCCTACTGACCTCTTTTGACACCTCCGTCAAGTTTTTTAAACCATTGTTATAAATAGAGCATTTGTTCCTATGGATTTTCCAAAACTACACAATTAAAAAAAGATTCCTTTTCTCTAATAAATGCTCCTTTTCGGTAGATTTATTCAAAGTGGTTGAGTCTAAATATTGTCAAGGAGATGAAACACGAAATAAGTCAGCTTTTTATCAGGATCCAAGTATTTAGTAATATAGTCAGCTTTATAAGCTTCTTTTACCTGTTTCCTATTGTATATCTAGCTAATTGAAAGTGATAAAACTATAAACGCACGGTATATACAGAGGTCCAGATAATTTGCGTAATTAGAAACATTTTCAAGAATAACTTCTTTATTTCTCCACCACTCTTTAGAAGGTTTGAAAGAGTGTCACAACATAGGGTTTGGTGGAGAAATGACGATTTTAATATGAGTACGCACATTTAACCCATTCTTATATTGACGACTCTGTAAAAGTCACTTTGTGAAACCTTTAAACTACAAAATTGTAAAAAAATTCTTTTTCTCTAGTTTATGCTCCTTTTCGGTGGATTTATTCAAGAAGGCTATGAGGTAATGGGTTAACTGTTGCTCTGTATATAAACAATTAAATGAACTTCTTGGAAGTCTGCTCATGTGCAGCAGACATGATGTGGAATGGTCCATCATTGTTTATCGGTCCATATAGTATAAAAGGGTAAAATTTGTGTCAGAGAGGATTTTAAAGGAGAAATAGTGCAAAACCTTAATCAGGGGAGCCCTCTGATCTACTGTTTGCATATTCCGGTACACACATGTGCCGCATTCAAAGTGTTAACCCATTCCTCCATAAATACGCCTTTCTACGCCTCTGTAAAAGTCACTTAATGAAATCATTGTGATAAATAGAGCATTTGCTCCCATAGGAGCAAATGCTCTATTTATCACAATGGTTTCAAACTACACAAAATTTTAAAATTTTACTTTTCTCTAGTAAATGCTCCTTTTGGGTAGATTCATTCAAAGAAGTTGGGTCTAAAAATAGCCTATGGAGGAAAGTGTTTAATGGACTGCTTTTCTTTACAGATGATATACAAACAGACAGCGTTGAAGTGTGTTATATGCCAGGACAAGAACCGCTGTATAGCAACTTCACCGTGTAATCACTGTGTCATGTGTGATAAGTGTGCACCTTTAAAGCCAGAGTGCCCATTGTGTCGCGCCCAGATTACCCAAAGAGCTGCCGTGAACTACCATTTGTAATGATAGCCCTCTGTAGGATATTTACAAAATGAAACTTTTAACAAATTTGTGTACAGACAATGTGTGGTCACATGACAGTCATGTGGTGAAAAAATACTTCTTTAAGGAGTTATGAGCTGTAGCAGTTGAATAGACAACAAATATTGTGTGGAATATTATTTAAGGTCACATGACTGTCATGTTACTTTGAAAACAAACTTGTGTTGACCGGTTTAGGATTTGTAAAATTTTCTTAAACATTTGAATAGGCTTTTACAAATTTGTGTACAGGTTTGTATGATAAATTTTCTGAGATGTTCATTGATACTAGTTATATTATGTTTGCATTTTGTTCGCAGTTTTTGTTATTTGTTATTAGTTTATAGACCATTTCTCTCCTGATAGATAACTTAACCCTTTCCTCATAAAAATGCTTTGACACGCCTTTGCAAACAGAGACCCAGATCAGACACCTCCTGTAGGAGCTGTCTGATCAGGGTCTGTTGTGTGCTTATGAAATTATAATAGATCTTACTGTACAGTTTCTACTGATACCAAAAATTCCTGTGTCCATATGTAATTAATTCAGCTATAAATATTGATGATGTCATTATTATTTTTACATGAATTTCAACAGGGAAAGGGTTAAAGAGAGAGCTCTAAAAGTGCTATATTGAGTTTTACATTTTACTTTGTTTCATGTAGTGTTTCGATTTATCTGAGCTGTGCCTTTAGATCAGGTGTTTTCATTTGTTTTGTGGTTTTGGCTGGGACAAGCTGCTATTGATTTGGCGTTTGATCAGAGTCTGCACCTTTTTTTTCAAGTTTTGTAGTGAAATTTTGCAGATGCAGTAAAACCTCTCTTTAATGGCCACTAAAAGTGTTAATTAGTTTGTATTTAGGGCAGGTGGCTACTTAAAGCAAGGTGCAAGTAAAACAGAATGCTCCTATAGGAGTGCTGTTTTATTTTCACCTTGCTTTAAGCAGCCACCTGCCTTTAACACAAAGTACTTGTTGTAATTTAGTGGTCATTATAGAGAGGTTTTGCAGATATGTGTAGAACCTGATCAGATGTCCTGTATAACACATTGTCTGGTTTATATTGTCTACATTAACTCAGGAGACACCTTATAATGTGGCTTGGCTTATTTTGAATTCAGAATCAATGGTTATTTAATGTACAGTAAAACCTCTCTAAACCAGAATTTTAGAGAAGAAATCTTTGTATTTTTTAAGGCAGACGGCTGCTAATGCATGGTTAAAGTCATGCAGAAAGTTCCTTTTGGAACTTTCTGTCGGACTTCCACTATGCATTAAGCCTGGCATTTATACTAATTTGAGTATCCAGTTTAGAAGAGTTTTATTGTATTTATTTAGATGGACAAATTACTGACCTACACAATGCTTAATTTATTTTCTATACAGTAGAACCTGTCCTAAGCGACCATTCATTTATTGAACGTAGGAGTCCTAAAAAAGCAGGTGATTACTTAATGCAGGGGAAAAGATGTGCAAAAAGCTCCTATAGGACATGACTTTTGATCTGCATTAACCGTTCGCTTGCTGAATTTTAGAATACATTTCTCCTTCTTTACCCATGTCCTGTTGTATAATTACATATATCTTCACCGTCTACAAGTATTTCGCTGTGAAATCACTGCTGTGTAGTGCACTGGTTGCACAATCAATTTGTAAATAGTGCAGACCCTGACGAGACAGCTCCTGCAGGAGCTGTCTCATATGGGTCTTCAATATTTACAGGTAGGTATATTGACGCGAATAGCAAGCGAAGGGTTAAGCTACTACCTGCCTATCAGACCCATAATTAGACCTTTTTGATGGCCACTTAAGACAAGTTCCACTGTATTGTCAAACTTTTTCTACTATATTTTCTTTTGAATGACATCAAACACTTCAGGACTGTTGCTTCTAATTATCTCGTACTGAACACTTAGATTTGTAAAGTACATTTTTAGCAATACAACTTTTCCTTTCTGGAAATTGTTCTTTTTGTTAGATTTACAAAACTTTCATTACATCATTTCATGTCTCACATATTGTTTAACCCTTTACCTCATGAATATTCTTGTAAGAAATAACAACACCACCTATTACCTGAAGTTCTATAATAATATATTATGTCCATGGCAGAAAATTTAGAATTCTATAAGCAGACCCAGACGGCTCCTACAGGAACAGTCTGATCTGGGTCTACCCTGTTTGCGAAGGTGTTACAAGGCGTATATGTGGAGTAAAGGGTTAATAGCTCGTCAGTTAGTGGTAGTCAGTAATTCATCTTGACATGAAAGTGATTGTATGATTGTAAATTTTCATTTACCACACTGATGGTAGTATTTTAGATTTTTTGTCCAAATTATGAACTTGACTATGTTCTCCTTGGGACATCCATTGCTGAAACGATCATTATTGTGAGTCTTGCAAGTAGATACTTTATAGATTAGATGGGGAGTTCACTCGGTCTATGTATATTTTTCACAGCAAATTTCACAGTTATTATTAAGTTAGAACCAGAACTGTAGATAAGAAGCATATTAGAAAACCTAACTAATATTGTTTAGTTTTTATATATTTCTCTGCCGAACCCTATCTTGCTGCAACTCAGAATTGCCTCTGTGAGGCTCTCTGTGTCCCTCTGTGAGGCTCTCTGTGTCCCTCTGTGAGGCTCTCCGTGTCCCTCTGTGAGGCTCTCCGTGTCCCTCTGTGAGGTGATTCTAATGAGTTGCAGCAAAATAGGGTTTGACTGAAAAATAAGATTTTGATAGATCAGTGTGCAACTTATCTTCAGCCCTGAGAACCATGCATATTCTCACAGACATCACATATTATTTTGTTTGCTTAAGATCATATATTACCATACGAGTCTTGGCGTGCAAAAACCAACCTTTGTCCAGGGCAATCAGTGTAAACCCGTATTGGCAACCAGGTTAGAAATGCAGCATTTGTTCAAGGTCACCACCTACTGTTTATCGGGGTTTAAAGTTTTTGCATTGTCCAAAGGATGGATATTTGCTTCTTAATCTATAAGCACTCTGATTTCTCATGTTTAATTTTTCAGTCATTTGTTTATAATATAAAAAACATGATTTAAGCAGTAACTCTTTCCTTCAAATAAACTCTTTTGCAAACGGAGTAACAGTAGAAACAGTATTCAGATTTATTATAATTTCATAAGCAAACAGAGTAAGCCCAGTTTAGATGGCTCCTGTAGGAGCTGTCTAATTAGGGTCTGCTCTGTTAGCTTATGAGATAATAAATCCTGACTACTGTTTCTAATTAGCTAAAAAATCATGTGTAATACAGCTAATACATTTTCATGATGCCATTATTAGTTCATATATGAAAGTTTAAACAGTTAATATGCTATTGAGAGTCAGAGTTGTCTTGTTTTGAACTCTGGAAATGAAGCAAGCATGTGTAAAGGCAACATGTTTGTATTTACAGAATCCAGATTTTAAGCCAACCATGACAACCTGCGAGTTAAGGTTGGATAGAATTTCTGGTTGCAGTGCATAGCTATAGAATTAAACCATTATTGAATCTCATTTCTTGATTATATAGAATATTTTTGCATTCATTAAAATTGATAAGTAAGAGGTTATATATATAAATGTATACTAATTGTGACTTTTACACTTCCTGCAATCACAGTATTCATGCAATTTAAACCATTCCCTCATATTGATGCTTTTGACACCTCTGAAAAAATATTTCCTTTTTAGCTCACCAGAGCACAAAGTGCTCAGGGTGAGCTTTTGTGATCGCCTGCTGTCCGTTGGCGTGCGTCATTCGTCGGGTGTCGTCCGTCGTCAACAATTTGAACCTTTAAAAATCTTCTCCTGAATCTACAGGGTTCTCAGCTTTCATCTTTGGCACATAGCATCATATTCAGGTCCTCTACAAAAGTTATATAAATTATGTCCCTGGGGTCAAAATTGGCCCTGCCCCAGGGGTGCCTTGTTTTCAATAGAAACATATAGTAAAACTTTGAAAATCTTCTCCTCTGAAACTGGAAGGTTCTCAGCTTTAAAATTTGGCACATAGCATCATGTTCTGGTCCTCTACAAAAGTATAAATTATGCCCCTGGGGTCAAAATTGGCCCCGCCCCAGGAGTGGCTAATTTTCAATAGAAACAAATAGAGAAAACTTTGAAAATCTTCTCCTCTGAAACTGGAAGGTTCTCAGCTTTTCATATTTGGCACATAGCATCATGTTCTGGTCCTCTACAAAAGTTATATAAATTATGCCCCTGGGGTCAAAATTTGCCCCGTCCCAGGGGTGGCTAATTTTCAATAGAAACAAATAGAGAAAACTTTGAAAATCTTCTCCTCTGAAACTGGAAGGTTCTCAGCTTTCATATTTGGCACATAGCATCATGTTCAGGTCCTCTAGAAATGTTATATAAATTATGCCCCAGGGGTCAAAATTGGCCCCGCCCCAGGGGTGGCTAATTTTCAATAGAAACAAATAGAGAAAACTTTGAAAACCTTCTCCTCTGAAACTGGAAGGTTCTCAGCTTTCATATTTGGCACATAACATCATGTTCAGGTCCTCTACAAATGTTATATAAATTATGTCCCTGGGGTCAAACTTGGCCCTGCCCCAGGGGTGGCCATTTTTCAATAGAAACATATAGTGAAAACTTTGAAAATCTTCTCCTCTGAAACTGGAAGGTTCTCAGCTTTTCATATTTGGCACATAGAATCCTAATCAGGTCCTCAACAAAATTTATATAAATTATGCTCCTGGGGTCAAAATTGGCCCGCCCCAGGGGTGCCTTGTTTTCTATAGAAACATATATAGTGAAACTTTGAAAATCTTCTCCTCTGAAACTGGAAGGTTCTCAGCTTTCATATTTGGCACATAACTTCATGTTCAGGTCCTCTATAAAAGTTGGATAAATTATGCCCCTGGGGTCAATATTTCCCCCACCCCAGGGGTAGCCAGTTTTCAATAGAAAAGTAGAGTGAAAACTTTGAAAATCTTCTCTTCTGATTGTCTGGTGAGCGATGTCAGGGCCATTCTGGCCCTCTTGTTTGTAGTAAATGCTCCTTTTCAGTAGATTTATTCAAAGACGTTGGGTCTATGAGGGAATGGGTTAAACAATGGTCTTTTTTCCAGTTCATTAAATATAATTCAGCAGACTCTCATTGTAGCAGCCACTGAATGTATAAACATGTGTGTCACATAACCCTTTACTTCATATAAACGCCTTTTCAGGACTTTGCAAATAGAGTAGACCCTGATCAGATGGACCCTGTAGGAGCCATCTGATCAGGGTCTACTGTGTTTGCTTATCATATATGATTCTACAGTTTCTGCCATTGCCAAAAATTCCAGTGTCCCGGGCTATTATAGCAATCTAAGTAATATTCATGATGTCATTATTTCTTACATGAATATTCATGAAGTAAAGGGTTAAAGTAGGTGACTGCTTAACCCTTTACCCAATAGACTGTTTCTAGTTATGGAGACAGGTGGCCACTTAAAGCAGGTTGAAAGTAAAGCAGAATGCGCCTTAAGGCGCATTCTGCTTTACTTTCAGCCTGCTTTAAGCTACCACCTACTAGGATATAGAAAATATTTATTATGCATTATGTTCATGACTGTATGAATTTGAACTATTTTCTTCAGCGGAGGAATAAATCAAACACGCTAAAAGCCGCTTCTATCAGGTAAAGGGTTAATGCCTAACAAAAGTAATGTGAACTGTTACTGTGGAGGCTGTCCACGTAACTTTTGTCATGCTTTAAGCCTTTTGTCTTGAACCCTCAATTTCGACAATTTTTTTGCGATTGTACAGATATTTACTGTAATCCATTGAATTTTCTTGTTCCATGAAGCACTTTTAGTCCTGATTGCACTCAAAGAATTTCATAGCATATGTGTTTTATAATTCTTTTAAACTCCACAATTTGAATATCATCATATTTTGAGCAAAGGTATGTTTAAGATGTGACAGAAAATGTTGGGTTAGAAAGACAGTTTGAGATCTTGTTCTCATCTTTTTCTGATTTTATTTGCAAGATTTGACCTGTATAAGGAAGTGAAACAGAATACAGTTAGCTCTTTACTCCATGAATATTCTTGTTAGAAATTATGACATCGTGACAATTAATAATTTTTAAAATGGCATATTAACACGTGAAAATTTTACTAAAGCAGTAACTGTAGAATCAGATCTATATTATTCTGTAAGCAAACAGAGCAGACCCTGATCAGACGGTTCCTATAGGTTCTTCTGTGTTTGCAAAGGCATATCTATGGAGTAAAGGGTTAACTGGAAATTTGGTAAAAACGAAACAATTTAGATCTTTTGAGGCAGATGGCAGCTTTATGCAGAGTGAAAGTCATGCCGACTCCTTTTGGAGCTTTCTTCATGACTTTCACCCTGCTTTAAGTTTCTGCCTGTCATATAGATCAAAATCGATACTAATTTAATAGTCTTGTTTAGAGGAGTTTGACTGTTTGCCATCTACGTAAATGGTTACAAGGCATCTGTTGCATTGAAGCCATTTTAGACTTGTGTACTGATCACATACATGCAGCAGCATTGGATTATTTTTAATGAAACATTTGTTATGATTTTCTGTTAATTATTTGTATTGTTATTAGGATAACTTAGAATCTCTTTAATTAAAGGTTTGTAAGAATTATTTTTAAAAAAATAATTAGGATATGATTTCCTTTATTAACCCTTTACTCCAAAGACATTTGCAAATATAGTGGACCTGGGTCAGGCAGTTCCTTTAGGAGCCGTCTGCTCAGGGTTAGCTCTGTTTGCTTATTGAATAACTTCTACAGTTTCTGCCATGGCTAAAATTCCTGTGTTCATGTGCCATTTTAAAAATTAATATAATTAATATTTATGATATTGTTATTTCTTAAATGAATATTCATGGAGTTGAGGGTTAAAAGAGGGTGTTGACCAGGTATGAAATACTTTCGATTAGTATTTTTGGAAAATAGGCAAAATGATTTTTTTGTTTAAAAAAATGATTTTAATGATCATGCAGAATTTAACATTAATATTTAATTGACACATTTAAATAAGGATGATTTAATTGTATTTTAAATACTGTTTTGTGTTGAATTAAATAACCCTAATAAAAATCTGTTTGACATGGGCACTTTTGGCAATTAGAATTTGGATATTAAAAGACAAATGCTCAAATACAAATTGAAAAATTACAACTTAAATCTTTTAGTATGTAAAGCTGTATAGACCTTTTTAGCACTAAGTAAATTTTGTCTGCAAAACTTGTCATATTCTACAAATTTATCAGTACTTTTTTCTTCATACTCTTTAAAAAAAAAAAAGTTTCATGTCAAACAGTTTTGATCATGATGAGGCACTGAGTTAAGTACTTTTGTGTCTCATCTGGATTTAACTGTTTGCATCGCAAATAGACCCATAATGTTGAAATATTTACACCTTCTCCATGATAATGCCCACAGGCGTTGGAAACTGAATTTTTGATAAGTTGATTGAAAGCATGTCATGGTGTGTAGTCTGTCTTAATAAAGACCATATGACTGAAAATGTTGTAACTTCTAACATACGATAATCGCAGCTGGTAGTTGTAATCGTCCTATGTTAGAAATAACATTAATTTCTGTCATTCAAAGTTAGACCTAACTGCTGGACACTAGAAGGTGCGAACATTTTAGCTATCAGTGTAGTAGCGATTGTTAATTGGGACTTACGATAATTTTGGTCGTACAGTATTTAGTACACCGGCAGAACCACTTTCATCGTGTCATGTCATTGAAGAGGTTGTAATACTAAGTCGTTTTAACTCAATGTATCTTTGCAGTGTTGATAGACAGATAAAGTGTGTGCTTATAGCTGTATGGAAGTGAGAAACTCGTTTGAATCATTAGGTTGTGTTTAAACAGCTGCAGGACAGCTTTTGTGGGAGAAGAGACAATGTAAATAGGAATCAGTCTTGTAGATAGTGCAATAATAGTGTGGACAGTGTAGTGTCTGTGTGATTGGATAACCTCGGATCTCTGCCACTTAATTGTGGCAATCTGCCCTCACTGTCTTTAAAAGATACACAATAAAAGTATTCTTTGTATTAATCATTTAATGTTGGATACATGGATTTAGTAAATATTAAGGAATTTCTAGAAGATGAGTTGTGATTGAATCTATACTTACGAATGTTTCCCTGGTGAAATAATAAAGTGGTAGTCTTAACTCTTTTAATGCAGTAAACAAGTACACTGTCCTTTGCAAACAGTGTAAACCCAGATCACAGGACACCTAGAGGAGGGTCTAGATTGTTTGTCATTTAAACTCCTTGCAAATTTTACCCTTTGATACTGTATGGTCGCTTCCACTTAACAATGATGGACTATTCCACTCTGAAAGTTCAGTATTCAAAGGGTTAATAACTTATTATTGGTTAGAGCAAGTTGTATGTCAGTGGTTGTGATGGAATCTTTTGAGAGAGATATGACCTTATTGGGAGGTGTTTGTGCATCAGAATTGAACTATTTTCTCAGATATTTTTGTACTGAATTATGCAAACTTTGGAATTTTCTTTTTGTTTTGTTCAGGCCAACATGAGGTATTGAGACTTTAGATGGGCCAGACATGGACATAGTTTTGGTTATTATTTGAATATTTACTACTGCATCACAAACAAGAGACTGTTTGACCATGTCAGAATCTGTAGAATATTTCATAGGCAAACAGCAGACCCTGATCAGACTGATCCTACAGGATCTGTCTGGTCTGGGTCTACTTTGTTTTGCAAAAGCATTTCTTTAACCCTTTCCCTCATATTGACGACTTTTGACGACTCTGTAAAAGTCACTTTGTGAAACCATTGTGATAAATAGAGCATTTGCTCCTATAGGAGCAAATGCTCTATTTATCACAATGGTTACTTCTAAAAAAATCCTTTTCTCTAGTTAATGCTCCTTTTCGGTAGATTTATTCAAAGAGGTTATATCTAAAAATAGCCTATGAGGTAATGGGTTAATATAAAGGGTTAATACATAAAACTCTTGATGACCTTTGTCCTACATTAACAATTTACCTGATGAATATTCATGTTAGAAATAACATCATGAATATTAATTAGTTGAATTTTCATAATGGCATATGATCAAGATTTTTTTGGTCATGACAGAAACTGTTGAATTGTCTGATTTAGGTCTATGGAAAAGTGCCTGTAATGTAAATGGTTAAGCTATCGCCTCTCTGAAAACTCCAGACTTAAACATGTTTATCCGAGTTGTTGTAGAGACGCTTTACTGTGTAGGATACGTTAAACAACTGTATTGATGTCTGGCTCAGTTCTAACGGTCTTGCAATGCATTGTCAGATGTTAAATTTGTCAAGATAATAGTTCATAATTTTTAGGTCCTCTTTTATTGCAACACAGAAAGACCCATAGACTTCAGCCCTTTACCTGATGAATATTTATGGAAGAAGTAATGACATCATGACTAATATTGGTATACTGGGAGCCACCTGGTGACAGGTCGGGTAGTCCGTCCACATTTAAACATGGATAGTTGGTATCGCAAGCTCCTCTTTCAATTTGAAAGTTATTGAATTGATACTTGCTATGAATAGAAGATGTGCAAGGTGCAGTTTTTATGTGTTTAGCCCCACGCATTGCAGGATTGTCTCCCCTTGAACTTTTTTTCATTTGAGTTGGTTATACGATCAAAGGTATTCATCACTTTTAGTAAATTTTGGTTATGGCAGAAACTGGAGAATGAGATTGATATTGTCCATAAGCAAACTGAGCAGATCTGGATCAGACAACTCCTACAGGAACTGCCAGATCAAGATTTACTGTTTGCAAAGTTGTCAAAAGGTATCTTTATCAGTTAGAGGGTTTAACTCATTCTCTCTTAGGCTATTTTAAGATCCAACCTTTTCTAATTAATCTATTAAAAAGGAGCATTAACTAGAGAAAAGGAAAATTTTAGAATTTTGTAGTTTGAAACCATTGTGATAAATAGAGCAATTTTATAGAGGCGCAAAAACAACTTTGGGTAACAAAAAAAATGAGTTCTCTTGTTCTGAATTTAGGATTTTATATACATGTTACTTCTATAGATGCAACCCTTTCCTTCATATAAACACCTCTTCATGCCTTTGCAAAACAGAGTAGTCCCAGATCAGATGACTCCTGTATGAAATGTCTGATCAGGGTCTGCTCTGTTCATTTATGAATCTGACTGCAGATTCTAACCATACCAAAAAATCATGTGTATGTATGCCATTATAAAAATTCAGCTACTAAAAACATGGTGTCATTATTTCTTCCATGAATATGCAACGGAAATGGCTCTTCAGTTTAGGCCAAAAGTAAAAGAGCACTGCAAGCAGATGCTAATACTGGTCTGTCCACAACAACTTTTGCATGACAGAGTGATAGGCCCTTACATGATAGTAGCCCTTGTGAAGGTTAACAACTGTGTAAAATGTGTTAGGGATTGCTGTACTGATGTTGAAACTGTAAAAATGTCCAAGGACAACAACAATGATGCACACTTCAAGGACATGTTTTGTTTTGTTTTGGGAAGAACTATATCATGTCAAAAGAAACACAGCAGAACAAGGTGTTTTTATGAAGGATAGGGTTAAATGCTAGACAAGTAAATATTGCATGGATGAAAAGGGTAAATTGGCAAACGTGAGCTACCCTTTTTACGCTAAGTATTCAGACAGACTAGCATGGGCAAATTGTGCAGACCTAGATCAAATGACTCCTGAAGGAGCATTTTTATCTTGGTGTACACTATTTGCTACTGCGTCAGTCGAATTTGAAGTTATGAAAATGATGCCAAATTGAATTAATATTCAGCTTTACAAGTTGATTGAGTGATTTGGTGTCTGAATACCAGGTAAAGACAAAGCTAATAGCTGACATAATGCATTGTATTATTTCTCAAGGAAAGAATGTGATGTTTGTACATGTCTCAGGAAATTGGTGTTGTATAGATTTAGTGCTTGTTTGGATGTTACAACCTTAGTGATGCTTACCAGTCAAGGACAAGGGATAGAAACAACTACAAGTATAGACAAACTGCCTCCATTGAATTATCCTTGTAACCCATTTCTTCATAGATAAGCCTTTGTAACGACTACTGTACAAGCCGTGTGATCAGGGTCTGCTGTTTGCTGATGAAATGTAAATCAGATTCTTCCGTTTCTGCCATGGCCAAAAAATTCTGTTTATAATTATGTCATTATAAAAATTAATCTTCACAAATATTTTGAGTGTTTATAATAACATGAACACATGTATATTGGGTCATGGCAAAAGGTAGAGCAGACCCTGATCAGACAGCTCCTACAGAAGCCATCTAAACTGTTCACAAAGGCATGAAAAGGATCTATGAAGTAAAAGGATAGACAGTTTAAAGCAGGATACAAATTATACATTTTGTTAGCCCTATCTACCAATCAGAATCACCATGAGTGAGGAAATGCAATCACGTGACCAGAACCCTCAGAGAATTGATGCTGTCTAACTGACCAGACCCTTTTGCTATAAGTTATAAGTTTTTAAAATATTTTAGATTATTTCACTAAGAAATAGTGACATTTTAGGACTACGCAGTTAATTGGAATAAGATCTTTGTAATGGACGTAAACTTTTGTTACGGGAATATCTGATTTCGAAGGAATTTACTGGAATAACTGTTTACCCTGTGTTGAGTTCTTTGTTCAGATAATGGCGGACGGGGTAGACTTTACCACAACATCCCAGATTCAGGTTAACAATAATGAACTGAATTCTGGAGATAAAGAGTCTCTTCAGGGTTTGCAGCCTTCACCGGTGCCTGGAGTCTCTGCTGATTTAAAAGACATATCGGTGTCTAGCCAGTCCAGATTGTTTGGTGACGACAAGGAACTCGAGAAACGAGTCAAGGAAATCGATGACACCAAAAAACTGGGAAAGAGTCTTAGTGTTGTGCCGATGGGTTATCCACGTCAGCAACAGAAGCCGAATCTCAAGTGGGGTTCAAAAGACCAGGCTTCTTACAGAACTGCATCTTTTTCAAATCGGGATTTTTTGGGGAAAAGGGCCCTGACGTACCGAGCTGCACACCATCACCACAGGCCAGCTCCAAAGAAAGGCGGTCAGGGCCAGAAAATTTTTCCAACTCAACACAAATCTTAGAAAATGTTAATGTAAGTACGTGCTTAGTTAATACACCAGAGAATTTTCGTGCTGGAAAGGTTTCTTTATATCATGCAAATTGGGCTAAACTGACTAATGACAAGTTTCTTTTGGATAT
Organism: Azorinus chamasolen; assembly: GCA_963576725.1. Classification (NCBI taxonomy): domain Eukaryota; kingdom Metazoa; phylum Mollusca; class Bivalvia; order Cardiida; family Solecurtidae; genus Azorinus; species Azorinus chamasolen. The sequence continues at coordinate 36,784,424 of OY755236.1, read as the reverse complement.
AATTAAGTTTGGATATAAACTAGAATTTGATTCAAACCCATGTGACGAATGTGAGAGGAAAGAAATAAGTTTTTCAGGAAAGGAAGAACGTATAATTGATGAGCTGTTAACTAAGTTACAGACTAAAGGTGTAATAGACACTGTGACTTGTCATTCAGACCAAATATTGTCTAATATATTTATCAGACCAAAATCAGATGGTTCTTACAGACTAATTTTGAATTTAAGCAGGCTTAATGAACACATTTCAAAAAAGCACTTTAAAATGGAGACGCTCGGGTCTGCATTGCAATTAGTAACGGAAGGTTGCTTTTTTACTAAAATTGATATTTAATGCATATTTTAGTATTCCTATAAAAGCAGAATAGACAATACTTACGTTTTACATGGAAAAATCATATTTATGAATTTACATGTTTACCAAACGGGTTGTCCAGTGCGCCTCGCATATTTACTAAAATTATGAAACCTGTGTTTTCAACATTACGAAAAGAGGGTTACACTAACTGTGCCTATATTGATGACGCCTTGTTATCGGGTGACTCGTTTAGTGAATGTCAACTCAATCTAGACAAAACTGCAATGTTGGTGGATAACCTTGGCATTACTGTTCACCCAGATAAATCCATATTCATACCAACTCAGTGTATTGAATTTGTTGGGTTTTTATTGAACTCATTGGATATGACAGTTCGATTAACAGAAAAGAAAAAACTAAATATTATTCAGGAATGTAACAGTATGCTCCAGAAAGCTTATGTAACTATTAGAGAATTTGCAAGACTTATAGGGAAAATGGTATCCAGTGAGCCGGGGGTGCAATATGCCCCCCTCTATTACAAATCGCTTGAAATACAAAAGGATTTGGAATTGAAAAGACAGAAGGGAAATTTCGATGAGAGAATGGTAATTTCCTCAGAAAATAGGGAGTGTATTACATGGTGGATTGCTAATGTAGAAACATCATTCAAACCTATAGTTTTACCTAAACCTCAAATGGTTATTGAATCGGACAGCAGTTTAATTGGTTATGGGGCTCATGAGGCGACTCAGAATAAGCAATTTAGTGGTATTTGGAGTGAATCTGATCGTGGACAACATATAAATTGGTTAGAGTTAAAGGCCGCATTCCTTGCCATTCAACATTTTTGTGCTGATCGATATAATATGCATGTCCAGCTATTTCTTGACAATACTACCGCAATCAAATATATAACAAAAATGGGAGGCAGAATACCGAAATTAAACAGGCTAGTCAAGAAAATGTGGATTTGGTGTGTTGAACGTCATTTATGGCTCACGGTATATCACATTCCTGGAAAGTTAAATACAATGGCTGATGCCTTAAGCAGGCAAAAGTTAAATGACGATATGGAATGGTCGGTCAATGAAAACATAGTTTGTGAGATCATGAAGGTCTTTGGGCCCTGCAACATCGACATGTTTGCTTCAAAATACAATTTCCGTATCAAACCATATGTTTCGTATACACCTGATGCAGAGGCTTTGGCAGTGAATGCGTTTTCACTTAATTGGAAAAACTTTTATTCCTATATGTTTCCCCCTTTCAGCGTGTTGGGAAACATTCTTCAGAAACTGGAACAAGACGAGGCCGAAGCAGTAATAGTAGCGCCTGTATTTTCAACACAACCTTGGTTTCCTCGGCTCCTGCGAATGGTAGCAGATCAACCGCGGGTACTCCCATCTGTGAGCGAGTCCCTTTGGCATCCAAAGGGGACGAAGCACCGGTTGAAGACAATGTCTTTGGCAGTTTTCAGAGTCTCAGGGAAAAGCTCCGTGACAAAGGCTTATCAGCAGACTCTGCCAATCTCATCCTCTCATCCTGGAGAGAGGGTACCAAACGTCAATATGGGACATACCTCAACAAGTGGCTTCAATTTTGCAGTGCAAGGGAGACTGATCCATTTAGTCCCACTATAGCACCTATTATCTCATTATTAACGGACTTGTACAATAACGGTTTGGGGTATAGTGGAATTAATACGGCCAAATCTGCAATATCGAGTGTTGTTAATATTGTAAATAGTGTTCAAGTTGGTAACAATGTACTGATTAAACAGTTCTTGAAAGGAGTGTTCAATAAAAAACCGGCGTTACCATGGTACAATTGTACATGGGACGTCAGTATTGTTTTACGTTACATTGTGGAAATGAGCTCTACTGAGAATAAGTTAAGTTTGAAACAGTTAACTTTCAAACTATGTTACTTGCATTAACTACAGGTCAAAGAACCCAGACACTACATTGCATTAATATTCAAAACATTGAACTTTGTACTACATATGTCAAAATTAGGATAGGTGATTTATTAAAAACCAGCAAACCTGGAACACACCTTTCCGAACTGTTTATTCAACAGTTTGCCCCAGATAAACGACTATGTGTTGTGAATACATTAACAGAATACTTGGAAGAAACAAGAAACTTACGTGACAGTGAGAAACAACTGTTTATCAGTTATAATAAACCCCATCAACGGGTTACTAAGGGAACAATAGGAAAGTGGATTAAAAAACTACTGATTGAGGCTGGTATAGACATGACTATATTTAAGCCACATAGTACCAGAAGTGCTTCTACCAGTACAGCCGCCTGTAAAATTCCTATTGATACTGTGTTACGGACTGCGGGGTGGCAGTCTGATTGTTCATTTAGAAAATTTTACAAACGAAACGTCACAAACAATTCAGATTTTGCAACATGTGTGTTGAATACATGTACAACTTAACAAACTGTGGTGACACATCCGATATCAAATACTGTAATATGCACAGTTTCAATTTCATAAAGACAATGGATATTTACGTTTTGTGTAGTATAGTATGTATATACATTCAGTAATGAGATGTACTGTTTTTCTTACCTTCGCCAGACGTTAAAATATCAGTAAGCTGGCATAATAGTTGGCTGAAATTCGCTAATCATTTACTCTAAAAACTCATGGTGATTCTGATTGGTAGATAGGGCTAACAAAATTGACAAATTAAACGAAACTTACCTGGAAGTTGAAGTTTGATGTTAATTTTGTTAGTCCCTATCTACCAGAATCACATGCCCACCCAAACATTTCGCTGGCCCTCCCAGTAACAGGGTCTACAATGTTTAGCGAATTCCATATCCGATTTAATACCTGTCGCTAAAGATCTGAGGGTTCTGGTCACGTGATTGCATTTCCTCACTCATGGTGATTCTGGTAGATAGGGACTAACAAAATTAACATCAAACTTCAACTTCCAGGTAAGTTTCGTTTAATTTGTCAATTAAAGCTCCTTTTGCATTACTTTCATTCTCCATTAAGCAGCCACCTGTTTCCTCATATTTATTCAATAAATGGTGTATTGCTACAGTAAATTGGGGAGCTTGTAGGGGGGAAAGGGGTCTACTAGAGAAGAGGTTGATGTCACTAACATATAAATTGAAAACCTGGTATTTTCAGGGCGTTTATTTGTTTTTGTCATAAGGGTTTGAGCGTTGCCAATATTTGCTTCTGAAAGAATGATATATCAGTAATGATGCATACTCTTAACCCTTTACTCCATGAACATTCATGCCAAAAATAATGACATCATGAATAGATTTTTGATACATTATTGTAACGGCACATGAACACAATAATTGTTGGTCATGGCAGAAACTGTAGAACCAGATCTATATTAGTCCCAAAGCAAACAACAGACCCTGATCAGGCAGCTGCTACAGGAAGCATCTGATATTGGTCTACTTTGTTTGCAAAGGGGTATTTATGGAGTAAATGGTTAACACCACCCATGGGTAATGGCCATTCTGTTGTTATATTCTGGTTCATTACAGTAGAAGTGAATTATTAGTTAATGGTCTCTGTTAGGTGTTCGCCCTTATCCTCTTGAATATTTAAAGTAAGAAATAATGACACCATGAATATTTATTACCTGATGCTTTAATTTAAAATGATGTTTGAATACAGGATTTTTTGGCCACAACAGAATCTGTAAAATTAGATCTGTATCTTTTCATGAACAAATAGCGCAGACCCGGATCGTACGGCTCCTGTAGGAGCCATCTGATCTGGGTTTACTGTGTTTGCAAAGGCATTAATATGAGGGAAAGATTTATGGTAGCATAAGTTGCCTTTTGGGCAATATTACTTTGGAAATGAAATTTGAATGCTGTATTATCAATGTGGCAACTGATCTCGTTGAGAGTATTTTGGCTAGTACCATTGCAAAAATGACAGATGTTGCATTTCTAATGCAGTAGCTATATGGGTCAGATGTCCAGCTCACACTTGTTCGATTAGTTTTATATATGATCAACAAACTTATTCATTTCTTATCTTAGCTGGAAGTTACATCCATTCTTGTCAACATTAATAACTTTAACAAAACAATTAGTTCCGCTGTATACAACTCTTTACATCATAGCAAACAGAATAGACCCAGATAATACGGCTCCAGTAGGAGTCGTCTGATCAGTCTGCTCTGTATGCTATTTGAATTTTACAATTTTCGTCATGGCAAAAACATAGTGTTCATATTCCATTATAAAAGATCATTTAATGTACAAATGTACTTAAAAGATTTATGATGTAATTGTTTGTTTCTTACTTTATAATAAATATTCATCAGATATAGGGTTAAAATGTGGAGAGTGAAGTACATTTCCACTCTACATAAGGTAGTAGAATACTTACGTAAACTACTTTAGGAAAGAATTTAAACGTGGCCATAGGAAAGAGATGACAGTTTGTCCATAGCAGTGATGCCTGCCAGGAATGTTTCCAGATCTTCTATCTATCAATGTCTATGGAAACACTGAAACACTTACTCTACCTAATAATCATTCACGGAAGACTGCACATTTCAAGCTTTAATGTTTTTATTGTATTAGAAATATAAATAGGAAGTTAGTTGCCTCGGTAAGTAGTGGAGAATCTGTAACATAACCGAACAGTGTAGATCCTGACCAGGCAACTCCTACAGGAGCTATCTGATTTGGGTCTTCTCTGTTTGCAAAAAGGCGGCATTGTCAAGTAAAGGTTTAAATTCAAAAAGTGAATGTGAAAATATCTTTAGTTTGAACTTGAAACAAATGTTATTGTCTTTAAGAGTTAATTAATAGTCAAATTTTAGTGATTTATAAAAGACTTTGCGCACTATCAAAGTGAAATGGAAGTCTTATGAAATAAGATTTTACTTTTAGTTTAGTGCTATGGACAAATAGCCATCTTGAAAAAGATGTTTGTTTTGTTTATTTTAGATTTATAGTGAGGCAATTTGATTGTGTTGAAAATAAATCATATTTTAGTACAAATTCATGTTAAAGAATTGAGTTGTATAAATTTGAATCTGTAACTTGATGAGTCTTTAACTGAAGTGGGACTTGGTGGCTTTTTGGGGGCAACCATTGCTAATAAATTATTTACAGTATGTCATCTACGGCAGTCCTAAAAATACTATTTCATTTCTCCTATTAAATGCAGATGGAGGGTCAAACAAATGGGAGGTTGATAAGACATCGAGATACAGTAAAAACCTTACAGTAAAACCCCTCTAAACCAGAATTCTAGTAGAGAAGAATGTACTTTGTAGATACTTATTGGCAGCTGGCTGGAGGAGCTTTTTGCATTACTTTCACCCTGTATTAAACTGCCATCTGTCTCCAAGACTGATATTTATACTAAATTTAATGTCCAATTTAGATGGGTTTTACTGTACATGATGTCTCATCTGGACAGAAACTGTGTAGGTTATCATTGACCACCAGTGTACAAAGAGTCAAACAAATAGCCCTTTACCTCATGATCTGAGTCCTTTCAGTTTGCAAAGGCATCAAAACACGTTGCTATGAGGTAAAGGGAGAATATGGCAACAAACAATCTAGAAATACACAGTAATATTTTGTTACTGTACATGTACTGAATATTTTAAATATGTTGCCAGATTACAAAACTGATCATAAACCCAAGATGTTTTTATAATTAATTTTATTTAGTGCTGGTTAGTGATGGCAGCAATAATGGATTTGGATGGAATTTATTTCCTAGTTATAAATGTTGCTGCAGTTTCATAATCATGAACTTTTAACCCTTTACTCCATGAATAAAGCATTTGCAAACATAGTAGACCCAGATTAGACAGCTCCTGTAGGAGCCATCTGATCAGGGTCTGCTCTGTTTATGTAATATAGAATTCTTGTTCTGCCATGGCCAAATATTCCTGTGCCATTATAAAAATTAGTTTGATTAATATTTATGATGTCATTATTTCTTGCATGATTATTCATGGGGTCAATGGTTAAAAGATTGGTTTTGTAACACTATCTTATTGTTTAGAACAGCATGTAAGAGTTTTTGTAGTATGTACATGGGTAGTATGTACATGGTATGAAGTTAAAGGCTTATCAAGGTACGGCATCGATGTCGGAATTGTCATAGTAAAAGGAATATCATTGAACTAAGACTTGTTATTGTTTTAACTCCATAGGTACTAGAACTTTTGGTGTGAATTTCATCAAGCTAGAACAAGCCCCCTATCCATCCACAGGGCACAAAGCAGAATAAACTATCTCTGTATCATGCTCTATTAAATTTGCTAAAAGAATGTAGATCCATGTAGAACTCCAAACGCAGTGGTCAGAATTAAATGATATTTGATATTAAGAAGTCTTCTTGTGACCCTCGCACAGGTGCAATATCTGAGTTAACCAGTGAAATTGTCATTCAGGCTGGAGTAGTGGCTCTTTGTCAAAAACTGTGTTGACCTCTCAATAGCATCAGGACCTTTTGACCAACCATTACCAAACTTAGTCAGTAGTTGCATATGCAACATATCTCAGTTGAGTTTGATAACTAGGGATGTTGCATCATTCAGTCACGAGTTATGACCCTTTGATTGTCAAAATTTCCCAAAATAAGTGTTGTTCTCTAACTTCTATTAACCCTTTTCCTGTTCTACATTTATTCCAAATTTCAAGACCTACTGTATATTCATTGAAAAAATAGTTATACTGAAATGTGGAAGGTGGAACATTGTAGCCACTTTAGAAACTAAAGAAATAGTACTATGAACTACTATTAGCAAACAGAACAGACCCTGATCAGACAGCTCCTATAGGAGCCGTCTGATCTGGGTCTACTCTGCAAATGTGTGAAAACATGTTTACATGAGGGAAAGGGTTAATTAATAGCACTAGAACCCTTTGACCAATCATTAATAAACTCTGTCAGTAGTTGCACAGGCACAAACTCTTGGCCAAGGGTGATAAACAGCTATATTGTATAATTGAGGCAGGAGTTGTGACTCTTGTCAAAATTTCTCAAAACTTGTGCTGCCCTCTCAATAGCAGGAGAACCTTTTGACTAGTTATTAATAAACAGTTGTTACATAGGCACACTATCTTGGTTGGATGTTTATAGGCATGTGATATTCAGGTCATCCTAATATCAGTGAATAGACATGTTCAAATAAATAATAAAGACACAATTAAACTTGTACCCTGTTAAAAATGTGGTAGAAAATCTCACTACCATCAAAAGGAAAGCTATCCCACTCTAGCTGCCATTCCAACAACTCCGGAACTATTTATGAAAAGGGCCTTTTATCAAACTTTCCTGCAAAAATATGAAATTGGGCAAATTCTTTCCCTCATATAAATGTCTTTTCAAGCCTTTGCAAAGAGTAAATTCAAAGGGTTAAACTCTAAGAATGTAGTACATCCTTTGAGAACAGTGTTTACAGTAAAAGACCATCAAGAAGCTCCTTACTCTCAATACTTGACATGGTCTTTATGATGACGATTATAAGCACTTTAGGAATGCAGGATATCCATATAGAAAAGTTTTGTGGTACAAGACCATCAAGAAAAGGGTCTTACACTCAATACAATTGACATGATCTTTATGATGATTACAGCCAATGACTATAACAAGAGATGTTTGTAAAATATGTATACCCCCAGACCCCCTGACCTAACAAACAATAGGGGTCATCTAGTGGTCATGACTGATCACCACATCAAGTTTGAAGATCCTAAGCCAAACCCTTGAGCAGTTGTTGATCGGAAACCATTTCGCCAGTTACGGTCATGGTGACCTTGTCCTTTGACCTAATGACCTCAAAAACAAAAGGGGTCATAAAGTGGTCATGACGAATCACCACAGCAAGTTTGAAGATCCTAAGACAAACTCTTGACCAGTTATCGGAAACCATTTCACCAGTTAAGGTCAAGGTGACTTTGACCTAGTGACCTCAAGTGGTCATGACCAACCACCACAGCAAGTTTGAAGATCCTACGCCAAGCCGTTTATCTCTTATTGATTGGAAACCTTTCGATCTACTGACAGACTGACCGACCGACATGTGCAAAGCAATATACCCCATTTTTTCAAAAAAAAAGGGGGGGGGGGGGTATATAAAAAGTACCCAAACAAGGTGTAAAGCTAAAAGTGTACTTCAACCAAGATCACAATATGTCACTTGCCAGCAGAAGCAAGACAAAAAAAATATGTAAAACAAAAAGAGACAGACAGGCAATGGAAAAGTGATACCTAGTTGTAATCCTGCTTAATTGCCATTATTGGTGCTTGAATCTAAAACTAAAATTCATAAGTACAGTATTGACTGAAGCATATGGTTTTCAAAATAATTACAAACCAAATTGACCATACAAAGCATTTATTAAGACCAGCAATCTTTCATGAAAATGACAAGGGTAATCATTAAAAAAAGGTTAATTCAAATAAGGCTAATCCTAGAATTCAACACTTGTTGCTTGATATTCCATCTGAATAGAATCAGCAATTTATGATGATGAAATACTGATGATTTTTGTAAAATTTGATGAATCTCTCCATTTTTACATGAATGGGCAATGGATGCTGTTAACAAGTCTTTAAAAGTTTGAGTTCATTCTCAAGTGTCTGATTGGTCAGAATCAGAATCTTTTACTGGGATACTGACCAATCAGATACTTCTAACCTCCGAAATAGGGTATGGAATGCCTGTACAACAATTAGAATGAAATGTGTCATTTAACCCTTTCCATCATAATAATGCATTTTCATCCATCTGCAAATAGGGTAGACCCAGATCAGATGGCTTTTATAGGAGTTGTCTGACCAGAGTCTGCTCTGTTTGCTAATGAATTTGATTGATCTATTTCTTTACTTTCTAAACTGGCTACTGTATTCCACATTCCATATTTCATTACATGTATAATATTTGTCCATGAAAATTCAATAGGTAATTAAATTTGAAATAAACAGGGAAAGGGTTAAAATATTAACTCTTTGATGCTTTCCTACATGTAAACCAGTTTTACTGTCAAGTTTATATTACAGTGCTCCCTCCCTACAACGACCCTCTCAATAACGATTCCCTCCTTACAACAACGCATGTCACTGTTTCCGAAACAACAAGGCTCCAGACACAACTTTTTTCCATCGTATTTTCTTTATGCCTCCATCAAATCTTATGGTGTGACCACTCTTTAGAATCGTCACAAAGTGACGATTCTAAAGAGTTGTCACAACATAGGGTTTGATTGAGGCATAACGGTTTTAGTTCTCGAAATACATCTTATCTGAGGATCTGCAAACAAGCTAATTATGTTTGATTTTCCCTCCCTATAACAACTCCCTCTGAACAACACATACAATCTTCGTATCCCAAACGGTGTCGTTGTAGAGAGGGAACACTGTACATCAAGCACATGAAAGTGGTTTAATATTCTTTTTTTACACAGAATAGTATTTCAAACAAATTAAATACTGAGGAGACTTGAAAGTCTCTCAATACATTTTATATCAAGTTTCTTTTTATGTATAACCTTGACAGGATCCAAACTAAAAGGGCCAGGGCTCTGAGGAGAATACAATTTACTTGATAGAGACATATTCATGCATTTGCAAACACAATAGACACAGATCTGAGAGGAGCTTCCAGATTGGGGTCTTCTCTACTGTTATAGATCAGATTCTACAGTCTGTAATGGCAATAAAAAAATCATTTTTCATGTACCATTATAAAAATTCAGTTAACCCATTCCCTCATAGGCTATTTTTAGATCCAACCACTTTGAACAAATCTACCAAAAAGGAGCATTAACTAGAGAAAAGGATTTTTTTTAGAATTTTGTAGTTTGAAACCATTGTGATAAAAAGAGCATTTGCTCCTATAGGAGCAAATGCTCTATTTATCAAAATGGTTTTACACTACAAAAAAAAAATCCTTTTCTCTAGTTAATGCTCCATTTGGGCAGAATTATTCAAAGTGGATGGATCTAAAAAATAGCCTATGAGGGAAAGGGTTAAGCAAATTCTCCCTGCAGAAAATCTGCCAATAGAGTTCTAAGGCTTAACTCTCTACTTCATATAAACACCTTTTCACGCCTTTGCAAACAGAGTAAACCCAGATCAGACGGCCCAAATAGGAGCCTACTGTTATGGGTCTGCTTTGTTTGCTATAAATAGAATTATATAGATTGGATCCTACAGTTTTGGTCTAAGCCAAAAGTTCCCGTGAAAATTTTACTTTACAAAAATAAGTTAATGAATATTAATAAAGTGATCACTTCTTGCATAAATGCTCATTACGGAAAGGATCAAGTAAACTTAACTTGAGATAACTTATTATCAATTAACTTAAATATAGGTAGAAAACTTCTATTTGTGGCGTTTATTCAGTCTATAGATTCCAAAAAGTTATTCAAATTTGAGCCAACATCAATGTAATAACATGATACCAATAAAACAAAATCCAACACAGACACTCATGAGTAGAACATCTACCTCTGACAAACATAAGATTGCAGGTTCTACACATGCCAAGTTTTACCAAATTTGTTAAAATGCTACTTGTACTAGCAGTTGCCTTTAAGTGTGGTATACAGCTCCAGAAGGTACAATATTATACTTGTCATAATAGGATAATGTGAGAGAACATAGTGCTCCACTCCCATGCTTATCAATTAACCATTTACCTGATTGAAATGCATTTTCACACCTTTGCAAACAGAGTAGACCGAGATCAGACGGCTCCTGTAGAAGCTATCTGATCAGGGTCTGGTCTGCTTGCTTATATTTTACAGTTTCTGCTATCCTCAAAAAATGCTGTTATTATGCCATTATAAAATTAAGCTTATTAATTGTTTACTCCATGAATATTTATGTAAGAACTTAAGACATCATGAATATTAATTAGATTATGTTTTATAATGGTAGATGGACACAAATTTGGCCATGGCAGAAACTAGAATCATATCTATATTATTTCATAAGCAAACAGCAGATCCTGATGAGACGACTCCTATAGGAGCCATCTGATCTGGGTCTACTTTGTTTGCAAAGGCGTAAAGGGCCTTAATGTCATTATTTCTTAAATAAATATTCATGAAGTATAGGGTTAAAGAATTGGGACACTAAAACAGTATCTTTTAAATCTGAATTTTCCAATTTTCTTTAACCCTTTCCCTCATGCAAACGTGTTTTCACGCATTTGCAAACAGAGTAGACCCAGATCAGACGGCTCCTAGAGGAGCCATCTGATCAGGGTCTGCTCTGTTTGCTAATAGAATTTGATAAATCTGTTTCTTTGCTTTCTAAAATGCCTGCAATGTTCCAAGTTCCATATTTCTTTATAAGTATTTTGTTAATGAATATTCAGTAGGTATTGAAATTTGGAATAAACATAGAACAGGGAAAGGATTAAACGTACTAAGTAAGAAATAATGACATCATGAATATTTATTACCTTATTTTTTTATAATGGCATATGAACACATTAATTATTGTATATGTAGAAACTGTAGAGACAGCAAGGGACCAAAACAAAATTTACATCTCAGACAAATTTTTTCTAAAGTGCAATCCAATACTACACACTTGGCCATTCGTTCACAATTTCTTTCAACATTATCTGCCAATTCATGTAAACCTTACTTTAAGTCTGATTATGTTGAGATGTCACGTTACACAGTTATCTCATCATAATCCAAAGTATCTGACATTCAGTATTTTTAAAAGATATAGAGAATTTAATCCTTTACTTTATGAATACTCAGGCAAGAAATGATGACATTATGAATGTCAGTTGATTGACTCTTATACGGCAAATGAACATAGGATATGTTTTAGCCATAGCAGAATCTGTTCATAAGCAAACACAGCAGACACTAATCAGACGGCTCCAACAGGAGGTGTCAGACCTGGGTATAGTTTGTTTGCAAAGGCTTGAAAAGGAGTTTCTGTCAGGCAAAGGATTAACAATGAAACAACATATTTGTAGAAAAAAATTAGCAAGTGTTCAAAGGCTTTAATGATTCCAACATCATGTAAAAAACACACTTTTGATGTGTACAAAGACAATAATACAATAAAGACAGAGACAATGGAATAAACAGGATTCATGATATAACCAAGACGCAACAATACAATACACTTAAGGATCATGGCTATCCCTAAAATCAGGTGTCTGTTTAACCCTTTCCCCGTTCAATATGCATGTAAGAAATAATGTTATTAGCTGAATGACATAATTATGTACACAGGATATTTTGGTACATTCATTATTTCTTACATGAATATTCATTAGGTAACTAAAGGGTTAAGCTACCACCTGCCTTTGATGACCCAGGATTAGACATGTTTTGGGTGGTCATTTTAACTAGCACAAACATAATCACGGATTTACAGAGTATCACACAAATCATTCAAATACTCCAGACAAAATAGTGTCTACTATTATACTCTCATTATACATGTTTTGGCTGCAATATATTAACCCTATACTCCACAAATATGCCTTTCTATGCCTTTGCAAAAAACAGAGTAGACCCAGATCAGAGGGTTACCTCTGATCAGGGTCTTCTATTTGCTTATGATATAATGTAGATATGATTCTAAAGTTTCTGCCATGGCGAAAAATTGATGTGTTCATGTGCTATTGTAACAATTAATCTATATTAATATTCATGATGTTATTATTTCTTACATGAATTTTCATGGAGTAAAGAGTTAACTCTTTGCTCACTAAGTAATTAATGTCTGCAAAATTTGATGTCTGCTACAAATTCATACAGTGGAATTTCTCCATTGAATTTCAAAAACTATGACCAGTGTCAAGCAGTTTGGATACTGACAAGATGTCAGTTTATTTGGCATCTCATGAGGACCCAAACTGCTTACATAAGTAATTAACATTGGGTCACTGCAGAATTAGCCCTTTCCCTGTTCTATGTTTAGTACAAATTTCAATACCTACTGGATAATCATGGAGAAAATAGTTACAATGAAATGTGGAAGGTGGAACATTTTAGGAACAAAAGAAACAGATCTATCAAATTTCTTTAGCAAACAGAGCAGACCCTGATCAGACGGCTGATCTGGGTCTACTCTGTTTGCAGATGCATGAAAACACGTTTATATGAGGGAAAGGGTTAATCATGACAGCTTACGGAACATTTATAAGCTGTTGAGACTTTCTTGCTGTTTCGAGAAAGGATTTTTATATGGACAATATCAGAGAACAAATGGCATATGCAACTTGAAAACAATGAAGACCAAAACAAGTCACACTACAGCTTCTTATTAGGGTCCCCACTATCAGTGGTGGTTGCAACAAAACACTGGAGCTTTTCTTGATCACTTATGCAAACAAAATTGAATTAAGATAAGACACCAATTCAGCATTTCATCATTCTCCAATCTGTTTGACACTTTGTATATTTGAAAAGAAATGGCAGAAAAGTAGCAGATGACAACTTCTGTGGATCAATTTACTTAGTTTCCAAAGAGTTAACCCTTTCCCCATTCAAGCAAGAAATAATGACATTATGAATATTTATTAGATTTTTTTTAATGGCTTATATACGCAAGAGTTTTTTGGTAGAAACTGTAGTCAGATCTATTAACTCATTATCTCCTAGGCTATTTTTAGACCCAACCTCTTTGAATGTATCTACCGAAAAGGAGCATTAACTAGAGGAAAGGAAACATTTAGAATTGTGTTGTTTGAAACCATTGTGATAAATAGAGCATTTGCTCCTATAGGAGCAAATGCTCTATTTATCACAATGGTTTAATAAAGTTATTTTTATAGATGCGCAAAAATGCGTCACTAGGGGATAATGTGTTAATAGTTTTACAAGCAAACACAGCAGACTGATCAGACAGCTCCTACAGGAGCTGTCTAGTCTGGGTCTACTCTGTTTGCAAATGTGTATAAAGGTGTTTACATGAAGGAAAGGGTTAACAAGTCTGAAATACTGAAAAACCCTATCAAAAGGTGAAGAGGTCTACAGTGCTTGCAATATTCAAGTGCCTCCAGTTTAAGTAATATTCCTGAACAAAATAAAGTCTCTCTGGAAAAATTACTACAGATACATCACAAAAATGAAATGACACAAGCTACCCTCAATAGTACTGTATGTATGTAGGTATAGAGGTTTTAAATACTGACATTTTGGAAATGACACTGTTATCAAAAAGATACTAATAGCTTGAATCAAACTTAACATACATGTACACATTTACATGGTCTGTCCTATCAAGCCATGTGCAATCAAAAGTTTACCTTTGAAAGCTACAAACTCCAAATAAAAGCCTATTTGGTTGGGTTTTTTTCTTTCACAGTATAAACAGTCATTATCTGAACTGGATTTGGATATCACTGTGGCATGCTTAACTCATTCCCTCATATTGATTGATGCCTTTTGATGCCTCTGTTACTCTGTAAAAGTCCTTTTTTGAAAAGTGACAAAAAAGCCTTTGCAAATCGAATAGACCCAAATCTACACAATCCTTAAATTTTCCTTTTTTTCTAGTAAATGCTCCTATTCCGTAAATTTATTCAAAGAGATTCGTTCTAAGAAAAAAAGCCTATAAGGGAATGGGTTAATGCTACAGAAGGCATAGATAAACTTGAAGAAAGTATAAACAAGACTTACAGCCCAGCTTTCTATTTAAAATACAGAGTTAAAGACATACAAGAAACATATTGATAGAAGCTCATCTTTGATATGAGTACTAGCAATTAAGAATTCAGCACATTTCAAGAATGTATGTGTACATTTAACCCTTTACTTCATAGACGCCTTAACCCTTTCCCTAATAAAAACGTGTTTTCACACATTTGCAAACAGAGTAGACCCAGATCAGACGGCTCCTGGAGGAGCCGTCTGATCAGGTTCTACTCTGTTTGCTAATAGAGTTGATAGATCTGTTTATTTGCTTTCTAAAATGTCTACAATGTTCTACCTTCCATATTTCTTTATAACTATTAGCAAGGTATTGATATTTGGCCTAAATACAGAACAGGGAAAGGGTTAAAAAGCCTTTGCAAGTCAAATAGACCTAAATCAGATGGCTCTTGTATAATCCATCTGATCAGGGTCTACTCTATTTGTTTATGGAATTATAAAGATCTGATTCTATGATTTCTGTCATAGCCAATATCATCATAAAAATTCAGCTAATAAATATTCAAGCTGTCATTATTTCTGACATGAATATTTATCAGGTAAACGGTTAAAGTATTTATACAAAACCAAAGAAGTCCGTACAAAATCAACAACAAATAACCAAGCTGTGGCAGGGATAGGTACCTCCATATATGGTCATGGTAACAGTTGAATCGGTAACTTCATGCGTCAGTGACTCATGGACCCACTCTGCACAGAAAAAATTATCCTTGTCCATTCCAGGAACATTTCGGAAAGAAACATAATCTGAAAATACATAGTAAGTTCTGCTGAATAATCACAACAGTGAGGTGTTAAAAGTGGGAGTTTTAGATAAAAAAAACAACGAGCAACACAATATGCTACCCACTATGTGGGTACATAAAACTGAAAATATTCCCGTCATCTGAAATCATACATATGATAGTACATGTAACTATTATCGTGCTGACAGTAACCTGACTTGCATTTGCAAATAGCTTAGATCAGATGAGACGTCGAGTAACTCAATGTCTCATCAGATTTCCAAGTTATGAAACTTTTTACTTGAGTCCGAGTTCTTTCTCATTTTTATCTGATTGGTCAGATTTTAAGCTGCAAAACAGGAACTCATAAGTTTATAACTATGGGGCCTTGCTATTCAACATTCTTGAATTATCGAAAGTACCGGTAAGTAAAAATTGCAGCAGAACAATTTTTCACCAAATACGATTTTTAATCCATTCCTTCATATTGACGGCTTTTGACGACTCTGTAAAAGTCACTTTGTGAAACCATTGTGATAAATAGAGCATTTGCTCTTATAGGAGCAAATGCTCTATTTACCACAATGGTTTCAAACTACAAAATTCTAAAATTTTCCTTTTCTCTATTTAATGCTCCTTTTCGGTAGATTTATTCAAAGAGGTTGGATCTAAAAATAACCTATGAGGGAATGGGTTAGCAGAAGTATAATGATTAAAGATGTTTGGTACATGAAGCTCAACCCTGATACTGGTAAGCCGATATATTTCAACATTACCATAGTATCATGGATGAAAGAAACATTTTTCACTGCTCAGCTGATATAGTTACAATATGCCCTTTTGCCTTTTTTTTTACAAATATAATTTTGTTCCTTGAAATCTAAATTCAAAATGTCATACAATTTATATAGTAGATATGTTTACACATGTTCTTTATACTGAAAACAGAAAAATGTGAAATTTATCAACTTTTTCACTTTATTCTAAAAGCATGAGTGGATTGTTTTCAAGAAAAATATTTTTTCTGATTTTCTCTGTACATATTAAAATGTACATTATTAAGAATTTCCACTAATGACGCTTGGGTTTCCAAGATTTCCAGATTCAATTTTCATTGTAGCATCAGTGACTGAGCAACTCAAATAACCTTTTAGTTAAAGAAATATGGGTAGCTCCATAGATAGATTACCTACATATTGCTCTATTGAGCTATGCAAACCTAATCATCACCGTTTTCAATTGAAAATCCTGCTGGTTTTTTTTAACCCTTTCCTCCATAAATACGCCTTTCTACACCACTGCAAACAGAGAAGACCCAGATCAGCCGGCTCCTGTTGGAGCCGTCTGATCAGTGTTGGAGCCGTCTGATCAGGGTCTGCTCTGTTTGCTTATGATATGACATAGATATGATTCTACAATTTCTACCATAGCCAAAGCATTGTGTGTCCATGCGCTATTATAGCAAAATAATTTAATTAATATTCATGGTGTCATTATATCTTTCATGGATATTCATGGAGGAAAGGGTTAACCCATTACCTCATGAGTATTTATTCAAGAATTCATGACTTCATGAATATCCAGTAACTGGATTTTTATAATGGCTAATGGAATAAGGAAATATGTTTGCTATATTTTGCTCCTACATGTCTGGGTCTTATCCGTTTACAAAGGCATGAAAAGGCATCTCTATCAGGTATCGGGTTAAAAGACACTAAAAAAATATAGCTTATAATGCTGTTAGTCTAAAAACAATTTATAAATAGCTGTTGATAAATTTCACATCCTGTCAAAAGAATAAGGTTAGAATAAAACATCTGCATAAATATGTTCAAATTTTGATACCACTAACCTCTGTCTGCAAGATTCATGGAGATGAACCAGCCAGCATATATAGGTTGTCCCTTAGTCGACAACATTCATATGGTCACAAATAAAATGTTTGTCACATAATATCAGGCAAGTAAATACATGTACATTTGATATTTAACCCATTCCAAAAATTGCTGTCATGTATTCTCCCTAATAAATGCCCCCTTACTTCTAAGGGATGGGGGTCCTTATGAATAAAAAAACCCCTAGATAATAACAATTAGATAAAGAAATATATGTTTTTCAAAATACAGGTGGTAGCTTAATGCATATTGAAGGCAATACAGAAAGCTCCCCTAAGAGTTTTCTGTATTGCTTTTTTCATTCTGCATTAAGCAACCATATAATTATGTACAAAATGCAAGAAGTTCCCTCTAACAAGTATAATGTCCCTGGGGACGTTTATTAAATGTAATATGGTATACTGTCATATTTGATGTGATGTATCCTTCAAATAAGACAAAATGCAGAATAAAGGATTTAAAAACTAATTTTCAGGAATTTTTCCTAAACAAGATTGCAGTCTTTAGAGTTAATGTATGTTGATTTGTGGGGTTTTATTACAACTTGCAAGTTTTGATATGGTAAATCAGCTTCTGACCACTATTGTTTTATTGTGTTCTTAACCCTTATCTTAACTTTATTTATGTCTGCAAAAAGCATTGTGTGCTATAACCTAAAAAGTACATTTTTCCGCCATTTCTTTTCATTTTACTGGCAGCATGTTGAGCAGACAAAATCCAAAATTGGAAATAATAGACTTATTCAACAAAAAAAAAGTGATGCTAGAGTTACGGTTTTTGATATGTGCAAAACTATATATTGAAATATATTCAGGCAATATAAAGTTATGGCCCAGACAATAAAGAAATAAAAGGGAGATAATTCAAGAATGGGTGATGTTAGATTTAAGGTTCACATTCACAAGACACTGTTTACTCATGACTAATCCATGTACCAAATTATATTGAAATCTGTCCAAGGAAAAAAGTTACAGCCCGGACAAAATCCGATGGATGCACGCAAAGGGATACATACACTCGACTGTTGTGTGGCAACTTTGTCAAGCTAACCGCAAGCAGGCTAGACAAAATCAATGTCTGTGTCTAAAACCATGAATGCTGTGTTAGAATGCTGGTAAGAGAGCATGTTACTCCACATCTAATCTTGATCTACATTGTTTGCAAAGGTCATCACAAATTGGTCCAAAGTGTTAAAAGGGGGTAACCGTTTCCCTGCTGAATATTCATGTAAGAAACAATAACATCATGAATATTTATTAGCTTAATTTTTATAACGACATATTTACATAGGATTTTTTGGTATTGGTAAAAACTGTAGAGAAGATCTATCCTAATTTCACAGAGCAGACTCTAATCAAATGGCTCCTTTCAGGAGTCGTCTGATCTGAATCTATTCAGCAAAAGTGTGAAAAAAGGTTTACTGATTACATGTATATGACAGAAAGGGTTAACAGAATGAATACCAGGACTTTTTTTACAAACTCTACCTATTATAACATATATGAAGGCATACCTCTTTGGAAGAACTGGCAAAATGGATCAGTGCAGACAAATTACATAATACAGGTACATGTATAGTAATTTTAATTCAACCCCTTTACCTGATGAATATTCATGAACAATTCTGCATGTTATGCATATTAACTCTGACATTCAATTCTTGTATCAAAAGTATAAAATAAGGAAATTTATTGCCAATGCATACACTAGAGATTCCAATCTTTAGTTTGTAAGCAACAGAGCAGACACAGATCAGACAGATCCTTCAGGAGTTGTCTGATCAGGGTCTACTCTGTTTGAAAAAGCTGAAGTATTATCAGGTAAAGGCTAAAATGCATAAAATTTTACAAATTAGTAAATGTTACCTCCAAATGCTGACAGTCATTTTGACTGATTTTCTCGTACCTAGCCAGCATTTTAATGGACTTACCTCTTACAGAACTACACCAAGCCTCAATAACTATACAAATAAAATACCTGAATAAGGCTGGATATAGTCCAGGGACCCAAATCTACATCTTTGTAAACTGGATGGATCTTATATATATATACTAATTTTTGATATCATGCATTGACTTTGAATACATACTAGATCTAGATCAGAAATACCTTTATGGTGTCCAATGATCTTAATCTGCAATGTTTTGTCATTACTAGTTACTATGTTTCAGAAAGAAATATGATCATGTATTATTTTCAACAATTTGATGTTTCAAAATAATAAGCAAGAATAAGATGACATTCATTCATATGTGTGGGAAGTAGAAATATAAACTGCTTCGTATATATATATATATATATATATATAAAAGTGGAGTTCCAACCAAAACCAGGTCTTCAAACTTCCATAATAACCTTAACGCTTTCCTCATAATAATTTATGTACCACTTCATAATATTCATTAACCTGAATTTCTGCACTGTCACAGTAATAAGGGAAACTAAAATTCCATAAGTAAACAGCAGACCATGATGAGACAGCTCCTACAGGAGCCATCTGATCTAGATCTGCTGTTTGCAATGTCATTAACCCTTCACTCCATGAATATTTGTGTAAGATATAATGATGTCATGAATATTAAACGGATTATTCTTTATAATAGCACACAAACACAGGAACTTTTGGTCATGGCAGAAACTGAAGACTCAGATCTTTATAATGCTATAAGCAACAACAGACCCTGATCAGACAGATCCAATAGGAACTGTCTGATCTGGGTCTACTCTGTTTACAAAGGTGTAGAAAGGCGTATTTACGGAGTAAAGGATTACTAGGTGTAATAATGTACGAAGTGTTAACTAAATAGCTTTCCTCTCAACCTCAGATTTCACAGCAACATCTCATTAATTACTTTGTAATTGTCAGTAATCCTATAATGTTTTAACGACAATTACCTCCACTGATCTCAACCCAGGTCTTTACAATCAAGTTTAATTAATTCTTTACCTGTTCACTATTCATGTAAGAAATGGTGATATCATTAGTAATAATTTGATTAAGTTTTATAATGGCATACACGCATATGACATTCTTGCTCAGGCAGAAACTGTAGAATCAGATCTATCTTTTGCCATAAGCAAACAGAGCGGACCCTAATCAGATGGCTCCCTACAGGAGCCATCTGATCAGGGTCTACTCTGTTTGCAAATGCGTGAAAAGGCGTTTAGATGAAGGAAAGGGTTAAAGATCTCATTTTTAACAAGAGGTATTGACAAGAATCATTGTTTATCGAAATCCACTAGTAAGCCCAACGACATTCACCAACCTGGTAATTCCTCTAGAAAAATACGCTTTATGTTTGTCTAAAATAATAATACCTGTAATGTTACTGCCGGTCCCATCTGCATTACTTCATAACCATATATATATATAAATGTATATAAAATTGTATACCTGTACTCCAAATTTCTTAGCATTCTAAGACAATAATATACCTTTCCTTATTTGGATAAAATAACTCTTCTGTATTCGATGAACCGCTGATTCCATGTGTGAACATAGTTCAATCACGCCATTTTATAATTAAACACCGTTTTCTCCAAACTGTATAATGTCCAGTGTTGAGACATGTTGTAAAATAAGCAAGGAATATAACAGTACAAACTAGTTCTCTATTATTTTATGAAATGATAGCCATAGTTAAAATCTCATAATTTACAGTGTTAAATAGTTTTAGTTCCATCTAGTATTTTGTCAAAGCATCAATGTTGCGAGCTACCTTTCTGAAAATGACCAAATATATGGGATGTTTATCTAAATAGATGGATAAATCATTGATGCATATAGCATATTCTGAAATTCAGAAAGAACATCTAGCTATATCAGACAATCAGATGAAGTGAAAAACAGTTTGGGTCTTCAACAAAATATGATAAATGTGTTGAAAATCAAAACTGTTTAACATCATTATGAAGTCCTGTCTATATATGAGCTGCTCTCTTCAAAAAAAGGTATTGTCGCATTACAAACAGTGTAGATCCAGACCAGCTGCCTTACCTCCCTTTAGAATCTGCTGTAATTTGTTGTCTACCTTTCTATACAATGTAAAATATTTCATCATAGACATGATGTCTTGTCTGGGTCTACAGAGTTTGCAATGCAATTAGACCTTTACCATTTCTCAGAGAGCATCTCATCTACTTTTTTTAGAATCTATATGTTTCTGAAACTGAGATTTCGTTCTTTAATGTTTGTAAAAAATAACAGAAATTCAACGCCATCCACATTTCATACAGCTATTCAAGATTCACTGTAGAAATATAAGCTGTATCAAAACTATCCATTTTCATCTTTACAACTATAAATTTCAAACTACTGGACTTGTGACATAGATTAACCCTTACAACACTAAGTAACTTTTATTCTTCAAACTTTGTCATCTGCTACCATTCTAAAAGTACATTTTCCTCCATTTCCTTTGAAAGCTAGAACTGTGTCCTTATGACAAAATTGCCCCCACTCCACATTTTTCTTGCCTTAATTTTGACTATTAAAAGCAAGGATCACAACTTTAGTGTTCAACATAAAAACTAAAACCCCAGGACACAACAGTTACTTCTAATTGATAAAACTATATGTATAAAGTTTGACGACCCTAAACCTATTAGTGAATGAGCAGAGCACTCCACAAAAATTTATGGAATGTATAGACGTAAGGAAGGGTGAGAGCATAAAACAGTGTCCAAGTATCAAACACTTCAGATTTTGATGAGACTCTGAGTTACAGAGTCTCATGTAGATCCAAGCTCTTTGAAAATGTCATCACAAATTGTCCAAAGTGTTGAAAGGGTTAAATTGGCTTAGTTGGTTACATTTGCCTGTCATGTGAACTGCATTGTCTGGAAAACATCATACAGTGCCTCAAAATACATCACTGATCAATATATAACTACATTAAATAAATGGCTTATGAGTATGTTTGTTACCACTGCACTCATCAGAGCTTTACACTAAATAATACGGATTTGAGCAAAATCACTGTACATGTATATTAATCAAAGACCAAAGATGAACAGCAAAAGGGTATATCAAAGTCTCCCATCAACAATCTCTTTTCTGGAGTGGGGACATAAAACTGTTCACACCAATTTGGCATTAATTATTAACTTGACTTGACCTAACTAAAAGTTGCATTCTGCAAATCAATTTGGAAATAAAACATATTTTTCAGATTCCTAAACACTTTCATTAAATCCTACTTTCATTGGGATATTTTCCAGGCAATGCAGGTTATGTTTGTTACAGGTCCCATGTCTATGTACCACTTGGAGCACTTTTTCATCACTTACCTGTGACCTACAAAACAACAAGTGTCATATAAGCAAATATATAAACCAATATAAACTCCACTTACCTGTCTCTCCATGATAATTAGTGTCACCTTCAGTTTAGGCATCCATGCTTTTCTCCCGGCCTATTGCCGGAGCGTCTGGCTCCGATACCTCCCCAGGTTCCATATTTGAGTCTTCTCCATCAGGCAGGTCCATCTTACTCTTACTGTCCTTATCTGTGGACTTGGCGCGATCCTTTGACCCTCCCCTGTCTGAACCTGTACAAAATAATAGGCAAGTAATAACCTCTACTTCTCCACTCTTTGCATGCTTAACCCTTTACCTAATGAATATTCATGTAAAAAGTAATGACATTTATGTAAAATAGATGTATTTTTATAATATAGTACATATTAAACAAAAGAATGTTTGGCCATAAAATCATATCTAAACAAGAGATGTTTGTAAAACATGTATACCCCCCAGACCCTCTGACCTTTGATCTAGTGACCTCAACTATAGAGGTCATCAAGCGGTCATGACTAATCACCACAGCAACTTTGAAGATCCTAAGCCAAACCACTGATCATTTATTGATCTGAAAACATTTCACATATTAAGGTCATGGTGACCTTGACCTCTGACCTAGTGACCTCAACAACTATAGGGGTCATCTAGTGGTCACGACCAACTACCACAGCAAGTTTGAAGATCCCGACCCAAACCATTGAGCAGTTATTAATTGGAAACCATTTCATCAGTTAAGGTCATGATGACCTTGACCTTTGATCTAGTGACCTAAAAATAATAGGGGTTATCTATCGGTCATGACCAACCACCACAGCAAGTTTGAAGATCCTAAGCCAAACCCTTGAGCAGTTATCGATCGCAAACCATTTCACCAGTTAAGGTCATGGTGACCTTGACCTTTGACCTAAAAATCAATCGGGGTCATCCAGTGGTCATGACCAACTACCACAGCAAATTTGAAGATCCTAAGCCAAACCCTTGAGCAGTTATTGATCAGAAACCATTTTACAAGTTAAGGTCATGGTGACCTTGACCTTTGACCTAGTGACCTCAAATACAATAGGGGTCATCCAGTTGTCATGACCAACTACCGCAGCAATATTGAAGATTCTAAGCCAAACCCTTGAGCAGTTATTGATCGCAAACCGTTTCACCAGTTAAGAGCATGGTGACCTTGACCTTTGACCTAGTGACCTAAAAAACAATAGGGGTCATCTAGTGGTCATTACCAACCACCACAGCAAATTTGAAGGTCCTAGGCCAAACCCTTGAGCAGTTATTGATCGCAAACCATTTCACCCTTTAAGGTCACTGTGACCTTGACCTTTGACCTAGTGACCTAAAAAACAACAGGACTCATCTAGTTTCAATGACCAACCACCTAAGCAAATTTGAAGGTCCTAAGCCAAACCCTTGAGCAGTTATTGATCAGAAACCATTCTACCATTTAAGGTCATGGTGACCTTGACCTTTGACCTAGTGACCTCAAAATAAATAGGGGTCATCCAGTGGTCATGACCAACTACCACAGCAAGTTTGAAGATTCTAAGCTAAATCCTTGAGCAGTTATTGATCGGAAACCATTTAACCATTTAAGGTCATGGTGACCTTGACCTTTGAACTAGTGACCTCAAAATCAATAGGGGTCATCTAGTGGTCATGACCAACCACCACAGCAAGTTTGAAGATCCCAAGCCAAACCCTTGAGCAGTTATTGATCGGAAACTATTTCACCATTTAAGGTCATGGTGACCTTGACCTTTGACCTAGTGACCTCAAAAACAATAGGGGTCATCTACTTGTCATGACCAAGCACCACAGCAAGTTTGAAGATTCTAGGCCAAGTCGTTTATTAGTTATCATTCGGAAACCATCGATCTACCGACCGACCGACCGACCGACCGACCGACAGACCGACCGACCGACCGACCGACATGTGCAAAGCAATATACCCCCATTTTTTCAAAAGGGGGGTATAATAATTCCAAAAGCAAACAGAGCAGAGCCTGATCAAAGTGCTCCTACAAGAGCTGTCTGATCTGTGTCTACTGTGCTTACAAAGGCATTAAAAGGTGTATCTACATGGTAAAAGGTTATCAGTAATCATAGTCTAAAATTGTCCTCTGCTATATTCTCAATCACTTCAAAAATGCTCTGACAGTGAATAAATAGCTTTTCACCTGGATCCAAACTGCTTGCAAAGGTTATCACAAAGTCAGTTTGTGTGCAAAGTTAAAACTAGGGATGGCAATCATTATTCGGATATTTGAATATTTGGATACATGTACCAAATAAATATCCAAATGTCATGTTACTACAGTCCACTCTCAATATGGCGAACACGCTTGACACATATTTCTCTTTGTTACGAAGTTCCACCTTTCCTTTCTATTTATTATATATATATGCCTTTTTCTCATTGATTCGTGGTTTCTCATCAATTCGTGGGTTGTGTAATCATGTAGTTTTCTCAAAACAGAGTTAATTTCCGTGACCCAGTTTTTGTCAATAACCTCTATGTAAAGGGCTCGTTAATATGTGGACCTTTCTGCAGACCCTTACATGGACCTTTTTGGGGCCATCTATCAAAACATTAAATTGGATTTTATTTATCCGCCATTTTGGAAAACGCCATTACGTTATCGAGGGTTATGTTTATTTTTCTTCAATTGCGTATATATAACCAATTATTTTAAAAAAATCATTGTTACGATTTTTTGTAGGACCGAATCGTCCCGCAAAAAATCCCGCAACATAAATTTTCTTGCCCGGAAATTATATTTTAAAACTGACCAATTAGAGCCCACGAATCAACAGGAAAATAGGTTAAGATCTCGTAGCAGCCGACTCGGTCAATTTAACAAGTAAAATTAACACTTTATATGATTTTTGTCTGAAAAATTATTATTTCAAGATAAATAAATGTTTTAAAATATTACTATGCAATAAAAAAAGCACTTGGAAGGCACACCTGTCAAACTCATAAGATAATTTTCCATTTAAGACCCACGAATTCACAGGAAAACAGCATATATATATATATATATATATATGTTTTTAAGAAGAGTTTGAACTGACTACATTTTCCGTAAGCTAGTCATTTTCCAATCCCAAAGGGTCTATTGGCGTATTATTATCGGTGTTTGTATCGAAGTCACACTTCTCAGCAGGGCTCTAGAAATTTTCAAATCCCAACCGGTCCAGTCGGTAAACGGACATTAGCCCCCCCTCCCCCGGACATTTGCCACCTATTTCTTGATGAGCGGACATTTGCCCCCTCGTCTTCTTGTGATATGCGGACATAAGCCACCTGGTAATATGTTTATGAGGGGCTATTGCCAACTTATAGTTTGTATATAATAATATGATAGCATGAAATATCGAAATGTGTGAACAACATTTGACATTCGCGAAAACTAATGACATTTCAACTTTTCAAGTTTGCATGAATGGCAGTTTTGAAGGCTTTGATAGAGAAGCAAGAAAACTAGTTTGTATTTAAAATCTTACATGATTAGTTAATAGTTATTATCATTTAGCTTATGATGAATACTTATTTCTCATCAGATAAACGAAAGCAACAAGCCAACATTGTTTTTCTGTTCACTGCAGCATATTTTTGGCAGATAACTGTAGATCTATCTAAGGAGCTCTTTAATGTGGAGTCTCAAAAATAGGTCAATCTTTACCTTGAATCAAGCGGACATGTTGTTGACTTTTTGTTATGATTGTTCAAAGTTAATTGTGTTGCTGATGGATATCAAGAGAGTATTTGCTCTTAAAACACTGATTACCCGATGCAAAGATGTTATTTCTCAGTGACCTTTCAGCCTTAATATAATTACAGTAGCCTAAATCTATGGACTGTAACGTGTTTGTTAACAGGTACAAGGTAGGTAATGTTTCGATTTGTGTCATAAGAGATCTATGAATGTCTTATCAATATTACTAGCATGGTTGATTGGCTAGCTGAGAAGAGACCAAGTGGAACTGGACTGACTGCCCGGGGCCTGTAGCCTTTAATCTCTTGACACGTTAATGATGGGGTCAAATGAAAACAGTTACTTTCAGCTGATGATTTTGATTAGAAACGTTGTCTGCTTAAGATTTTTGGACCGATATTTTTTCAGATTCTGATATACAAACCGGTCTCAAAATGTAAAAAATCGGTCCAGACCGGCGATTTCCCGGATTTCTAGAGCCCTGCTTCTCAGTCCAGGTGTGAATTCCCAGTCCTTTTGATCCGACGCCAACAATGTATGCCCAGCGATCGTAACACAGGTAAATTACAGTGTTTTGTGGGTGAACAATCACTGGTGCCAGCTAATTATTCAACTGTTTAGACAAACAAAATGCCAAAATGAGTGAATGTCATTTAGTGTATAAAATGACCAATTACCTTCCTTTTGTCCTAAGTGTCAGTCATGACTAGTACAAAAGATACATGTACCGCTCAAGCGTCCTCGCTTCCGGATGATTCGGGAGAGATTAGAATAAATATTGAATCAAAATTAAGGCTTGTTCTTTATCCTAATACCAATTCATATGTTTTCACATAAAATTAAATTGGTCACTTGAATAATACACATGCCACAAGTAGATATCGAAAAAGCTCAGTGAAACTGCAGTACCAATCAATGCCATATCTCCAAGACGTTTCTAAAGTGTGTACTGCAAGACATCTACTTGAGCTATCAACTGATGAAAGCAAGTTTGAACATTTTAAATCAGAACCCAGATACACTAGACAATATAGATGGGGAAGGGGGAAATTCCATTTTTAGACCCAACCTCTTTGAATAAATCTACCGAAAAGGAGCATTCACTAGAGAAAAGAAAACTGTTAGAATTGTGCATTAAAAGGCATATTCATGAAGAAAGGGTTAACACATACTTGATTTCTTACTACTCCTGTCCCTACTCCTAGATCTGTGCTTCTTGTCTTTACTTTTAGACCTATGTCCCCGACTTCTGCTTCTGTGACTACGAGATTTCCGATCTCGAGATTTGCTGCGTGATCGTCTGTGGCGACGGGTACGGCTCCTAGACCTTCGTTTCCTACAGAAAAAAATCAGAAAGTAAAGAAATTTTTTATTTTATTCAATATAACAGAAAATAATCAGAAAGTAAAGAATTTTTTTTTTTTTATTAAATACAATCAAAGACAAAAGGATAGGCAGAATTATGAAAACAAATAAACTTTACATGGATATTAATCAACTAAACATTTGATAAACAACGCAACTGAGCCCTATGGGTCTACAGATTACTTTTGATTTATGACTTAATAATTTTGTAATCCTATATATTGCAGTCATCACTAACCTATCCCTGCTTCTGGATCTTCGGCTACGGCTTCTAGATCTGCTACGGCGCCTCTTTTCTCTTTCCCTCTCCTTTTCCTTTTCCCGTCTGGCTCTTCTTTCCTTTTCTTTCTCTTCCTTTTCTTTCTTCCTTTCTTCTTCCTTCTTTTTTCTTTCTTCCCTTTCCCTCTCTCTCTCCTTTTCTCTCTCTTCTCTCTCTTGTCGCAGTTTATTCTCCCTTTCTTCTTCTTCTTCTTTTGATTTCTGAAAAGCATAATATCAGTATTGCAAGGGAAAATAGACAAGCTGGTGCATCACAAATATTGACAGACAATACCAACATATTATGTACACAAGACTTTCAATATTAAGCACATTAAGTTTTTTGTTTCAAATTCTTCAGATCGGACAGGTGAACACTTATCAAAGTAAACTGTAAATCAAGGAGGTTTTGGTGTGTGTTGTTTTGTTGGTTTTTTACTTCTTTTCATGCATTTGCAAACAGAGTAGACCTATAGGAGCTGTCTGATCAGGGTCTGCTCTGTATGCTTATGGTATAATATAGATTTGATTTTGCAGTTTCTGCCTGAGCAAAACTGTCATGTTTACATTCACCTGTCCAGTATAATAAGCAATCTAATTAATATCCATGTCATTATTTCTTACACGAATATGCAACAGAGAAAGGGTTAATGCTGTGTAACATGTGTATCACATACTGTTTACTACATTTAAATGCTCACCATTCTCTTGCCTTCCACATAAGCCCTGATTCTCGCATAGCCAGAATGTTGTTTACCCATGATGTGTTCATCAACTCGTTGCTGGGCATCACCCACAACAAGAAGGGCGCCACATACAGTACACACTTCCATAGCTTTCAAAGGCTCATTGTAGGGATCTGAAGCTGGGCTCTGAAAACACAAACAGTGCAAAGTATTACTGTGGGCTACTGCAACAAATCTAACAGACATTCTAGATATTTAGTAAAAAGATGTTAGAGCTGTACGAGCTGCATGTAGGAAATCAAGGTAAACTGTTTTCTACGGTCTCCAAGGTTGAGTGTTCACAATCTCTTAGCCCTTCACCGCTGTGGTTCAAATCCCAGTCTGGGCATTTGTGAAGAAGCCTTCCAGTTGGCTTGCAGTAGGTCTGTGGTTCCACCGATATGTTCTGTGCATGAAACAGAGCAATTTATCCCATGCACAGAAAAAGTGGAGTCTTACTCCACCTGCAATTAGCCAGGCATTGCGATATGAGTAAAATATTATTAAGGCGACGTAAAACCCCAATACAACCAAACAAATACTTTTTCTTAATTAGTCCATCAAATTCTATCTTGCAGGTACTCATTGGAATCGCTTCTCTAAGGCAATACCAGAAAATAGCATGCGGTAAAGAAATAAGAGTTTTAGATAAATCAGTATGAGATGATACCAGAGAAGAAGTATGTGGTATAGTACCAGCATGTGCAAACTGCAGATCTAGTTAGGTGTCAAAGACATGGTGTCTGATCAGGGAGGGCTCCCTGTGCTTGACTTATTAGTAACTGCTGCTGTCTACACACACACATATATAATTTGTCAGATGTCTGACATGGCAGTCGATCCTTGTCTTCAATATTTGCAAAGCTTCTTTCCTCTTGGCATGGCCCAAATAATAGCTACTGATCTTTCAAAAATTCTTATTTCTACACTGAAACTTATCTTGTTGTTATAAACTGTTTTGGCAAGATGATATCAATGAGCACCAACAGTAGATGAATTAGTGAAGAAATAATGACTGTATGAATATTAATTAGCTGATTTTTTATAATGGCAAATGAACAAGAGAATATTTGGCCATGGCACAAACTTTATAATCAGATCTATATTATTTCATAAGCAAGCAGAGCAGATCCTGATCTAAGGGCTCCAACAGGAGCCATCTAATCTGGGTCTACCCTGTTTACAAAGATGTCAAAAGTGTATCTACCAGGTAAAGGGTTAACCTAAATTTCCTTAATAATCTTGTCTAGATTTCTGAAAATGCTTCAGCTGACTCACGTTTTGTAGCTGTGTCCTCTCCTCGTTGAGCTGGTCGCAGAGTTTCATGACTCCCTGAGCCTCCTCTACTTTCCCTTCACAGCCCAACTCCTCAGCCTGAAACAGAATCAATATCATAGCAGTAGTAATAATCATAGTACAACCCCTGTAAGAGATAAATTTGTGAATCAATAAAGGGTCTTCAAAGCAGGTGGCAGCTTAATGTAGAACAAAACCTAATACAGAAAGCGTTTTAACTCTTTGCACACTAAGTAACTGCTGTCTGCAAACAGTGTTTACAGAAAGTTTATTTTTCTTCCATTTCCTGAAAAATTCAATTTAAGTGTCAAACAATTTGGATCCTGTGATGAGATGTCGACTCATTCAGTCTCTCACCTTAATCCAAATTGTTTATATAGGTGATCACAAGTTCACCGATTGTGTGCTGAGACTTCAATTCTTTCTGTAAAACTTTCAGCTCAAATATAATCAACCATTTGTCATAAGGACTAAAATTTACACTTTAGGAGTGGTCCCTTTCATGTGCAGTAAAACCCCTCAACTGTCTCCAAGACCGATATTTAAACTAAATTTAATGTCCGGTTTAGAGGGGCAGTGACCGGGAAACCCCTGCGCCATGCGCCATTGTCTCATAAAAACTGAAAATGTCACATACAATTGCCATGTCGACGTGCCCGTGTCCCATTAGTGCGAAATATACCAGTCCGAATTATCTCGATTTTTTCTATCACTCATTGTGTTACTCATTGAGAAATCATTTTAGCCCCGCCCAATGTTCTGCCGATTTCCTATACACTCTTAGTAGTTACCCGTAGAGATATCATTAAAGCGCCGCCCAGTTCAGCTTTTCATTGGTTGTTGTATCAATGTTTTCGCTGAGTCGGAAGTTTGACTGTATGCCATTTTGGGGCAGGAAGAAAGTGAAATATTGTCTGGTTCTCGCTTTTACGTTAATCCCAATGAGTTTACATTGGATTGAAAGCGGGAACCAGTGTACAGGAAATATTTATTCGTCTGCGTTTTGTTACGAGCGTCTATATGTGATACAAACAAGTCGCTTAGAATTAAAAGTAAACATGCCACCAAAAAAACGACTTCAAGTCGCCCCATGGCAACAAACACTGTTGTTATTTATAACAGTGAGTGGCCAAATGCGCCGGGCACTGAGTCTACTGAAGCCAATAACAGTTGGCTCTATGTTCTGCAGAATATGCCTCAATGCAAAACAGAACAATGCATTTGTTCGAGGGTGTAGTGTTTTTAGAACCTTCTCAATGTCTAGACATGAAAAGTTGGAAGAACATAAGGCAGCTTCCAACCCACAGGCAGCCCAAAATTTCCAGCAGTGGACAAGAACAGAGTTCTTGATGTGTGGAAAGCACGAAAAGAGAGGAAACTGTATGCCACTAAACTGAAAATCTAGAGTAGAGAAATCTGAGTTGTGCAGTTTATAGTTCCCTAGTTCCAGTCAACTTTGAATACAGAATTATTGTTTATCGTTATCTATTTTCCTGTTATTAGTCCCCCACCGGTTACCGGTTGGGGGACTATAGGTTTGCTCGATTCCGTCCGTCTGTCACGCTTCGTGTCCGGGCAATATCTCCTGCAAAGTTATGCCAAATTCATTATAACTACACACACTGAAGAAGCATGATGAGGGCTAGTGTCATGCACAAGGGCCATAACTCTAGCATCAATATTTTTGGAGTTATTCCCCTTTTACATATTTTTTGTCCGGACAATAACTCTTTATCTACTGGTTCAATTGATTTGAAACTTCACATATGGAACAATCATGATGAGGGGTAGTGTCATACACAAGGGCCATAATTCTAGCATCAATATTTTTGGAGTTATTCCCCTTTTTCATATTTTTTTGTCCGGACAATAACTCTTTATCTACTGGTTCAATTGATTTGAAACTTCACATATGGAACACACATGATGAGGGGTAATGTCATGCACAAGGGCCATAACTCTAGCATCTATATTTTTGGAGTTACACCCTTTTTCATATTACAATAACTTTTTATTTACTGATTCAATGTATGAAAGTAGGTACTAATACCATTCAGATGGTCATGTATACACCGTCCATGGTCAACCACACCATGGGTGGGTGGGGTGGGGAGAGTGGAGTTTTTTTTTCAGTCCGGTGGGGGGCTCATGTCTTGCATAGCAATACAACATGCCCTTGTTCTTTTAGGGCTGTACAACTTAAATGTGTATTGGGGACAAGAAGGCACTTTAAAAAAGCTATGCATGGGTGTGGTTTCACTGCAAAAATGGTACAACATGTATTTGGTTTATGCATTAGTAAAACAATTCTATGGGTGGATGGTTGAATTTGAAAGTACCTTCCTGCACCCCATACATATTTAAATTGAACAGCTATTAGAATAGTAAGTCACATCTCAATTATTGAATATAAGTTAGTGAGGCATTATAATCCATTAAAAGATTAGTTACTAATTTGATACTAGCCGTTCTTCTAACATTAATGTTCAGAAAATGTCACATTGATAGTTCCAATTGTCACATAGATTTTTCAAATGTCACAAAACTTTTTCAAACAATGTGCCAAATGTCCCATAAGAAAACATTCTTTCCCGGTCACTGGAGGGGGTTTACTGTATAGCTCAAACTAAAACAGGTGTAAGAACATCTGCTAAAGTCAGTTCAGCTCAAAATAAAAAAGCTTCCTCAAAGGTCCTGTGATTATATGTGAATAAGTACATTTAAAAATATCATATGGTTTGATGTTTTTGTAGAAAAATCTATAATTTCACACTCAATCTATTACATGTACTAAAATGGAAGAAGCTTTGACAAAGCCAACTATGTTCAAACAATACATGTATTACAAAAAACTTAACCTTGCTGTCTACATGAGGTATAATAACTATCTTTCAACCAAATCCTATCTTACTGTTACTCATAAGGATCTCCTCAGAAAGGCAATTCTAACATATGTCCCCCCCCCCACACACACACACATACCTACTTCCTAACCACAAAATGCACACCATATTATCAATATCACCTGATACTGATTTTTGCTTTCCAAACCTGACAAACCATTTATGAACAAGATGTGTTTGTGAAACATTATGCCCCTGATTATTGCCAATATAAATTTGACCTGTAATTTGGACGAACCAACAGACAGAGCAAAAAAATTTATCCCCCCCCCCCCCCCCCCCTTGGGGCATTAAAAAGTGGATTTTGTGGAATTTTCTCATCATTCAAGGGGACATAACTCTGGAAAAATATCAAACCAGATCATCCTAGAGATATGCACAACCACACTTCATGGTGATCAATACTGTGAAGTGTTATTTTGGAGAAGTGCATAGATATGCACAACTAAACTTCATGGTGAACATTACTGTGAAGCGTTATTTTGGAGAAGTGCATAGCTATGCACAACTAAACTTCATGGTGATCAATACTGTGAAGCGTTATTTTGGAGAAGTGCATAGATATGCACAACTAAACTTCATGGTTATCATTGCTGTAGAGTGTTATTGAAATCTATCCAAGCATTTATGAGAAATTGGGATTTTATGCAATTTTTTATTGTTCAAAGTGATATAACTCTGATTAATCATCAACCCAGACTATCCTAATGATATGCACAACAGTGTCAACTACACTTTCAATGTTGTGAAGTATTATTATGGAGAAGCGCAGATAAACTTTGTGAAAG
The DNA here is from genome assembly GCA_963576725.1 of Azorinus chamasolen. Lineage (NCBI taxonomy): Eukaryota > Metazoa > Mollusca > Bivalvia > Cardiida > Solecurtidae > Azorinus > Azorinus chamasolen. The sequence goes on along the minus strand of OY755236.1, from coordinate 36,750,473 downwards.
ACGGACCAACAAACAGAAATTATAAAATCAATATGTCTCCCTCCCCACTATGTGGGTCAATAAGTGGATGAAGAACCACTAATCACAGTAGTAATGTCCCTACCTGCTGTACTAGGTCATTGATCCTCTCTGTAAGTATCTTTACTTTATCCTCCTTTTGGTTTGCAGGGTTTCCATTCAGCTGAAAAAAGTAACAAAATAAACATGTCATGAATATTCATTTTATAGGATCTAGATATACTATACTACCAATAGTATAGAAGTTATGAACTCAAATGAAACAAGTATGAGAGTAATGATACCTTATCTCTCTAAACAATGGAGAAAATTCACTTCATGAATTAACAGCAGACATCAAATTTAGCAGATGAAAATTACTTAGTGTACTGTACCTAGACTTAGGGCTGTTCCATTTAAATGTGTATGGGGGTGCAGGGAGGCACTTTCAAATTCGGCCACCCACCCATAGAAGTTTTTTTAATTCACAAACCAATTAGTACAATTTTTGCAGCGAAACCCATCCATGCATAGCTGGGTTTTTTTAAAGTGCCTTCCTGCCCCCCCAACACACATTTAAATGGAACAGCCTAAAGTAAATTCTGCACCGCCTATGGGTTACCCTGACGAATATTCATATCAGAAATAATGACTATATGAATATTAATTAACTTATTGTTTTAACCCATTCCCTCATAGTGATGACTTTTGATGACTGTAAAAGTCACAATGGTTTCAAACTACAAAATTCTAAAAAAATTCCTTTTCTCTAGTTAATGCTCCTTTTCGGTAGATTTATTCAAAGAGGTTGTATCTAAAAATAGTCTATGAGGTAATGGGTTAACAGCGATAACAAGGGAATTTTTGTACACCAGTAGAAATTGTAAATTCAGAATATTTTCATTTCATAAACAAACAGAGCAAACCATGATCAGATGATTCCTACAGCAGTCATCTGATCTGAGTTGAGAATCTGTTTGCAAAGACTTTAAAAAGCTTTTATATGATGGAAAAGGTTAAATATAACCTTGAAGCATTTAGTAAAACAATTTACTTTTTCAGAGAAACCTTGACTGATATTAATTTGCCTAAGTACTGTTGTTGATATCAATACAGAGAGATATGCCAAATTCCTGGCCTGTCAAATTGCAGAACGTCAATGTAAAAATATAGACCTGTGATATGTAGCTTTGTATCAAAATGTTGAGATTCATATTTTGTGTAATAGCTGTTTGCAAGAGAGCAGAGAATTTGTGACTGGCTATGTTAACAGTTTGAATTAGATAAAATGATAAGTTATTGGGTATGCCATAAAGATCCAAGCAGTTTCATACTTTCATTAAATTTCTGAAGAAAAATGGGAGAAATATCAAGAAGGTAGCCAACGTCAATTTTCACACAATTACTAAGTTAAATGCCTATAAAACACTTACAGATCCCTGCATGCTGTTGAGAGCCAGACGCTGATGGCCACGCCTGATTCTTTTCTCAACATCTGTAATAAGACTTTGGAGGTATCTAATGAGCTCTTCTTCATAACCAAGCCTTCCACGACGACTGCTCTTCTGGTACCTGTAAATATATATATGAAGAAATGTATTATTGCATAAAAATGATCATTAGAACTACAATAGTCCATAAATTCATTAAATCTGTACGTTTCATACTGTTTTACCAGTAAACAATCACAAGCACTAAAACTTCTTTTAAACCTTTATTCCATTCTTGGCACCTTTGCAAAGGGGGTAGAACAAGACCAGACAGCTCTTACCCGAGTCATCTAATCAGGGTCTACTCTGTTTGGTATGAAATAATATAGATATGATTCTACAGTTTCTGCCAAGGCCAAACATTCCTGAGTTCTCATGTGTCATTATAAAAAATAATCTCATTAATATTCATGCTGTTATTATTTCTTACAAGAGTATTGATGGAGTAAATAGTTAACAAATATTTCCATGAAATCTTTCCACACTATAGGTGAATTTGTGAACCTTCAAATTCCTTGTCTAACAGTTTGAATCGACATGAGGCATTAAATAACTTGGTGTCTAATTTCCATCAAACTTTCTACAAAATAACACTAGTTTTGAAAATTGCAGAAAAGTGTACCTTGAAAATTTAACATGACAAACATTTTCACTGACAACTAGAACTATCACTAATGGTGGTGGAATAGTACCAGGAATACCCCAGGGGTGTGATTACTGAAACTATTGAGGGGAGGAAAATTCCCTACCCCACTAACATGATATTCCAAAAGCATCAGATCTGAGCTGATCCCACTGAATGTGACAACTTTTGTAATTTGGATCTCAAGCTCAAAGGGAGGAAATCCTCTGAAAGGAGGAAAAATCACACCCCTGATATTATTACCCCCGCTCAGCTGCCTTGAGCGCAAATCTAACCAGACAGACCAACTGACCGACCAACACACTGACTCCTATATATCCCCTCTCAAACTTAGTTTGCAGGGATATAAAAATTACTAAGTATTCAAAAGGTTATAAAAATGTTTACTCACTCTTTTCTGAGGTGCTCATCATGAATTTTTTCACAAATTCCTGTAAGAGAAAATAAAAAACTGTAACCAGGACACATGATGATGCATAGTTGTCATCTTTTGGTGTGACCATAAATTAATATTCAAGCAGTTAACCTGATAAGAATGTTGTGTTGTACAAACTACCTGTCACGGCAAGCTTAACATTTACAGTAAGCTACATGAATGTAGCTGCAAAGTTACTTAAATGCTCTGTAGGAGCTGTCTTAACCGGTAACCCATTCCTTCATATTGACGACTTTTGACGACTCTGTAAGTCACTTTGTGAAACCATTGCGATAAATAGAGCATTTGCTCCTACAGGAGCAAATGCTGTATTTATCACAGTGGTTTCAAACTACAAAATTCTAAAGTTTTCCTTTCCTCTAGTTAATGCTCCTTTTCGGTAGATTTATTCAAAGAGGGGGTATCTAAAAATAGCCTATGAGGTAATGGGTTAACAGGTTCTGCTCTGTTTGCTGATAATATAATATAGATATGATTCTACAATGTCTGCCATGGCCAAAAATTCCTGTTTCCATGTGCTACTATAACAATTATTAGTCTTATTAATTTTGGTGGTGTCTTCATTTCTTACCTATTCATGGAGTAAAGGGTTAAACATAAAATGCTCAACATAATTTGTTCAGTACTCAATTTGATTGCATGAGAACTTTTCTGATGATACAAAGACATTAAATACATTATGAATGACCATTTAAGTTATGACAGACATAAATTACTGAAGTAGAAGTACAGTAAAACCTCTCTAAACAGGACGTTAAATTTAGTATAAATATCGGTCTTGGAGACAGGTGGTAGCTTACTGCAGGGTGAAAGTCATGCAGAAAGCTTCTCTAGGAGCTTTCTGCATTACTTTCAACCTGCTTTAAGCAGCCACCTGTCTAAAAGTATCTAAATTCTTCTCTACTAGAATTCCAGTTTAGAGGGGTTTTACTGTATACAAGATGCTTTGTATTATTAGTATTTTAACCTTTACCTGACAAAGACACCATTTTATGCCAGTCTAGTTATTAATATTACCTCATTAGAAACAATGTGTAATCCATACTTGTAAGCGTAAAATTTCAATTCATTATTAGATATGAAACTTTTGTTCTTTGCTAAGTTTACTTTATCAAACTTACCTAGGTCTGCCCTTGTGTTCGTGAATAGTTCATGTGGGCAAAATTCCACCAAGTAATATTTGCATACCTGCAAATCAAAGTAAAATTTGGAAATTACTAATGAAATTCAGGAGAAAAAAGTAATGTGGGGTAGGAACATTAACAGCTTCTTTACAAAAAAAATAAAATCTGCCTGTGATTGGGAATTTATTATTTCTATTTCAATCTGGAGGGAAAATGCCATTGAGAACATGCAAAAATATCGGCTAAAATGCCCTTCTTATAAATATGGGGTAATTTATACAAAACCATAGATTGTATTCTGATATTGTACTTGACCTTTACTTTATTACATTTTATCAGAGACATATACATACATGTATATGTCTCTGGTTTTATACAACTATAACTTTGTCTTAAATCTAAAATAAATCCATTATTCCTTCAAAATCATATATTTAAATGCTAAAAATGAAACCATAGATCAGGTAGAAATAACATTCTTGAAAGTCACTAACAATAATGCAATTAATACTTGAAGTAATTCTAAGGGAGGAAAAAGTTACTGGCCTCTACCAGGATTCGAATTTCGAACCCCGGACCTCTTGAATACTAGTCTGATGCTCTAACCATGTTGCTAAAGGGTTAACCTAACAGTAAGGCTGTTGGAGATGCCTTACATAGGCCGATCACTACACTCCCCTCCCTCTAGATCACTACACTCCCCTCCCTCTTAACCTTTAGGAGCCAGGCATATTCTCATGCCCTACAAACCTGCATGCTCCTAAAACTTTACATACATCCCAGCATACAAACCGAATTATCCTTGTCGCCAATTAAGTAATTCTAAGGGAGGAAAAGTTACTGGCCTCTACCTGGATTCGAACCCCGGACCTCTGGAATACTAGTCTGATGCTCTAACCATGTTGCTAAAGGGTTAACCTAACAGTAAGGCTGTTGGAAATGCCTTACATAGGCCGATCACTACACTCCCCTCCCTCTTAACCTTTAGGAGCCAGGCATATTCTCATGCCCTACAAACCTGCATGCCCCTAAAACTTTACATACATCCCAGCATACAAACCGAATTATCCTTGTCGCCAATTAAGTAATTCTAAGGGAGGAAAAGTTACTGGCCTCTACCTGGATTCGAACCCCGGACCTCTGGAATACTAGTCCGACACTCTTAACCATGTTGCTAAAACGTTAACCCAACAGCAAGGCTGTTGAAAATGCCTTACATAGGCCGATCACTACATATTATGGAACGCCTTTACTTTGCCGGTCCCCAGAAAAGTACGGGAATATATTATGGTATATTTACTGCATAAGAGAGATCGAGTGAGAGACCGATTAAGCCGTTTAATAAAGAGTTTTGATCCCCAAATCGGATTCTACGCACTTTTTTATGGTTAGATACATCATTTGGGGGCTGCTGCCCCCATACCCCCGCTAACAACAAACAGACTTGTAGCTAATCCAAGATGACGTCATTTGTTTACCAGTGCAAACCAACCAAATGACATCACAGCATTTACGCAGAAAAGCAACATCCAGAGATCGGCAAAGTAAAGGCATACATGTGATAACTACCGACGGTAGGTGAATTCTACCGTTTTCAGAGGTGGTTTACCGTTCTACCGGAACGGTAGGCAAAACTACCGGTTTTTGAAATTTTACGAAGGCAATTTTTTTTTAGTGACATACATTTTCCTCCCTGGTGGAGTTTATCTGTTAGTTCTGTACACACACAGACCACCTTTAGCTTGCTATCATGCTGTGATCCACGCTTGGTCTGTTTTGGTAGGGACCAATCAAGGGAATCCCCTGTGGAGACCATGGAGAACGCCCGAATTACATAATCACGAGGTGGTTCCGGTTTTCACTCTACTGGACTTTACCAAATAAATTGTTCGGGAACCAGTCGTGTCAAAATGCAAACGTCTATCACAAATATCACATGCAGCAGGTTTATTACTCAAACGAGGCGACATGGGAGTGTCATGACCCTATAATAGGAATTATATTCTCATAATCAAGTTATAAGACATAGAAATGCTTCTCTGCTTCCTTGTCAAAGACAGCTGTGCTTGGTCTCGTTGTTGCAATGGGCCGAAACACTTCGAAAATAAGACTGTTTGGACTGATAATCATGCATTTGATTTGTACACAAAATTACTTTTTCATTAATATAATTAGTGGTAGGGACACTAAAGAAGTAATTGCAAACACCCTGAAATATTATCTACCATTGCAAACTCTTCAAAAAATAAGAACTATATAAAGTTGAAATGTCATCAGTTTTCGCGACGATTGTAGATACGGGCTAAACACGGACTCTGGACCCACTTGGGATTTCAACATTTCTGTGACTGTTCAATGTTTGCAGTAAATAATTTGAACTGAGTAAAGGTTTAACTGACTTGAACTGAGTAAAGGTTGTCATTGGAAGTATAGCTAAATAAGGGCTATAAAATAAGCAAAAAAACCCCTAGAAATGTTATTATAAAATAAAATAGAATTTCTTTTTCATTATATGATAAAACAGTAATAAATATTGATTTTTTTTCATGACATTATTTAATAAGGAACCCAGTGTTTTGGGCTTGAGACCTATTGATTTCAAAGAGTCCCTTTGACCCATGAAAAAAATCTAGAATTATTACTGCATGCCAATTATTAGTATTTGTTTTTAACCCTTTCCATGTTCCATTTTCATTCCAAATCCCAGTCCCTACTGAATATTCATAAACAAAGTAGTTATAAAGAAATATAGAGATTGGAACTTTATTGCCATTTTAGAAAGTACAGAAACATTTTTAAAATTCCAAAAGCAAACAGAGCAGACCCTGATCAGATGGCTCCTATAGGAGCTGTCTGATCTGGGTCTACTCTGTTTGCAAATGCATGCAAACTTGTTTATATGAAGGAAAGGGTTAATGGGGATTTTAACACCACATTGGATTTATTGGCCAAACCAGAAAGTGTAGAATCATTCCTATATCATAAGCAAACAGAGCAGACCCTGACCAGACAGCTCCTGTAGGAGCCATCTGATCTGGGTCTATTCTCTTTGCAAATTTATGCGTAAAAAAGGTGTTTATATGAGGGAAAGTGTTAAAGTGTGTAACTGTTATGTGTGTAATGTAAGATTTATAATGGTATGGTTTGCATTTATGGTAAAGGATGAATGATAATGTGAAAAAGTATAACAAACATAAGTATCAAGCAAATTTCTTTTTCCTTCTTTTGTCGGGTCAGTAAAATCTACCTGACAAAAGTCAAATCTACCTGACAAATTTCCTAAATCTACCTGACATACCTCAGCAGGTTATCACATGTATGTAAAGGCAACCCCATATTGTTAATGATTGGTCATGATAAGATAGCATGATAAGATAGATTCTACTTTCAAAATTTTAAGCAGGCAAAGCAATAAAGTCTTTGAATAGCTGTGGTATACAAATGAGTGAGCATGCGTTGACATATATAATATTGGATCGTAATTCCTGTAATAAATTCGAAAAGTACGAACAGTTTGAAGTCCGAATGCAATAGCAACAAATTTGTATGTGAACATGAAACTCGGCATCAGACTGTCAACCATGCGTGCATATTCAAAACTTAATCTAGGTTCACTATAGAATATCCCGAGGTTCTAATTCTTGTAAATGTATCGCTTGTTGCTGGCTTTATTGTGTCTGTGTGGTTTTTTTGTAAAAAAAAAAAGCGTTTGTCCTCCGTTATCATACTCTTCACTTTCGCAATTATTACAGCCATTGGAAGAACTGTGTCTTCTCTCCAAAACGGTTACTCACGTCAGAATCATCATATCTAACTTCACTTCTTTGTTCGGTTGGGGCGAGATTCCTATCCCGCCCCATTAATTCGTCCAGCATAGCGGCTATAGCATTGGAAGCCATTTTGCTTAAATCGACGATTCGGATACATTTGGTACTCGTCGGTACGGTGATCTACTGTGCCCACGTGAGTAGATAAAAATCGCGGCGCGCTTTTCAATGCACGATACAACACACTCGTCGGTAGTTTTTAAGCTTGACAGGGGCGTAGCTAGCGATACGCACTTACGCACGTGCGTAACATCAATCTGATAGGTGAAAACATTATTATGGCCAAAATGGAACAAAATCCGAAGGCTAAGTAGGGGTAGACTGATGAACGTTTTAATAAATGTTTTGTTGGAACATAATTATCTAGTATGTCAGGTCATCATCATGTACGATTAAAAAATCATTTAACTCATTCCGAAATCCTTCATACTGACGCCCCGGACCCCTATGGTTACGGTGCGTAATTTGCTGAATTAAAATATAGTTTAGTAAACTATATTTTAATTCAGCTACACTCCTGCTTGAAGGTTCATAGTAGCTAGCATAAATCTCTATATAATATGTATCCAGGTCAGAGACAATTTAACTGTTATTGTAGATCTAGAAATCTACACAGAATCTACCTCTCTGGCAAACCCCACTATTTAAGTCAAACCACCCAGAGACATTTCATGTGTGTATGTCTCTGGAAGACAGGAGTACCGTCAGTGGCAAAATACCACAGGGGGTTTAGCCAGGGACGCGCCTAACGTCACACTTATCCCAAATTCAACCAGTCAGACGAACAGTAATAATATAAGTGACCACTTTAATAATGACACGAAACGTGTCTTTAAAGCAGCCGGTTTCTAAATGCAGTGCGAAGGTAATACAGAAGGCTCGAGATCCTATGAGAGCTTTCTGGGTAACATTTGGCCTGCATCAAGCTACACAGATCAATATGGCGGCGCCCATAAATTCTTCATGTCTTTTCATTTACGTGCTAATCTCCTGCATTTCACTAAATTTTACAGTGACCCACGACGTCAAGCACCCATTCACAGTGGAAATTGAACGAGCAAACCTCACAGGAACTGCCAAGAGCGTGAACTTTGGTGAAACGAGCATTCACAGTGAAACAGGACACAAATACCACGTAAGACTTGCTATAAACCTAGAAAACAAGGTAGCAACTACGGAAATGATCTTTTACCATTGCATACGAATTAAGCAGTGGCTTAGATACACCAATATAAGTAAAGCAAATGCATGTCAAAGGCTCATGCTACTTCTACTGTGTGGGGATATAGCCTCAAACCCTGGCCCATATATATACCCATGTAAAATTTGTGAAAAGGCAGTGAGGAAGAACCAACAAGGGCTCCAATGTGACGAATGCGATCTATGGTCGCATCGCACATGCCTAGGCATATCTAAACAGGAATATCTCCGACTTGGTGAATCTGTAGAAAACTGGTTTTGCGTACAGTGTACCCTACCCCAACTCCTTTTTTAGTTGTAAATCGGATGAAACGGACACCATGTCATCTATAGATATGAACAACAGTTCTCATAACATACCCTCATCCACTTTTGAAGAAATCCAATCAGTTAGAAGGAAACATCCAAAGAAATTCATTACGGCTCATCTAAATATAAACAGTTTGAGAAACAAATTTACTGATATCCATGAACTTTTAGCTGACAAACTTATAGATTTACTTTTTCTCTCAGAAACTAAGTTAGACTGTACATTTTTAGATACCTTATTTCAAGTACCTGGATACAAACTACAGCGTGCAGATAGAAACTCTCATGGTGGAGGCATAGCAGCATTCATTAGGTCTGAAATTCCAGCCCGTAGGAGAAAAGACTTTGAAAATGAAACTTTAGAAAATATTTGCTACGAGGTAACTTTGAATAAAACTAAGTGGATCATATCTTGTGTTTACAGGCCACCAAATTGCAAGGAAAACTCTTTCTTTGAAACTCTTGTTCCTTGTGTAGACAAAATTTTATCCAAAATAGACAATTTTATGCTAATTGGAGACTTAAATTTTGATCTCCTTCAAACTGCTAAAGCAAAACCTTTAGTAGATTTTATTGAACTTTTTGACTTCAGCAATCTGATAACATCTGCCACTTGTTTTATGAAAAATTGTCCTCCCTCGTTGTTAGATGTTATTATCACTAATAATAAGAAACTTTGTATGAATACGGTAAATTTTGCAACTGGAATTAGTGATTGTCACAATATGGTGTGTACGGTCATTAATAACTGTACTCCAAAAAATGAGAAGGAAAAAATTCAGTACAGGAGTTTCAGAAATTTTGATGCTGATTCTTTCAACATCGATCTTTCTGCTATTTCTGTACCAGAACCATCTACTCTAGTTGAATCTAACGAAGATGTAAATACTATGTATAGAAACTTTGAATCTCAAGTTACAGAAGTAATAGAAAAACATGCTCCAACAAAACAGATGTACCGTAAAGCCAACCAGTTACCTTACATGAACAGAGAGCTTAGGAAAGCAATATATAATAAGAAAATGTATTTTAATAAGTATTTGAAACATAGATCAACTGGAAACTGGGAAAAATATAGGATATGTAGAAATCAAGTAAACAAACTCAAAAAACAATCTGTAAATAATTATTTTCAAGAATGGTGTGTTGGAGGTAGTAAAACTGTTGAATTTTGGAATGCTATAAAGCCTTACGTGTCAAAAAAATGTATGACGGATAAACCAAAAATAATTCTAAACGAAAATGAAAAAAATGGTCTCCGAGGATTTGGAAGTTTCAGAGATTTTTAACAGCTTCTTTACTACTGTTGCTGAAGATATCGGTAAAGACTTTGTTTTTGATCCAAACAATCATCCAAGTCTGAACAAAATCAGAGAAAGAAAATTTGCTACTGAAAATTTCAATTTTGAACATACCAGCCAATCAAATATTGCTAAAATAATAGACACATTTAATGTTAAAAAAGCAACAGGAGCTGATAAGATATCTGTCAAGCTTTTAAAACTTGGTAAACCAGCACTAGTTGAGCCTATAACAAATTTAGTCAATTTTGCTATCTCCACAAACTGTTTTCCTGATAAACTTAAACAAGCACAGGTCACTCCTTTATTTAAAAAGAATGATGCCCTGGTAAAATCAAACTATAGACCAGTAAGCATATTACCCATCCAAGATTTTTGAAAAAGTACTATCAGAGCAGCTCACAGTCTATTTTGAAAACATTTTTGATAATTTCTTAAGTGCTTTCAGAAAAGGCTATGGGTGTCAAACAACCTTATTAAGACTTTTGGAGGAAGGCTCTGGATAATAATGAATATATTGCAGCAATTTTAATGGATCTTTCTAAAGCTTTCGACTGTTTACCACATGATATTTTACTACTAAAATTAAAAGATTACGGAATTTCAGAGCCGGCCTCCAAACTCCTACAGTCTTATCTCTCAAATCGGAAACAACAATTCAAAATTGGAAATATTGTAAGTTCGTGGGCTAGCATTAGTAAAGGAGTACCTCAGGGTTCTATACTTGGTCCGCTTCTGTTTTAACGTTTTCATCAACGATATATTTTACTTTATTCATAACAGCTCATTATATAATTATGCTGATGACAACACCCTTTCTTTTCACTCTCCAAATTTCAATGATGTAATCGATGTTCTTCAAAAAGAAAGTAATACCCTTATAGAATGGTTTAGAACTAACAAAATGCAAGCCAACCCAGACAAATTTCAAGCTATAGCAGTAGGCAAAAAATCCTTTCTTAAAAAACCTATTTTCAAAATTGGCAACAGCAGCATAACTTGTGATGAGACTGTTACACTACTTGGCATAGACATTGACTATAAATTAAACTTTGAGAGTCACATCGGAAATATTTGTAAGAAGGCCGGCAGGCAACTAAACGTTCTTAAAAGAATAGGCAAACACTTAAATAAACTTAACAGATTAACTGTTTTTCATACTTTCATTCTCTCAAACTTTAATTTTTGTCCTATGGCATGGCATTTTTGTTCAGAAAATTGCACTAAGAAAATGGAAAAACTACAGCAAAGGGCACTCAGATTTGTGTATAATGACTATTTATCTTCATATTCTGATCTATTACAAAAAGTTAATCTTCTATCTTTACATATTAGGAGAATGCGAACAATGGCTATTGAAACTTTCAAAATTTTAAATGGACTTGCCCCTGTGGTTCTTTCAGATCTTATTGTAAAGAGAAACTCTGCAATCAATTTTAGATATTCTAATATTATTCTAATATTTTACTGGTACCAAGAGTCAACACGACAACCTATGGTAAGCACTCATACAGGTATGCTGCTCCTGTGTTGTGGAACTCCCTCCCAGATGAATTTAGATCTTCTAACAACTTTAATCAATTCAAAAATCTTATCCAGTCATGGAATGGTCTTGAATGTAAATGTGCTTCTTGCTCCTGGGATAGATCAACAGCACAGGAACAGCATAAGAAAATATGATATGTATATCTGTTTGTCCTGTATGTTTGCAATTCAGAAGTTTGCTTGCTTATAAATGTGCTTTTGATGTTAAAGTGTTTGTATCTTGTGTTGCTTGTTTAGTTTATCTACCTTTTTCCCTGTGTTGTGCACTATGTAAATGTTGCTCTACTGTGTATGCCTTGTGCAGTATGCTTGCTTCTATTTATTTAATCCATTCCCCAAACATATACCTTTTTACTCCTTAGATGTTACTTTCCCTGTTGAGACTAGTTATTTTCATAAAACTTCATCAAATACATAGGAAATCTTTATAGATCCTATCAGATGATTGCTTAGAGCCGGCTGTAAGTAAGGCAGAATATATGCCTTAAGGCACACTCTGCTTTTCTTTCAACCTGCTTCAGGCAATGTGGCAATGGCTTGAAATATATAGTAGTACGCTTAGAATACAATATTGTACTCCTCATATAAAAAGGGATAATGTTTTCATTTTGGACTTGTAACAGCAAACAGTGCAGAGTCAGTTGATACGCAGTGTTACTCAGCGTCTTAAGTGGCCCAAAACTGTTTGTAACGCGACATAAATAAAAAAAAATGGGGGGGGGGGGGGGGGGGGGAGGGGATTTTTCTGCAAACAGTGTGGATCCCAGATCAGAAGGATTTCTATTGTGCCTGATTGGTGACTATTGTGGCTTGTCATATTATGCATGTATGTGCTATATCTGCTTATGTGTGCTTTTAACCCCTACAGTGCTGGAACCGAGATTTACACTCCTGCAAACAATGTAGACCCAGATCAGTGGGCTCCAAAAGGAGCCCTCAGATCAGGGACTATGCAGTTTGCTATAAATTTCAGTGCTTCTTTTAGAGACAATAGTTACATTGTCGTTAAATTTTCCGATAGTCCAGCAATATAGGGGTTAATCAAACTGTTTATATTTCCTTTTGCTTACGAAACTCTCTTAGCTAAATCTTGACTTACAGGCTGGTCATAATATTTTCATAAATTTTATTGAAACAATCTTACTGTGATATAAAGTCTTTTAAAAATTAGTGCTATTGAGTGTTTCAGAACGATGCCTCATGATGCAGGTCCGTGATGTGACATCCAACTGCAACACCAATGGTTAATAAACCCTCCTTGTTTTAATAATGTTAAACATTCTGGTTTTTATGTAAATTTATTTTAGCTGTGCTTAAATTGCTTTAATGTGATATTTAACAAATGCACCTATCAGAAAAATGCCAATTCTGAATATCCATTTCCATTTTTTAATTAATTTAATCTGCTTGCAGATTTTATGGAAAATAATCTTTTAATAAGTGTATTATAAAGACAGGATTGGCAGCTTTCTCATAGGCTAAATTATATCTTACTTATTTTACTTGTAGCTACTTTATGCTTGTTTACATACACTTGTTATATAGTCGGTTATAAAAGCTCTTGAGAGCTTATGTTATTTGTATATGTCTTGCCGACTCAAAATAAAGCTTATCTTATCTTATCTTATCTTAAGCTACCACATGTCATTAATATTCAGAATTTATATATATATATATATAACTGATTACTTAGAGAGGTTTTTTTTTATATAAATGCATGTCACTTTCCAATAAGATATTGTTTCAACTTCAACTTTATACTGTCGACACTCGTTCTCCGATTATTATACAATGATACAGTGCTGTCAGACTAAGAATAAATGTCGCTAAGTCTGGGCTAGACTGCACATGTTGTGGTAGACCGTTCCAAAGCCTGATTGTCCTGGGGAAAAAGAAGTAAGGTGGCTCTGAGTTTGGAAAAAGGGACCAAATAGTTCAAATTTCTAGTCTAAGTGAGCTGATTATGATCAACAGTTACTAGGTTACATCTGATTTTGAAGAAGATGACCCAAGAGGAATGATTTCTTCTTTGTTCAAGTGTTCTCCAATTCAGCGAAGATAACATTTCTGAGACACTACTGGTGTGCTGGTAGTCATTGAAAACATAACGAGCTGCGGATCTTTGGACCATTTCTAGCTTATGCGTTAGATACTGCTGCCAAGGATGCCAAATAGAAGAGCAGTGTTCAACCTGGGGACGGATGTATGTTTTGTAGGCTGCTTCTTTTATCTATTTGTTTTCTGTTTTAACATTTCTCTTAATGCAGCGAAGAGTGTTATTAGCCTTAGATGTTATATTATTGATGTGATTTGCCCATGTCAGATTTTTGCCAAATTCAATTCCTAAATATTTTGAACTTTCAGTAGATTTGAGTTGTTTTCCGTGTAGTGTGTATGGGTATATAGGTGGGTTTGTTTTACGGTGGATCTTAACCACCTCACACTTGTCGGGGTAACACTTGTTTTCCTTTGCAAGAACCATTGATGATTCATGTAGTTCATGTAGTTTCGAGGCCAGATGCATCTGTGTTGCATAAGCTTTGCAGCTTCTTCGGCCCATTTGCATTTGTTCTCTTCAGTTGAATTTTTGTACACCGGTTCCAGTAATGTCCTTTATTGTTCACTTCACTTGCATGAATACCAGTTCTGTTCATTTCATATTTTAAAATAACTACACTGTCCGTTCACTACTAGTGAACATTGATTTTCACATTCGTGTCATATGTACACATACTACTCACAGTTCCATACAGTTCTATTCTGTTTTATTGTCTTTAACCAATGTCGACACTTCACTTATATGGGTAATAGCACTCGGCATCAAACTTATTAGCTTTATTAGTGGCCCCCAGTGCCCATTCAGCTTTGATTTAAATATATTCAGTGTGGGTGCCTGAACAACACTGTTAGGGAGAGAGTTCCAGAGGTCTATTACCTTGTGGCTAAAAGTACCCTTTCTCTGTTCAGTTCTAGCCCTTGGCTTACCGAGTTTCATATCGTTACCCCTTGTTCTACTACCATCTTTTACTAATAGCAGGGTGGCAGATGTTTTGTCCAAACCTTTCAGAAGTTTAAATGCCTGAATTACATCTGCTGTCCCTCCTGTACTCCAGGGTCGGAATGCCGAGTTGCTTTAACCTCTCACTGTAGCTTAAACCTCTCATACTTATGAGCATTCTCGTGGCTCTTCTCTGAACATTTTCAAGAGCAATACTATACTTTTTGTAATGTGGGGTCCATATTACTGATGCAGATTCAAGATGCGGCCTTACTAGTGCCTTATACAAGTGGAGGAACACATCCTTAGAGACATATGTAAAAGTTTTAGCTATCAAACCTAGAATGCAGTTAGCTTTTTTTTATTTTTGTGTAAATGTGATCATTGAATTATGTCTCCCCCATTTATGGGGAGATATATTGTTTTTGCCAGAGTTGTCTGTCTGTCCGTCCATCCGTCCGTCCGTCCGTCCGTCTGTCCGTCTGTCTGTCTGTCCGTCACAAACTTGTGTCGCGCGTATCTCTGAAACCAGCAGGGCTAGAGTCACCAAACTTCACAGGAATGTTCACCAGCATGAGTTGTTGTGCACCTGGGGTTTTTGAATTGTCTCCCCCTGATAACTTTGGAGTTATTGCCCCTGATGACTCAAAATTAGAAAAACTTTGTGTCGTGCGTATCTCTAAAACCGCTAGTACTAGAGTCACCAAACTTCACAGAAATGTTCACCAGCATGAGTTGTTGTGCACCTATGGTTTTTGAATTGTCTCCCCCTGATAATTCTTGAGTTATTGCCCCTGATATGAATACTTAAATTTATACAAACTTTGTGTCGCACGTATCTCTGAAACCAGTAGGGCTAGAGTCACCAAACTGCATAGGATTGTTCACAATCATGAGTTGTTTTGCTCTTGGGTTTTTTGAATTGTCTCCCCGGTTAACTTTGGAGTTATTTCCCCTGATGACTTAAAATTAGACAAACTTTACTTAGTGTCGTGCATATCTCTGAAACCACTAGGGCTAGAGTCACCAAACTTCACAGGATTGTTGACCAGCATGAGTTGTTGTGCACCTGGGATTTTTGAATTGTCTCCCCCTGATAATTCTTGAGTTATTGCCCCTGATATGAATACTTAAATTTATACAAACTTTGTGTCGCACGTATCTCTGAAACCAGTAGGGCTAGAGTCACCAAACTTCACAGGATTGTTGACCAGCATGAGTTGTTGTGCACCTGGGATTTTTGAATTGTCTCCCCTTGATAACTTTGGAGTTATTGCCCCTGATATGATTACTTAAAATTAGAAAAACTTTGTGTCATGCCAAGGCGGTACTCTCTTTGTCACCCTTCCTTTTGTTTGCCTTGCGTCTTTGTGCTTGTGGTTTGTTCATGTTGTGGAACGTTTGTCCCTGGTTCTTGTGTGTCTTTTGGTGTTTTCTGTGGAAAAGTAGTAAAGTCAAGCAGGCAAAGCCACATGCAAGACGCAACCACCACCAAAACACCGATAGACAGCATGACACACACACACACAACCACACACCCAAACGCACACAGACACACACGAAATGAACACAGAAAACACCAAAAGAGACACAAGAACCAGGGACAAACGTTCCACAACATGAACAAACCACAAGCACAAAGACGCAAGGCAAACAAAAGGAAGGGTGACAAAGAGAGTACCGCCTTGGCACGGTCAGCAGCAAAAACACCACTGTGTTCATTTCGTGTGTGTGTGTGTGTGTGCGTTTGGGTGTGTGGTTGTGTGTGTGTGTGTGTCATGCTGTCTATCGGTGTTTTGGTGGTGGTTGCGTCTTGCATGTGGCTTTGCCTGCTTGACTTTACTACTTTTCCATTTATAAGCACAATAGTGTTGTTTGTGCAGTGTGGCGGCGGTGAAACGTCTCCCCGTACATCCAATCAATATTGTTTTCTTCCTCTTGCAGGAATTGCTCTACATTCAATGTGTTTCCTCATACCTTTACACCGTACTTTGCACTTCATGGTGGCTTCCGTACTCACCGACATATTGTGTGACTATTTTAATTTCCCTTTTAAGATTTGTGCCCTTTGCGTTTTCTCTAGTGTGACTTTACCTTATTTGTGTTTCTTCTTACTTTTTACCCATTTAATGTTTCACTATTCAATGTTTCATTCATATTCTTAGTCTTCTTTATTTTTTTCATAACCTCTGGTATGTTTTTTATTATTTTACACCACTTTTCGTTACATACGTATGTCGCTTTTTACAGAAGGGTGCTACAATTACTACACAAAATATGAATAGTCTCCCTAAACTCAAAATTAATAACTTAAATTTACACTCTGTGTCTTCCGTTCAGATTCCTCATAACCTGGCTAATTTCCAATCATTACAGCCGTCAGTTTGTATTAAACCTCTAAAATTGTCTTCTGCTTCATCTTTTCATGTTCCCTCTTCGGCTATTAGTAACATTTTTCATAATGGACCTAAAATCGTTTTGTCTCCTTTAAAGCAATCTATCATTCGTTATAGTAAAGTCCATCTAAATTCACATTATTTGAACAAAAGACATAGGGTGTATCCAATAATTACTAAGTGCAATAGTAAGAGGTGTATGTGTTGCAATTTCATTTCTACTAGATCAACAATTAAATCTCTTGTTAATGGTAGAGTGTTTAGTGTGAAGATTATTTCTGATTTAGACTGAAACTCATCTAATATTATATATGTTCTTACATGAAATGCGCCACGTTGTGGCATTCAATATGTAGGTCAGACAGGACGTTCTTTAAAAACTAGGTTTCGTGAACACAGTTACCATTGCCGGATCAAAAAAGTACGCAATTTTCTTTACCAGCATTTTCGTCATACAGGACATTCTTTCAAATATGTTTCGGTTCAACCAGTTGAACAAATTTATTATGATTCTAAAACTACTGGTAGTTTAAAATCTAAAGCTCGTTTTATCACAGAGCTAGACTGGATAAAGAAATTACAAACACCTTTTCCTTTAGGCCTTAATGATAACATTTTCCAAAGCGGCAACATTTCTAAAGATCCAAGTATCGATATTTTCTCTATATTTTCTATTCGAAAACGTAAAAGTAGATCACATGGCAGACGTAGAAATGGTAATATTAAGCGTAAATTACGTCGTAATATGTCTATTCATGATTTACATACTATTCTAAAACAAACTGGTAAACATTCTATGTTATCTTGTTTATCGTCTTTACCCTTTTCCTGTCTTAAGTCAATAGACGAAGAGGCTGATAAAATCTATATGCGTACAGATCCGTTAATTAATACTGCCTCACTTATACAAAGTTACACACAGCATGTTCTTCGACCACGTATTGATAAAGAATCTGAACATAAAAGACATTTTCTGAAACTTCAGTTCCTAAATAAAGGTATCGATTTTATTGATATTCAAAGTATATTTCGTGATAAGAATGTAATCGATGCTATTCCCAAATATTTCATCAAGTCTGAATCACCTATCATCTGTTATAAATATAATAAACCTATTAGAAATGTTATTTTTAACTACAATAAAATTGTCTCTGACTTAAATATTGATGTTAATACCCCTATTTCTTGAGATTGTAGCATTTCTAGCTTTTGCTCTAAACCAGTTGGTCATGTCATTACTGGTAATTTTGATATCATTAAGGATAAACGTCTCAGGACCCTCCTAACTAAAGGACCTAAATATAGATTACCTTCCCTTATTGATTTTGACGTTTGTCGAACTCATATTGCGGAAGCTATTCAAGAATTCTGCATCAAATGGTGTCGACGAGAACATGCTGATGTTAATGCCCTTTCGGATTGGAAGAAATGTATTTTCGATATTATTGATACGCGAATAACTTTCTACAAATCAAATTACCATCTTTTACCACCTCGACCTAGAGTTACATTTCGCTACTTGAAGAAAAACATTTCTAATTTTCATTCAGATTATGTTCTTGTTCCTGCTGACAAGGCATCAAACAATGTAATCATTATTTGAAGATTGTATTATGTTGATGTTTTAAAGAAGGAGCTAACTGATTCAAAAACTTATATAACAGTTCAAAAACCTGAAAAAGATATAGTCTCGGAACATGTAAAAATGTGCAATAATGTTAAGTCTGGTCCTAACATAAAACAACATAAACTTTCTACTTTGTACTGGATTCCGAAACTACATAAAAACCCTTATAAGGCGCGTTTTATTGCCAACTCTAGCTGTTGTACCACTACTAAATTATCTATACTTTTGACGTCCTGTCTTACTACAATCAAAGAACATGTTAAACGCTACTGTGATAAAATATATGAAAATTCTGGTATTAATGTTTTTTGGTCCATAAAAAATTCAAATGATGTTTTAACAAAACTTGAAAATGAACAGTATAACATTTCTTTACTGAGCTCTTATGATTTCTCTACACTCTATACTACTCTACCTCACCATCTTATAAAGGATAAACTTATTAAATTAATAGAAAAAACCTTTGCCAGAGAAAACAAAATGTTCATTGCTTGTAATGTTCAACGTTCATTCTTTTCGAATTCAGAAGTTGAACATTACACAATGTGGACTTGCCTTGATGTTTGTAGATCTCTTACCTTTCTTTTAGATAATATATTTGTGCGTTATGGGGATACCATATATCGTCAAGTTGTTGGTATACCCATGGGTACAAATTGTGCCCCTCTTGTTGCAGATTTGTTTTTGTATTGCTACGAGAGGGATTTTATGCTTAGCTTAAAACCTGATACACAGACCGATGTTGTTAATGCTTTTAATAAAACTTCAAGGTATTTAGACGATATTTTGAATTTAGATAATCCTTATTTTGATGGTATGGTTTCTTCAATCTACCCAAATGAACTGTCTTTAAACAAAGCGAATCAATCTGACATTAATGCTTCATTTTTATGCCCCCCAGATCAAATCTGGGGGGCATATTGTTTTTGCCCTGTCTGTTTGTTTGTTTGTTTGTTTGTTTGTCTGTTTGTCTGTTGTCTGTTTGTCTGTTTGTCTGTTTAGATCAAATCTGGGGGGCATATTGTTTTTGCCCAGTCTGTTTGTTTGTTTGTCTGTTTGTCTGTTTGTTTGTCAGCAACTTTAACATTGGTCATAACTTTTGAGCCAGTACAGATAGAGACTTGATATTTGGTATGCATATGTATCTCATAAAGCCGCACATTTTGAGGGGTGACATGTCAAGGTCAAGGTCAGCCTTCAAGGTCAGAGGTCAAATATATGGGTCAAATCACCGACTTTAACATTGGCCATAACTTTTGGACCAGTAGAGATAGAGACTTGATATGTGGCATGCTTGTGTATCTCATGAAGCTGCACATTTTGAGGGGTGACATGTCAAGGTCAAGGTCATACTTCAGGGTCAAAGGTCAAATTATCTGTTTTTTGGCTGTAACTTTAACGCAACTTTAACATTGGTCATAACTTTTGAGTCAGTACAGATAGAGACTTGATATTTGGCATGCATATGTATCTCATAAAGCCGCACATTTTGAGGGGTGACATGTCAAGGTCAAGGTCATCCTTCAAGGTCAGAGGTCAAATATATGGGTCAAATCACCGACTAACATTGGCCATAACATTTGGACAAGTAAAGATACAGACTTAATATTTTGCATGCTTGTGTATCTCATGAAGCTGTACGTTTTGAGGGGTAACATGTCAAGGTCAAGGTCATCCTTCAGGGTCAAATGTCAAATTGTCTGTTTCTTTGTCTGTAACTGTAACATTGGTCATAACTTTTGAGCCAGTACAGATAGAAACTTGATATTTGGCATGCATATGTATCTCATAAAGCCGCACATTTTGAGGTGTGACATGTAAAGGTCAAGGTCACCCTTAAAGGTCAGAGGTCAAACATATGGGTCAAATCACCGACTTTAACATTGGCCATAACTTTTGAACCAGTACATATAGAGACTTGATATTTGGCATACTTGTGTATCTCATGAAGCTGCACAGTTTGAGGGGTGACATGTCAAGGTCATCCTTCAGGGTAAAAGGTCACCAACTTCAAATTGGCCATAACTTTTGAACCAATAGATATAGAGTCTTGATATTTGGTGTGCATGTGTATCTCATGAAGCTGCACATTTTGTGGGGTGACATGTCAAGGTCAAGGTCATCTTTCAGGGTCAAAGGTCACAGCCTTTAACATTGGCCATAATTTTTGAACCAGTAGAGACACAGACTTGATAGTTTGTATATATGTGTTTCTCATTTGGATGCACAGTTTGAGGGGTAACATGTCAAGGTCAAGGTCATCTTTGAAGGTCAAAGGTCACTAACATTGGCCATAACGTTTGAACTAGTAGATATACAGCCTTGATACTGGTATGCATGTGTATCTCATGAAGCCGCACAGTGTGAGGGGTGACATTTCAAGGTCAAGGTCATCCTTCATTGTCAAAGGTCACCAACTTTTAACATTGGCCATAACTTTTGAACCATTAGAGATACAGACTTGATATTTGGTATGCATGTGTACCCCATGAAGCTGCACAGTTTGAGGAGTGACATGGCAAGATCAAGGTCATCCTTCAGGGTCAAATATCATATTGAGGGGGCATAGTGTTTCACAAACACATCTTGTTAGATTTGAATCTTTCAATTACAAATGATAAAGTTTCGTCCAAAGTATACGATAAAAGAGAATATTTTAATTTTAAAATTGTTAATTATCCTTTTCTAGATGGGGATGTGCCACGTTCTACATCTTATGGGGTTTATATTTCTCAACTTATTAGGTTTGCCCGAGCCTGTTCTTTGCTTGAAGATTTTAACAGACGTAATTTAGTTTATAACTGATAAACTTCTTAAGCAAGGTTACAGATATCACAAACTTCGGAAAACCTTTTCTAAATTTTATTATCGAAATTTACCTCTCATTAGTAAATATAATTGCAATCTACGGACGTTACTGCGACAAGGCATTTCTCAACCAGAATTTTATGGGGATGTTATCTACAAACTTAGGAAAATTCGGGGTCATATCCATTTTCATGATTTGTTTATAAAACGCATTAAAACATTTAAAAAGAAAGGTTATGATCCTATTATATTGCAACACACTGCATGTTTGGTTATCGACCCTTTTACAGTCGGTAGCTTCGCTTCCCTCTTTGCTTGCGCGATGACAGGCCGAAGGTAGTACTCTATGATGGTATACTCTTAAACTTGGATACAGGAGGAGCTTACCAGACTCATGTATTACTTTTTCCCTGTCGTGCCCTTAACGGCTTACCTGCAGGTGCTCTGACTTCAGCAAAGTCATTGAGTACATATTTGACGGATTGTCACAGTTATTATGCTATGTTTTACATGTTGTCCTGTGTTCACCGTCGTCTATGTTGTGGGTAAGTCCAGCGGGGATACCTTTATTTACAATATTTGTAAAGCTAGGGTGACTTTGAGAGAAGTGTGAGGTTAGGACGTCAGTAAACCGGTTTAAACCCCCAGTGGTGTTTTTGCTGCTGGCCGTGCCAAGGCGGTACTCTCTTTGTCACCCTTCCTTTTGTTTGCCTTGCGTCTTTGTGCTTGTGGTTTGTTCATGTTGTGGAACGTTTGTCCCTGGTTCTTGTGTGTCTTTTGGTGTTTTCTGTGTTCATTTCGTGTGTGTGTGTGTGCGTTTGTGTGTGTGTGTGTGTGTGTGTGTGTGTCATGCTGTCTATCGGTGTTTTGGTGGTGGTTGCGTCGTGCATGTGGCTTTGCCTGCTTGACTTTACTACTTTTCCATTTAAAACCACTAGGGCTAGAGTCACCGAACTTCACAGGAATGTTCACCAGCATAAGTTGTTGTGCATCTGGGTTTTTTAAGTGTCTCCCCCTGATAACTTTGGAGTTACTGCCCCTTATGACTTAAAATAAGAGAAACTTTACGATGTGTCACATGTATCTCTGAAACCACTAGTACTAGAGTCACCAAACTTCACAAGAATGTTGACTAGCATGTGTTTTTCGTGTACCTGGGACTTTTGAATTGTCTCCCCCTGACAATGTTGGAGTTATTGTCCCTGATAAGTTTGGAGTTACAGACATTACACTTGTGTATTGGAAAGAGGATGGGAGGGGGAGACATCTGTTTTTGTGACAAAAACAAACCTCTAGTTTTAACTGGTTATCAAATAATACTCCTAGGTCTTTTTCTGAATTTACTCTTTCAATCCTATCCACTCTATTGTCATCAGTTTTCATGAAGAATTCACTGGCATATGTTTTACCTATGTGCATAGACTTACATTTCTTTGTATTGAAAATCATCTGCCATTTGTCTGACCAGTGGCATGCATCAAATAAACTATTTTGTAATTTTTCCTCATCATTACTGTTCTCATTTATCGAATATAGCTTTGTATCATCTGCAAACAATTTGATTGTGCAATCCACTGCATCTGGTAGATCGTTAATGTAAATAAGAAACAATAGCGGACCCAATACGCTACCCTGGGGAACCCCACTAGTAACTCTTTGCCATGATGACTTCGAACCCCCAATGATTACTCTCTGCCATCTACTATCAAGGAAGTCTTCAAACCACTTATAATTTTTCCCTTTTATTCCTATGCTCTTCACTTTTTCCAAGAGTCTTTTATGTGGTACTTTATCGAAGGCTGCTTTAAAATCTAAATATATTATATTAATGTCTTTATTCTCATCTATTGCTCTTGACCATTCCTCAATACACTCTAATAACTGGGTTACACAAGATCTATGTTTCCTAAAGCCATGTTGGTATATGGATAATAAATTATACCTTTCCAAAAAGTCCATTATTTCATTCATTATGATCTTCTCTAGAATCCTACAGCATATTGAAGTAACACTTATCGGTCTATAATTTCCTACACTCTTTTTTTTTACCTGCCTTAAATATTGTACTAACATTTGCCTTTTTCCATTCGTTTGGGAGCTTACCTTCTTCAATTGATTTTGTAAATATCCTATACAAAGGTTTCACTATTGAATGTTTATTTTCGTATATGACCTTAGGATAGAAACCATCTGGTCCTTGAGCTTTATTTGGATTTATCTGTTGTATCACCTTTAAAACTGTTTCTTCCGTTAGTATCAAGTCAGACAGTTCCTTATCCGTTTTATCCGCCACCTTCGGAACTATAGGGTTCTCATCTGTGAATATTGATACAAAATGCGTATTAAAGGCCTCCGCTATTGCCCCGTCTTCTTGTAACACTGTCCCATTTATTTCTATTACATCAACTCCGGGGGGAGTCCTAGTTTTAGTTCTAACATATTTCCAGAATTGTTTTGGATTTCCCTTTATATTCTCAGCAATATTTTTTTCATATTTATATTTAGATTTCCTCAAATGAGAGCTTACTCTTTTTCTAGCTACTTTGTACTCATTATAAGTCAGATGATTTCTACAGTGCAAATATTTCACCCATTTCGAACGTTTGTTTCTTATTGCCGACCTGGTTTCACTGTCCACATACGGGTTCTTATGCCTTACAGAGTTATTACTTAATGGTATATTTTGCTCTATCATAATGGAAAGTTGCTCTGCAAAGAACTCCCAAGCCATTTGAACCCCCATGTCGTCCAGTACATCCCATCTTATATTCTGGATTTGACCAGACAGTGACTCATAGTCACCTCTATTATACTGATACTTAGGCGCAACATTTTTCCTGCAATTTGTTTTGATTGTCAGTTCACATTCTAAAACAACATGGTCGCTTTTGCCTATCCCGGGTCTGTAAATGATTTCATCAACCATATTTTCTTCATTAGTAAAAATTAGATCCAATAATGATGGTTTATTACCTTCTCTAAACCTAGTGAATTCCTTAACATGTTGGTATAAGTGCAGATCTTTCAATCCTTCTAAAAACTTAAATTCCATTTGGTCAGTTCCCTTTATGGTTGACCATAAATCCCAGTCAATATCTTTAAAGTTAAAATCCCCTACTATCATTATCCCTAAGTGCTTAGATTCAACAGCTTCCCTAAGTAGCTGCAATATTTTTTCATTATTGATGTTATCGCTATTTGGACTTCTGTATATACATCCTATCAACATACTTTCATTTTCTGGCATTCTAATCTCAGTCCAGACCGATTCTTTGAAATCACAATCAGAAACAGTAGCACTAGCTCTTATTTCTTTATTAACATATAACGCTACCCCTCTTCCTTCGCCTTCTGCATTTTTATACATATTGAAATTTCGAATCTTATACATTTCTTCCATATTACATGGGTTTCTATTATTTTTCGAAAATATTTCTGTGACTGCCAGAATATCCGATTTCGTTTCCTCTGCTATTTTTTCTAATTCCAAGATTTTGTTACTGGTTAAGCAGTCAGCATTTGTATAAATTACCTTAATATTATCCTTACAATTCAGTGTTATACACCCATCCTGTATTACATTTCGTCTATCTTTGTTTTTAAAACCTTTACCCGTATTTACAACATTAAAACACTTACTGGTCACAGTTAGCGGTTACCGTCCCTATTTGGGGTCTCAGTTCATTGCTACTTGACTCACCTGCAGAACAAGTGTTGACAGGAATACCCCCTATCACCGTCTGATCCTGTATTGAACTTGCTTCCCAAGCAATGTATCATTGTCATAAGGGTCCAACATTTCCTGGGACAAATGAGTAATCTCACCTATGTTCCCAGAACATTGACGCAAGTTTGCATCACTTGTGGTTTCCAAGTTACATTTATCTTGCTTTTCTTCTGTGACCCCTGATACAACCTTGCTCTCCCTTCTTTTCTTTCGTACACTTCTTTGCTCTGCTGTCATGTCCCTTGCCATTATGACTCCCTTGTATAAGTTAGCCACTTTGTTTTTAATTTCTTCCTTTGTTTGTGGTCTAGCAACACTATTTTAAGGGGTCTTACTTTGCCTTTCAAACTTTTTCCCTAGCCTGTAATGCGTTAAAATCTGGAGAGTTTCTACACCAAGATCTGCTGCTATTGAACGGATTGCATTTTCATCCTCCTGTTTATTTCTAAGACCTTCATCATGTAGACCCTCTGGTAATTTGAACACCATTACATTCAACTCTCTCCTCCTTCTGTCATCCATTTCCTTACTTCTCTCATCAACCACTGTTTTTATTCTATCGTCTATCCCGATTAGTATCTCTGATTTAGTCCTTGCCATTTTCTCATTAATACTACTTTCAGTTTCTATATCTATTTTATGAATTCTATCCTCTATTTCTTTAAATTGTGCCTCGTTATGACTATTCATTATAGTTAGTTTTCTATCGATATTATCTAAAGTCGGCATTGTTGTTCTGCACCATTTACACTGATACTGATAATCTGGGATATCGCCTGCCTGAAGTAGGCTAAAGGCTGCCAGTGTCATCCCAGTGCATTTAGCACAAAATTTCATTGTACAGTTTCCACATACCACACTTCTTTCATTCAGTGGTTGATCACACTTCGCACAAAAATTACCCAAATCAGGGCTTAAAATTATTTTTCTCTTTGCCTCAAATTCTGCATTCATGCCAAACAGCCTTCTCTCTGCTCCCATTTGACCATTAGGTCTACACCTCATTGGCGTACTGTGGGTGAAATCACTTCCCGAAGCCATATTTCCTTCTTATATTTTTATTTTTCCCTATCACAATTATATCATTTATTACCCTTATTAATAAATCTACACCTGTCTGTAGTTTAAGGCAGTGGTACATCAGTTTGTCACGCACTGTTATGTTATATACATTGTACTTATCTTACCCTATTGGCTCAGCTTACTGTAATACACTATATGTCCTATACCTTATTAAAAATTTACATGCACCCCAACGATGTGTTCCTCCCTGTATCTCAAAAACCGTTTAATTTACAAAATAAAACAGTGGTACAACAGTTTGTCACTCACTGTTACATTTACATTTTATGTTTACGTAACCCTCACTGTTGACTATATAATTGTCATTAAATTAAATGAAATTTACTTGTCCTTATCTGCCCTAATCCGTTATTTATCTGAATTATTTAGTTACTGACTGCAGTATTTTAACCATCCATTTTTTAGCGCACACCATCTTTTAATAGTATTGGGTTTAAACTAACTTTTGTATGTGCTTTCCTTTTATTTCGCCTTCTATGTACAAACTCAATCGTGAACCTTGGCGATCTGTAACCTAATTATGTCTCCCCCATTTATGGGGAGATATATTGTTTTTGCCAGAGTTGTCTGTCCGTCCGTCCGTCCGTCCGTCTGTCTGTCCATCACAAACTTGTGTTGCGCGTATCTCTGAAACCAGTTGGGCTAGAGTCACCAAACTTCACAGGAATGTTCACCAGCATGAGTTGTTGTGCACCTGGGTTTTTTGAACTGTCTCCCCCTGATAACTTTGGAGTTATTGCCCCTGATGACTTAAATTAGAAAAACTTTGTGTCACGCGTATCTCTGAAGCCGCTAGTACTAAAGTCACCAAACTTCACAGGAATGTTCACCAGCATGAGTTGTTGTGCACCTATGGTTTTTGAATTGTCTCCCCCTAATAATTCTTGAGTTATTGCCCCTGATAAAAAAAGAATACTTAAATTTATACAAACTTCGTGTCGCGCGTATCTCTGAAACCAGTAGGGCTAGAGTCACCAAACTTCACAGGATTGTTCACAAGCATGAGTTGTTTTGCTTTTGGGTTTTTTGAATTGTCTCTCCCTGTTAACTTTGGAGTTATTGCCCCTGATTACTTAAAATTAGACAAATTTTACTTAGTGTCGTGCATATCTCTGAAACCACTAGGGCTAGAGTCACCAAACTTCACAGGAATGTTGACCAGCATGAGTTTTTGTGCACCTGGGATTTTTGAATTGTCTCCCTTTGATAACTTTGGAGTTATTGCCCCTGATATGATTACTTAAAATTAGAGAAACTTTATGTCATGCATATCTTTAAAACCACTAGGGCTAGAGTCACCAAACTTCACAGGAATGTTCACCAGCATGGGTTGTTGTGCACCTGGGTTTTTTAATTGTCTCCCCCTGATAATTCCTGAGTTACTCCCCCTGATATGTTAACTTAAAATTAGAGAAAGTTTGTGCTGTACGTATCTCTGAAATCAGTAGGGCTAGAGTCACCAAACTTCACAAGAATGTTCACCAGCATGAGTTGTTGTGCATTTGGGTTTTTTAATTGTCTCCCCTGATAACTTTGGAGTTACTGCCCCTTATGACTTTAAAATAAGAGAAACTTTACTTTGTGTCACATGTATCTCTGAAACCACTAGTACTAGAGTCACCAAACTTCACAAGAATGTTGACTAGCATGTGTTTTGTGTACCTGGGACTTTTGAATTGTTTCCCCCTGACAAGGTTGGAGTTATTGCCCCTGATGACTTAAATAGACCCTGATAAGTTTGGAGTTACAGACATTACACTTGTGTATTGGAAAGAGGATGGGAGGGGGAGACATCTGTTTTTGTGACAAAAACAAACCTCTAGTTCTATATTTGTCTGAGATATGGTTTCATTGAGATCGGCAATTTGTTTGTGCAATCCGTTGTCAATTACTTCCCAATCTACATGATATACACTAACCTCTTTTCTAATAAGTTTGTCTTTTAAAGATACGTAAATTTTCCTGAATATGAAGGAGTCTTTGTTAAAATAAGATGGATCTGACAGGTCAATCATCATCATCATCATCTTCAGTATCGCCTCACTCTGCGAAGAGTAGGCTATACTCGCGATTCGGTTTAAAACTCATACGCAACTGCCTGGTGAACTATGTATATCTAAAAGTCTACTATGTAGACTAAATAGGATAAAAACTGATTAAAAACGGACAGTGGCGTCTACATGGTGCTGATGCCAGCAACAGCGGTCTTGAAACCTTCGAGTGTTGGCTGGCTCACATCATGTTGTGGTAGGTGGTTCCACGGGACAATGCTCGCAGGGAAGAAGCAAGATACAAGATACAAGAAACTTTATTTATAGTCGAGTGTTTTCACAACATATTTAACATTAGCTAAAATCTATTTACCGACATAATAACATAAGTTTCTTAACAATAAAATTAACTAACAGCCTGTAAAGAAATACATTTTCAAGTTTAAAATAGTAAAATTCTACAAAATGCATTATTAAATACATCTAATACAGCATGCAGTGTATATCACATCTACCTGTATACATGTAAATGCATGCATAATAAGGAACAATAATAAAAAGTAAAATGGGGTCATGTGCAGACAGCATAGATCCAGATCAGGTATCTAGTAAAGTGGTGCACAATTTTGATATATGACTGTCTGCGCATGCTAATTGATTTAATCTGGGTTCATAGATCCTGACAAGGGGACGGGCGTTCTGGCCCCCTATCAGGTGCCAATCTGCAGATTACCTGTTTCTAAAACTAAAACCTGTGTGAAAGTTGCTGATCGTTAAGCCTAAAAACTGCCTTAAAAAGAGTATAACTAAGAGTCTAACAGTCAAAAGAAGGCACAAAAGTGCGACAGATAAAATAGAAGTAAAACCATTTATCCACCCAAATCAGATTTGGGAAGAACTGATCAGCAACTTCCTCACAGTGGATTAACATCTAGGAATTAGCACATCAAAAGAATAATAAAATCTTCAATTAAACATAAAGCAAAGCAAGGAACATAAAGCAAAGCAACAAACATGTAATTTACAAGTTACAACACAAAAGCATAGTTAAGCAAGTTTGAATGTTTAACCCATCTCTCCATAATCACATCAAGCTGGATTGATAGGCGGATTTAGAGCAAGATATCTGGGTGAATTACATGGATGCGTTATATTGTATGTAAAAAATAATATTAAGTATACTCGTCATATGGATATCAAAATAATAGGTTTGGAGTGCATATGGGTTGATCTTTATATTAGCCATAAACGTGTTTTAATTGGCGTGTTCTATCGACCTCCTAATTCGGAGCTAACTATTATTGCATTCATGATTGAGCATTTTTTCACTTAGCTGTTGACACGGGTATAGATGATAGTATGCTTACCGGTGACTTTAATTTTAATATGCTTAATACCCAAAGAGCTCGTAAAATTAACCGTTTATTCCAGCAATTTGGCTTTTCTCAAGTTATAAACGAATCGACTCACTTTACTTTTTGGTACTATATTAATAGCTACCATGAGGTAAATGTTGCTATTTGATGCATTTAAGGCCAATTTTTGTTAAGGGAGGAATATCGGAAAGGGTTCGACTAAAAGTATGACGCTTTGAGCTCATTGAAATGCGATGTAATTTGTTCAATCGCTGACGGCGATAATTTGTTCAATTCGCCGCTGGATAGATAATTTGGTTGACGTTAACCAATCTAATTTGGTTAAGGCTGGGCGAGTAGAAAAAAGTACAAAATTAAGACAAAATTATCAGATTATTAAATTGAAAGGAAAAAATGAAAAACATTGTCACTTTTGTGACTATTTTTT
This sequence comes from Azorinus chamasolen, assembly GCA_963576725.1. Classification (NCBI taxonomy): domain Eukaryota; kingdom Metazoa; phylum Mollusca; class Bivalvia; order Cardiida; family Solecurtidae; genus Azorinus; species Azorinus chamasolen. Next base: position 36,720,168 of record OY755236.1, on the reverse strand, counting down.
AATATTCTTATTTGAAAAAAAAATCTGATGATAAACTATCGTCAAATTGAGTGTAGTCGAGAAACGTGATTTATGACGTCACGAGAAGTCCACATGCTGTTGCACAAGTTGTGAAAATTGTGTACTTCTATTACATTTTTGATACGAATATGGCGACAGAAAATAATCAAAACAACGCGCCAGATTCGTGGGATAACGATATAACCGATGAGCAGATTGACGACTCAATTGGAAATTCATTGAAGTCATTAAACGTGAATGCTCCGGCTTTCGTTCCAGGACAGAACCCATATGCATCTTCATTTGTGCCTTCCGGTATCTCGCCAAAAGAAGAAGCAGACGGTAAATTATATCATATATTGGATTCTCTATGGAACCAAGTTGTTGATATCGCTATTTGATTAAAGATGAGGATATTGATCTTTATCGTAAAAGTACCTGTCATGAAATAAATTTAAAGGGCAAAATGCCAAATAGTATATATAAATCGGACAGTACGCAATTCGGATAAAGTTAGTGTTTGCTTAACAAAATACAGATGTGATTAGAAAATGTAGTATCAAGTATGACAAAAATTAAAGTGTTACTAGCATTAAAAGCAAATGATTGAGGGTTTTCAGTAGTATTCTACTATAAGTATTGATGCATATTGTTTTTTGTGCCTCAGACAAATAATAGAAGGAATGGACGATGGACATAATGGCACGAGTCAAATGGCTCAAATCCAAAACACACACGGAGACAGACATTTACCCAAGATAAAACTTGCTGCTGTTTTAGTCCAATTTAGATCTGTTTTCTTTACCGTTTAATTTAATAATCTGATAATTTTGTCTTGCCGTTTAACGGAAGTTGTACGGCATTGCCCCACAGTGGGAAAATATGGGAAGACGAGGGATGTAATACATGAACTACAACAAACTGATCCATACATTCATTCTTTACTAAGAATTTGGCATGCAGGATTTCATGTCAGTAACACTTGAAAAAGAAATATATAGATAAGATAGATTTAACTACCTGATCCAGAATTGTGTCCCCCTCAGGAACTTTGAGAGACATCTTGAACCCCATTCGATATATCCTCACCCTTGAATTGTGCACCTGAGTTTTATTTTACCCAAATTCAGTTCCTACAGTGAAACCTTTACTCCATAAGTACACTTTTCTACACCTTTCAAACAGAGCTGTCAGACACAGCTCCTTGGAGTTGTCAGATCTGGATCTGCTCTGTTTGCATATGGATTTACATAGATCTGATTTAATTAGTTTGACACACAAGCTTTTCAAAACATTGAGACAAAATGTGCAACCCTATATGTCTGTGCTACATGTAATGTGGGGATATAAAAATCATAGTATACCACTTTCTCAGTCTTTTGTAATCTGAAGTATCAAAAAAGACTATATAAGTAAGGCACTGTGTTACTTTCGTTATAAGTAAGTTACTGTATGTTACTTTTGTTTTGCTTCAGATCCAGAGCCAAACTCAGAGACATCTAAACCTTTAAACAGTGAAAGTCGGATGGAAACTGAAACAATTGTGAAAGAAGATGAAGGTTAGAGTGGTATTTTGTAAAGTATTCTTAACCCTTTCCCTGTTCTGTGTTTACTCCAAATTTCAATACCTAATGAATATTCATGGGCAAAATAGATATAATGAAATATGGAAGGTGGAACATTGGAGTCATTTTAGAAAGTAAAGAAACAGAACTATCAAATTCCATTAGCAAACACAGCAGACCCTGATCAGACAGCTATAGGAGCCATCTGATCTTGGTCTACTCTGTTTGCAAATGCGTGAAAATGCATTTAAATGAGGTGTAACAGGACTGGTGAAAAACATGCAGCCAGACCGGGGATCGAACCCGGGACCCCTCACTTACAAGGCGAGTGTTCTAACCACTGAGCTATCCGAACCGCTTGCTGTCTTTCAACCAGTACCTGTACCCGGCCTGTCACACTACTCCCCCTTTTTCCCTGAGATTCTCGCCGAATCTGCAGCAGAAATCATGGGCGTGCACAGGGTCCGATTTTCAAGTTGGGCGCCAACTGTAACAGGACTGGTGAAAAACATGCAGCCAGACCGGGGATCGAACCCGGGACCCCTCACTTACAAGGCGAGTGCTCTAACCACTGAGCTATCCGATCTGCTTACTGTCTTTCACCCAGTACCTGTACCCGGCCTGTCACAGAGGGAAAGGGTTAAGTATAGAAATACATTGTCTTTGAAAGTTGATTAAGTCACTATATGCTGCTTTTGTTTTGCATTGGATAGAGAGCAGGGCTGGGGGAATCTTGTTTTAAATTTTATATTAGAAAATATGATTTAATTTTTAGCTTTTCTGTTTCCAAGAAATCATGAGCTATTGTCGTAACCCCGGCGTCCGAGTCGTTGTCGTCCAAAATCTTAAATTTGACCATAACTTCTTCAAATTTTCATTTACAACCTTCATTTTTGGTATGCATGTTCATCTTGACAATGACAACAGACGAGCGTTGGCACCCGCTTGCGGTGCTCTTATTAATTCTTGTTCTCAATTTCAAGCTATTAAATTATATGAATGTAAATATCAGGTGTATTGGTCAAGTCTCTTTTGAGAAATTCAATATACTATACTAGAACTTGATCCATAAAGATTTTTATCTGTTCTGATACAGGTTCAAGATTGTTTTACCTTTTTTTCAGGTGGAGGAGAAAAAGATAAAATTGGTAAGATATCATAAATTTTTAATTCAGTGTTTCTTGAAGAGTGCTTTCAGATAAGAGGATTAGAGGAAAGGGTTATTACCGGTATTGCACGTTTTCTAAAACTCTCAACCTTTGCAAACAAAGTAGACTCAGATTAGATAACTGTTTATGTTTGCTTATGGATTTTATACAACATATTCTACAGTTCCTTTCTGGTCAAAAATTATATACAAAACTTCATTCTTGTATGATACTTTAAATTAGGTGTCCAATGCATTTGTTTTTGATCTATCACCATGTATTATTTGGCTATTTCAACCAGATTCATGGACTTTTACTGTTAATATAACTATATAACACACAGAGAGTAAGTCTTGTGTGTGCAACTCCTACATTACTGTACTTTCACAGTTGAACAACTTCAACATGTAGATGTACACGAAGTAAGGAAATTTTGCTGTGACCATTTTCGCCAGATTTATGACCCTTGTATATTTCACTATATTTAGAGCATATTTTGTGTTTTAGTCCAAATTTGTTCATAACTATCAAAGCCCATAACTATCAAAGATGTTGGCTTATAACTTGAGAAAAAAAATTACCATCCAACATTGAATATTTAGTGCAAAGGCCATAACTCTGTCATGCATTATATAAGAGTTGTGGTCCTTTGTGAACTTAATAAATGTGCATTTCTGGTGTGCAAGTCTAATATGAAAGCTTTTGGCTTGTAACTTTGGACAGGTATTTACAATCATAAGTTGATTTTGTAGTGCTGATTATGTAGTGCATGTGCCATAACATATATTTTAAGGCTTTCCAGAGTCGGACAAACAAGATCATGGAAAAGTCGAGGAATTTTTAAAAATTGGAATTCAAAGTCTATGGTAGAGGAATCAGTTTGTAAGAGGAATAGAATATAAAATGAAAAAGAGACAAAGGCAGTGACTTCCTTCTGGTTAAGCATGTCTGTTTTTCACAACATTATCTAGCATTGTTATACCCCCCTTTTGAAAAAATGGGGGTATATTGCTTTGCACATGTCGGTCGGTCGGTCGGTCGGTCGGTCGGTCGGTCGGTCGGTCGGTAGATCGATGGTTTCCGAATGATAACTAATAAACGACTTGGCCTAGAATCTTCAAACTTGCTGTGGTGGTTGGTCATGACAAGTAGATGATCCCTATTGTTTTTGAGGTCACTAGGTCAAAGGTCAAGGTCACCATGACCTTAAATGGTGAAATAGTTTCCGATCAATAACTGCTCAAGGGTTTGGCTGGGGATCTTCAAACTTGCTGTGGTGGTTGGTCATGACCACTAGATGACCCCTATTGATTTTAAGGTCACTAGGTCAAAGGTCAAGGTCACCATGTCCTGAAATGGTTAAATGGTTTCCGATCAATAACTGCTCAAGGATTTAGCTTAGAATCTTCAAACTTGCTGTGGTAGTTGGTCATGACCACTGGATGACCCCTATTGATTTTGAGGTCACTAGGTCAAAGGTCAAGGTCACCATGACCTTAACTGGTAAAATGGTTTCTGATCGATAACTGCTCAAGGGTTTGGCTTAAGACCTTCAAATTTGCTGTGGTTGTTGGTAATGACCACTAGATGACCACTATTGTTTTTTAGGTCACTAGGTCAAAGGTCAAGGTCACCATGACCTTAACTGATGAAATGGTTTCTGATCAATAACTGCTCAAGAGTTTGGCTTAGGACCTTCAAATTTGCTTAGGTGGTTGTTCATGACAACTGGATGACCCCTGTTGTGTTTTAGGTCACTAGGTCAAAGGTCAAGGTCACCATGACCTTAACTGGTGAAATGGTTTGCGATCAATAACTGCTCAAGGGTTTGGCTTAGGATCTTCAAACTTGCTGTGGTGGTTGGTCATGACCAATAGATAACCTCTAACATTTTTTAGGTCACTAGGTCAAAGGTCAAGGTCACCATGACTTTTACTGTTGAAATGTTTTGTGATCAATAACTGCTCAAGGGTTTGACTTAGAATCTTCAAACTTGCTGTGGTGGTTGGTCATAACAACTAGATGACCCCTTTTGATTTTGAGGTCACTAGATCAAAGGTCAAGGTCATCATGACCTTAACTGATGAAATGGTTTCAAATTAATAACTGCTCAATGGTTTGGGTCGGGATCTTCAAACTTGCTGTGGTAGTTGGTCGTGACCACTAGATGACCCCTATAGTTGTTGAGGTCACTAGGTCAAAGGTCAAGGTCACCATGACCTTAATATGTGAAATGTTTTCAGATCAATAAATGATCAGTGGTTTGGCTTAGGATCTTCAAAGTTGCTGTGGTGATTAGTCATGACCGCTAGATGACCTCTATAGTTGAGGTCACTAGATCAAAGGTCAGGGGGTCTGGGGGGTATAAATGTTTCACAGACATCTCTTGTTTATATATATGTGTCATCTCTAAAAAAAATAAACATGAAATGTGTATAGAATTGATATTCTGTTTAAAAGATACAGGCCTTATGACAAATGATAAGAAACATACATGCTTTTTCTGGGAAAAGTGTGTTTTGATAATTGGGAATTTTGTCACACATAAAACTGAATGATTTGGAAAGCATTTTTGGCACCATTTTAACTTGTTTTGCATGTTATTAGCAATTTAACCCTTTACTCCACAGGGCTTTTTCACCGTCTATAACAGAGGCCTGTAAAAGGCCGCTTCCCAATTGAAAATTTCTTTAAAATCATGCAGTTTTCCCAAAAGTCCAAACTTACACCAGCTTTTTTGTTTCCCAAATCCGCAATTTTAACGATAATTCTTCCCAAAATCAGCAGGCTAAGGCCCTTTCCCAATTAGGAGAGAAAAAGCCCTGCTCCATGACTATTCATATAAGAAACAATGACTTCTTGCATATATATGAAATATGACTTCATGCATATTTTATTAGCTGTATTTTTATTACCCATCAGGTAAAAGATTAACCATGGATTACGGTTTACCGTTCCACTTTAAAAATCAATATTTAGCCCTTTCCCTCATAGAAACGTGTTTTCACGCATTTGCAAACAGAGTAGACCCAGATCAGACGGCTCCTAGAGGAGCCGTCTGATCAGGGTCTACTCTGTTTGCTAATAGAATTTCAAAGATCTGTGCCTTTACTTTCTAAAATGGCTACAATGCTCCACCTTCCATATTTCATTATAACCTTTTTGTCCATGAATATTCAGTAGGTATTGAAATTGGTAATAAACACAGAACAGGGAAAGGGTTAATGGTGTTTGGTGATGTATTACATAAGAAAATAGCAGTATTTTCCATAGCAGGAGAATAGATAAATATGACTTCATATATTCCAGTAAGTAATGATTATACATTTATAGCAGATGATTGGGCTGGAGAAGAGGAAGATGAGATTGATGAAGATGAAGAAAGTGGTGATGGAGATGCTTCATTAAAGAAAAAGGAGATAGAGATCCCAGCTGTTGAGAAGAAAGTCAAGAAAGCTCATATGAATATCATCTTTATTGGTCATGTTGGTATGTTGATATGCATTGCTGATGTTTAAGATATCAGTCACTAAGTTCACCCTAAATATCCAGACACCCTGCTTAAAAAAGCCAAATAGTTCAGTTCATCATCATTTGGTAACTTACATAGTAGCTAATAGTGAAGAAACTGATCAAACTTCTCTTTCAGGATCAGTTTAATCTGGGTCGCAGAGATAATTTTACATTTTGAAACAATGAGTAATTAAAGTGCACATGTTTTGAAACAATGGGTTTTTCTTGAAACCAAAGACTGCACATTGTAAACGGCTCATTAACATTCAATTTCTCAAGTAACATTATCATAACAGTAACACTCAACAAGCCAATCAATGTTTTGAATGCAGGCAACGATATTTTCTGCATCAATGCAGATGCTGCAGAACATAGTCATTCACTTCATCATATACCAGCCAGCTGTACCTGGACTGCCATTTTAGTAAAAGCTTGTTTGAATTGATGGTTACATTGGTAGTATTTTCACTTGCCTGGCCCTTTGGTGCTGATACAGGTGCCTTGCATCCTAACAAAGAAGTTTTTTAGGATATTTTTAGGCTTAAATATTTTCTTCAGTGGCATTTTAAATTTGACAGTCCGTTAACTTGATAAAAACGAAACTGGAAAAGACTATTGTAAAGACAGGCTGGTTTCCATCGCAAGTTGGCAAGCGAATGGTTCCCACAAGAAAAAGGGGAACCAGAGCAGAGAGAATGCACCAACGAGTGACGTAGTACAGATAAGGTATAGACCGTATTATGGTAAACATTACCAGGTCACACTGATAACTTTACGAGTGACGGAGCCGCGATCAGTATTCCGTATGTTCCATTTTCACAAGAATGCGCTTATATAAATACTAATCGCACATGTAAAATTATCTCTAGGCCTGCACTATTTGTCTAGTATGTCTGTCATAATACTTAGGGTAATATAATATAGGTAACTGGAGCTATTCTATTGAAAATTTATGCATCTTATCTGGAGCACTGCTTGGAGCAAAACAAGTTGGAAAATGTATCCATTATGATATATTTGATTAGAATATATGGTTAGATGTTATTAGACTATCTGAAGAATATTGGAAATTTATGACATCATTTAATTGCAGATGCTGGGAAATCAACCATAGGTGGGCAGATACTGTAAGTAAAATTCAGAATATTTTTTCACTTAACTCATACTAATATACCAATTACTTTTCCACTACCCCATCCCTGCAAAATAATGGTGGGTGTTATATTATAATTTAGGCTGTCCATCCATTTATGCAGTTTTGTCCAAACTGCTTCTAGTTTGTGCAGACTATATAATTTTGAAAGTTTTTAATTAGTATCATCTGGACTGTGCACCAGCAATTTTCATAAGTCTTTATGGGAGAGCCTTGTAGGTTTATGACACTATTGAACAAAACTTACATGTTTATAACACTATTGAACAAAACTTGCAAGTTTACAACACTATTGAACAAAGCTTACAAGCAAATAATTTTGGGAAGTAAAACCATTTACTTGTGGGTAAATAGATCACTTATATTTGTTGGCCATAGGACAATAAAGTCATTAGCACTATGCCCTGCCATGTCTCTAAATTTGTAGTCTGTTTAAACTTGTACAGGCCTTTGTAGATGTCTCTAGAAGATTTGTACATAACAAGACAATTCAGATAAAGCCTTATCTACTGTTTTGATTTCCACATTTTCTGTCCTTCTATCCATCCATTCCAAATTGGTTGTCAGACGTTTCGCTACCCATACCATTTCGCTACAGTCATTTCGCTACCCACCGAGAAGTCGTTCCGCTACCCTGACCATTTCGCTACCTGAACGTTTCGCTACCTATCGAATTTAATAGGAAAACCAATATTGTTGCAGGGATGGTTAGTGATTTGGGAGTCCAATTTATTAACATATAATAAATATTTATATTCAGATACCAAAAAGAATTATAGGAATATTGGAAAATAAAGTGTTATGTCAGAGGTTGAATGATGTGTCTTTTAGAAATACAGACCCTGTATAAATGAAATATAAAAAATGACTTAAAATTAATATAACTAACAATATCGAGTATACCGATGTATTGTTTGTCAAACAAACAATCATTAATTACAAACAGTTATGACGCCATTGTTTGACAGGTCTTACTCATGTTACTCACATTACTCGCTTCTCGAACTTGTCATCACATACTCATGCACAAACAAACAAGTAACATGTGTACCAGGTCAGTTACAAGAAGACAACAAGCTCTACGCTGCAACTGTCGGCAACTGCAGCATAGAACATGCAACACATGCAATACTGTAATAACTGTAAAAGTAAATACAAAAAACTTTTTAAAAAAATAATACGCGTATTATTATCGGTGTCCCTTTTAGACTTAATGCTGATTTATGTAAGGCAACCAATGTTTACGTATTTACACATGTCAATATTGTCCACTCCGAGATCACAGGTACCGCCTATAAACCGATTAGGTATGTGTATCGGTATGTGATACTGATTGAATTAACATGGACACATGCTACATTCATTTTTTGCTTATTGCATTTTTGCTCTTGTTCCATTGATATATACAATTTACTTTTTAACCCTTTCCCACATATAAACATGTTTTAACTCATTTACCAACAGAGAAGATCCAGATCAGACGGCTCCTATATAGGATCAGCGTCTGCTCTGTTTGCTAATATAATAAGTTCTGATTCTTTACTATTTGAAATTACTACAATGTTTCCACCATTTCATTTTATCGACTTCGTCAAAAATATTAAGTAGGTATAAGTGAAAGTTAATTTTTTATTAGATGCAGTTTGGAACTAGATGATCTTACACAATTATAATTATGTGTAAACAGTCAACTAAGTTTCGGATACTACACATAGAACAGTCCCAGTTGTCAGTTTTGTGATATAGCCTACTTACGTTGAACATATTTCCGAAAAGCTATACCTTATATGCGAATGAACTAATTTACTGTGAACGTTTCATTCGGATCCAAACTGTTTGCCTATGCTGCTACGCTCGGTATTTCAAATTGGTAAAGGTATCTTTTTTCATCTGTTAAACTTATCGTCCAGATCAATTAAATCTGTGAATAATTATAATTAATTGGGTGACAGGGTAGCGAAATGACTTCCCGTAAGGGTGCGAAATGACTAGCGAAATGGTCAGGGTAGCGAAATGGCCAGGGTAGCGAAACGTCCGTAAACCTCCAAATGTTTTGTCCCTTCAATAACTTTTTTTATCTGTGAATGGATTTCAAAATAACCTGGCACAAATGTTCTCCACACAAAGACGATGTGTCACGTTCAACTCCCTGGTCCATGGGACAAAGGTCACGGTCATCCTACAGGGTCGGGGGCATAGTGTTTCACAAACACATCTTGTTCTTAATATAGAATTGACATACACCCATTTCATGGCCTTGTTTTGTACAACCATTTCATGGCCATTTGTTGTACAACCATTTCATGGCCTTTTTTACAACCATTTTTCTTTTGGCTTTGTGCACCCATTACATGGCATTGTTTTGTACACCCGTTTCATGGCTTCTTATTTTATGATTGTATTGTACACCCATTTCATGGCTTCCATTTTGTACACCCATTTCGCTGAGTGGTTCTGATCTTCAACTGACAATTGCTTAGCCCCCTCACTGCAGTGGGTTTGAATCCTGGTCTGGGCATTTGGATTTTTCATGTGAGGAAGCATTCCAGCTGGCTTGCGCTAGGTCAGTGGTTCTACCCGAATGTTCTTCAGTGCATGAAACAATGCAATTTGTTCCGTGCACAGAGGAACCTCTGGGGTCTTCCTCCACCTATGTCCTATAATTTGCTGGACGTCGTGATATGACTGCAATACTGTTAAAATGAGGTAAAATCCGATATGAACTAAACTAAACCAAACACAGATTTCACAGCCTTGTTTTGTACATCCTTTTGATGACTTTATTTTGTACATTCGTTTTATGGCTCTGTTTTGTACACCCATTTTGTGGTTTGTTTTTATACGCCCGTTTGAAAAAACGGGACGTATTATGGAATAGCGCTGTCTGGTTGTCTGTACGTCTGTAACATCTCTAACTCAAGTTCCGCTTGGTGGATCCTTCTCAAATTTTAACACAATGTTTATCTAGACATTCTACAGTTGCCTGCCAAGTCCCGGTTTGTTTATCCAAGGTCAAGGTCACACAATTGGACTTAGAATTTGCGTTTAGCAAAAAATTTAACCGGTCTGTCTGTCTGTAACATCTCTAACTCAAGTTCCGCTTGGTGGATCCTTCCCAAATTTAATCATAATGTATATCTAGACATGCTACAGTAGCCTGCCAAGTCCCGGCTCGTTTATCCAAGGTCAAGGTCACTTAATTGGACTTAGAATTTGCGTTTAGCATTTGCGTTAAGCAAAAATGTTAACCTCAATTTATGTGGAACAAGTCCACTTATCTACATAACACTTTGAGATAAAGCTTTGAAACTTTGAACACTTGTTCACCGTCACAACCTTCACCTGTAGGCAAGAGTAAATAACTCTGTCAAGCATTTTGACTGAATTATGCCCCTTTTTAACTTAGAATTTTTGGTTAAGGCTTTGTTAAAGTTCATTTATTTACATAACCCTTTGAGATAAAGCTTTTAAACTTGGAACACTTGTTCACCATTACAACCTTCACCTGTAGGCAAGAGTAAATAACTCTGTCAAGCATTTTGACCGAATTATGCCCCTTTTTTACTTAGAATTTTTGGTTAAGGCTTTGTTAAAGTCCATTTATTTTCATAACCCTTTGAGATAAAGGTTTTAAACTTGGAACACTTGTTCACCCTCACAACCTTCACCTGTAGGCAAGAGTACATAACTCTGTCAAGCATTTTGACCGAATTATGCCCCTTTTTAACTTTTGGTTGAGGCTTTGTTAAAGTCCATTTATTTACATAACCCTTTGAAATAAAGCTCTTAAACTTGGAACACTTGTTTACCTTCACAACTTGCACCTGTAGGCAAGAGTACATAACACTGTCTAACATTTTGACCGAATTATGCCCCTTTTTAACTTAGAATTTTTTGTTAAGGTTTTGGTTAAAGCCCACTTATTTACGTAACCCTTTGAGATAAAGCTTTTAAACTTGGAGCACTTGTTCACCATCACAAGCTTCACCTGTAGGCTAGAGTACATAACTCTGTCTAACATTTTGACATGATTGTGACGCTTTTTAGCTTGGAATTTTTGGTTAAGGTTTTGGTTAAAGTCCACTTATTTACATAACCCTTTCAGATAAAGCTTTTAAACTTGAAACATTTGTTCACCATCAGAAGCTTCATCTGTAGGCAAGAGTAAATACAATGCAACTCTGTCAAGCATTTAGACACAATTATGGCACTTTTCAATTTAGAATTTTTGGTTAAGGTTTTTTGTTAAAGTATACCTTGAAAATTGGGCTTAGAATTTGAGTTCAGCAAATACGTTAACCCCAGTTTATGTTGAACAAGACCCCGAAGGGCGTATATTGTGTCCACTGGCACTCTTGTTAACTTTGTTAACTTGGCTTAGTACGAAACTTCTAAGAAGCCAAATGTGTGCTAACCTTTGTAACAGCTTTAATTCAGGATCCAATCTGTTTGATACTCTTGTGTTTTGAAAAGAAGTTAAAGAAAAATATAAAAGATTGCAATGGATGACAATTACAAACTTGCTAATAAATGGTAATGGTTATGTAACATAAGTTTTACACTTAGCTGCCTAAAACCATTACCTGATAAATACTCTGTAAAACTCCACCATTAAAAGTAGAAAATAGGATATTTACTGCAATAGCAAACTGATGAGAATCTGTAACATCATGCCGTGATCAGACAGTTCTTTACTGATCTGTCTGATATGAACTACCCAGTTGGCAAAGATTGGACTAATACCAGAGCAATAGATAAGCGTCATTTCTCTACCAAACCTCATTTTGTAACTACTCTTTAGAATCGTCTCAAAGAGACAATTCTATAGAGTGGTCACAACATAGGGTTTGTTGGAGAAATAAAGAAGTTATTCTTGAAAATGTTTCAATTTACACATCAGAACTTAAAAGGACCTCTGTAATACATAAATGATTAAGCAGTACGAATAATAGTACATATTTACAATTGTGCAACTTGCCATTTGCTGACTGATACCTCTGTATATTAACAGATACCTCACAGGTATGGTTGATAAGAGAACCTTGGAAAAATATGAAAGAGAAGCCAAGGAAAAGAACAGAGAAACATGGTAAGTGGTTAGCACATTATTCTTCTTCAAAATATTCTTCCAAATGATTTGTATACCTTGACCATTTACTTTTTAGCTCCACTTTTTCAAAAAGTGGAGCTATTGTCATGGCTTCAGTTAACCTTTTTGTTAAGGTCCATTTCTCAGAAACCGTGAAAGATAAGACAGACTGTAAAATCAGATCTATATTATTTCATAAGCAAACAGAACAGACACTTATCAGAGGAGGCTCATACAGGAGACTTGGTTCTCCCAATGTCCTGTGACTGATAGAAAATGGTCGAAGCAAAATTTCCCTTCTTTACGAACATTTTATCAAGGTTGTTAATCTTTGAAAAATTTAGGTAAATCCTCCCATTGGTGTATGAGGAACTGGACAAAAGAATTTGTGGGATATATATACATGGACGGACAAGAGCAAGGCTATATACCCCCTACTTTGTGTGTTTGGAAAGGGGGGTGGGGGTCATAACTGGAATTAGTTTTTAGTTAAAACTAGAATGGATGCCCATCTTCTGGTGATATTTTCTCTAAATCAGGCTCATGTTTCAGTGAAAAAAGTTATTTTCTCTAAATCAGGCTCATGTTTCAGTGAAAAAAGTTTCAAAGTTTTAGACCTTTGCCAACGGAGTAGACTCAGACCAGATGGCTTCTGTAGGAACTGTCTGATGAGGCCTTGCTCTGTTTGCTTACTGAATAATATGGATCTGATTCTACTATGACCAAAACTTACTGTGATCATATTACATTTTAAAAAATCATATAACTAATATTCATTATGTCATTATTTCTATACTTGTTTGACTTTCTGTCACTTACAATTTCAGGTATTTATCCTGGGCATTGGACACCAACTTGGAAGAGAGAGAAAAGGGTAAAACAGTAGAGGTGGGCAGAGCTTACTTTGAAACAGACCAGAAACACTTCACTATTCTGGATGCCCCGGGCCACAAAAGTTTTGTGCCGAATATGATTGGTGGAGCTTCTCAAGCAGATATAGCTGTACTGGTAAGAGAAAATATTTACCGCTAGGTTTTTAGCTCACCAGAGCACAAAGTGCTCAGGGTGAGCTTTTGTGATCGCCTGATGTCCGTCGGCGTGCGTCGTTCGTCGTCAACAATTTGAACCTTTAAAGTTCTTCTCCTGAATCTACAAGGGTCTCAGCTTTCATCTTTGGTACATAGCATCATCTGTAGCCTGTAGGTCCTCTACAAAAGTTATATAAATTATACCCCTGGGGTCAAAATTGGCCCTGCCCCAGGGGTTTTCAGTTTTCAATAGAAACATATAGTGAAAACTTTGAACATCATCTCCTCTAAAACTAGAAGGTCCTCAGCTTTCATATTTGGCACATAGCTTCAACTTCAGGGCTTCTACAAAAGTTATATAAATTATGCCCCTAGGGTCAAAATTGGTCCCACCCCAGGGATTGCCAGTTTTTTGTAGCTGACTGCTTAAATAGCCCATGGGATCACTAGTTATGCATAGGAAAAACTTTAAAAATATTCTTGTCAGAAACTACATGTCCCAGAGCTTAAGATATTTGGTGTATAGATTTACTTAGCATAACTTTATGAGTTTTATAAGTATCATAGTTCTGGGGTTAAAATTGGCCCTGCCCTGTGTGTATAGACTTTTTCACATCAGAAACTACAGTCTAAAGGCTTCTCCTTAATATATCAGCCTGCAGAGCTGAGACCAGTCAGTTTGAGTTCTTATATAATCACCCTTAGCCTGATCAGTAGAGTAGAAATTGTGTTTAGACAAATAACACACACTCATTTAAGATTGAGAAAACTCTGGATAGTTCTCAATATGCAGAACATTATTAAAGCTTTTTTTTCATACCTATGCCCTGCATTAAGCTACCAGATATCAATATAGAGCATATCTGTTGTGAATTTCAGCTTAACTCTTTGCATGCTGGGTAATTTTGTCATCTGCTAAATTGTTGTCTGCAGCATATCCTAACGTTATCCTAACTACGCACTTTCTTGCTAAGTTTTTCAGAATTTTAAGTTTTTATCAGATCAGGCCCCACATTATGTTGGCCCTGGTCTGGATCCTAACTGTTTGCATAGGTCATTAATGGTGGGAGAATCCCACTACACACTTTCTTTCTAAGTTTTTCAGAAGTTCAGTCTCATTTACAAACAATTTGGATATCAGATCAGGCCCCACATTATGTGGGGCCTGATCTGGATCCAAACTGTTTGCATAGGTCATTAGTGGTGGGAGAATCCGCCTCTAGCATCCAAATAATTAATACAAGTTCCAGTGGTCTATGCTCTATCCATTCTTTCACTACATTCTTTCAGCATCATGTTCAGGTCCTCTACAAAAGTTATATAAATTGTGTCCCTGGGGTCAAAATTGGCACCGCCCCTGGGGTGTTAAGTTTTCAATAGAAACATATAGTGAAAACTTCGAAAATCTTCTCCTCTGATTGTCTGGTGAGCGATGTCAGGGCCATTCTGGCCCTCTTGTTATACTAAATTCTTATTTAGAAGCCTTTTGGGTCATTGCATGAAATTTAGGCATTAGTTCCCAAACCTAACAGTTGTGCTAGCAAATCCAAGTTTGAATTGGCATGTTGAGAAGTTCATTTTCATATTTTAATTGGATTTATTGTAGGTGATATCAGCAAGAAGAGGCGAGTTTGAGACGGGGTTTGAACGAGGAGGCCAGACCAGAGAACATGCCATGTTGGTGAAAACAGCTGGTGTAAAAAAGCTAGTAGTAGTAATCAATAAAATGGATGACCCCACAGTAAAATGGGACGAAACTAGGTGAGTTCATAGTAAAATAGTGCCAATGAATGTGGAAAATTTTGGGCGACCCTTTATGAATTAGAAATGTTATTTGGCAAGGCGTATAAAATATCTGATGAATCAAACTCAAGAGGCCCAGATAAGGTGCGGTGCGTAAATCAAAACATTTTCCAGAAAAGCTCCTTTATTTCGCCACCAAACACTGTTGTGACCACAGAGAGAAACGAGGATTTTAGTATTTGAATATGCACTATTATCAATTGCTTTGCAAGCTGGATAACGTCTAGAACACAGTAGTTGACCAATTTTCTGTTTATGCTGTTGCAATAATTTTTATACCCCCCTTTTGAAAAAAATGGGGGTATATTGCTTTGCACCTGTCGGTCGGTCGGTAGATCGATGGTTTCCGAACAATAACTAATAAATGACTTGGCATAGAATCTTCAAACTTGCTGTGGTGGTTGGTCATGACAACTAGATGACCCCTATTGTTTTTTAGGTCACTGGGTCAAAGGTCAAGTTCACGATGACCTTAAATGATGAAATAGTTTCCGATCAATAACTGCTCAAGGGTTTGGCTTGGGATCTTCAAACTTGCTGTGGTGGTTGGTTATGACCACTAGATGACCCCTATAGTTGTTGAGGTCACTAGGTCAAAGGTCAAGGTCACCATGACCTTAACTTGTGAAATGTTTTCAGATCAATAAATGATCAGTGGTTTGGCTTAGAATCTTCAAAGTTGCTTTGGTGATTAGTCATGACCACTAAATGACCTCTAGTTGAGGTCACTAGATCAAAGGTCGGGGGTTCTCGGGGGAGGGGGGTTTATACATGTTTTACAAACATCTCTTGTTCATCTAAATATCCTAAAATTGATTTATGAAGAATTAATTTGCATCAGATTTCCATAACAAGGTTAGTGAATAACTACATATTGCACATAAGGACTTTAAATGATGTGCATCATCCAATAATTTGCAAATTCATTCCAGATGTTTTGACCAAACAGCTACCTCATACCTCATATGACGAGTCCACCTTTTGTTAGTTAACCATTTACTTCAGGAATATTTATCCAAGAAAAAATAATGACATAATGAATATTAATTATCTGTCTGGCACAATGAACAAGGGAATTTTTTTAGCCCCCTACCGGCAACGCTGAAGGGGACTAAGGTTTGCACTCTGTCCGTCTGTCAGTCACACTTCAGTTTTCCGGACTTTTTTTTCTAAACCCTTATAGATATTGAAGTGATATTTGGTATGTGGCTTGATTATAATGAGTTACAAATCAAGTTTGAATTACAGCAGCTGGACTTAGAAACTTTCAGGAAATTTAGGTTTTCCGGATTTTTTTCTTCTAAACCCTTGTAGGTATTGAAGTGATATTTGGTATGTGGCTTTATTATAATGAGTTACAGATCAAGTTTGAATTTTGTTACACTACATTGATTTTTTCACGGAATTACAGTGGTTTGAATTACAGCAGCTGGACTTAGAAAATTTCAGGAAATTTAGGTTTTCCGGATTTTTTTTCTAAACCCTAGCAGATATTAAACTGATTGGTATCAAGCGTTACTATAATGAGTTACAGATCAACTTTGAAATTTGTAATGATACATTGATTTTTCACGGAATTACAGCAGTTGGACTTTAATAGAAATGTTCTAGAAATTTTAGGTTTTTCGGAGGTTTTTCTAAACCCTAGCAGATATTTAAGTGATATTTTGGATGTACCTTTATTATAATTATGTCTCCCCCCATATTTATATGGGGGAGACATATTGTTTTCGTGAGAGTTGTCTGTCTGTCTGTCCGTCCGTCTGTCCGTCACACTTTTTTGTCTGGACGATAACTTCAATATGCCTGATGCCAGTTGATTGAAACTTCATATATAGAAGAGCATAATGAGAGGAAGTGTCATGCACAAGGTCCATAACTCTGGCTTCACTAATATAGGAGTTATTGCCCCTTGTAAAAAAATGCACATTTTTTTTGTCCGGACGATAACTCCTATATGGCTCATGCCATTGGATTGAAACTTCATATATGGAAAGATTATGATGAGAGGAAGTGTCATATACAAGGTCCATAACTCTGACTTAACTAATAATGGAGTTATTGCCCTTGTAATTTGTTTTCGCAATTTTTTGTCCAAACGATAACTCCTATATGGCTCATGCCATTGGATTGAAACTTCATACATGGAAAGATCATGATAAGAGAAAGTGTCATGCTCAAGGTCCATAACTCTGGCTTCACTAATATATGAGTTATTGCCCTTTGTAAAAAAACCACAATTTTTTGTCAGGATGATAACTCCTATATGGCACATACCATTGGAGTGAAACTTCATACATGGAAAGATCATGATAAGAGAAAGTGTCATGCATACGATCCTTAACTCTGGCTTCAATAAATTGAGAGTTATTGCCCCTTGTACATTTGTTTAACGCTTTCTTGTCTGGACGATAACTCCTACATGGCTCTTGCCATCGTATTGAAACTGATGCTATTGGAATGACATTTCATTTACGGAAAGAGCATGATGAAAGTAAGTGTCATGCACAAGGGCCATAACTCTGGTATCAGTATATTTGGAGTTATTAGCTGTTATCATTTTCTTCTTGAAAAATGTGGTGTGGAAAGCGCATAATGAGGGGAAGTATCAATCATCAAGTCCATAACATTTTTAGTGATTTCTATTTACATATTGCTTTTATTAGAGGGGAGACATCCGTTTTTGTGACAAAAACCTCTAGTTAGTTATTAATCTTAGTTATTACAGATCTAGTTTAAAATTTTGTTTCGCTACAATGATTTGTCACGGAATTGCAGCATTTAGAACTGAAATTCAGCCAGTAGGGGACTATGGCATTGCTTTCAATGTTTCCATTACTTGTTGTTTTACAAATGTAGACTGACTAAATAATTATTTCTTGAAGTTCATAGGCTGATTTCACAGCTTTATGTTGCTATGATGAAAGTGCAGGGGTCCAGAATTTAGCCAATCTATGTGGGCTATTGGCTGGTGCCTTGGACTGGGTGACATGCATGTGGCCTGTCCTCAGCCAGATGCCAGTCAGATACACACTGCAGATCTGACAGCAACAGTAACAAAAATGATGCAAATTGGTACAAAGTATTCTATTCCAATGAAAAACAATTAACTATGAACAAGTAAATTTGACTCGCACTACCATAAAAGAGCAAATGATTTTACCAGTCTATCTGTTAAGCCTGTCATATATACTACAAATGCATGTGAGTGAGTCATGAATGTCCTCAGGTAAGGGTTATGATACAAAAGGGTAAAAGCCCTTGACGTAGACCATACCATAGCTACATATATCGATGCCTGTTGACCCTTCCCTCTGACAAGAATAATTATACCCCCCACAACGAAGTTTGGGGGGGGGGTATACTGGAATCAGCCTGTCCGTCTGTCCGTCCGTCTGTTCGTCCGTGGACACAATTTTGTCCGGCCTTCTTCTTCTACAGTTTTGTTTCAATTTTGTTGAAAGTTCATATATAGCCATATGACCATATAAACCTGTGCACTGCATATTTCCGTTATGATCGGACCACTACTTCAGGAGTTATCTCCCCTTTTTAGTCCCCTACCAATGTTTTCTGGTTTTCTGGACTTTTTATGGAAGTGACTCGAGATATCAACTCAATATTTAGTACAAAGCTAAATCTAGATAAGTTACAGCTTATGTTACAATCTCAGCCCGGTTGAATAATTATTTCCAGAGTTATTGCCCTTGAACTTTAATTTTTTTTCTTCAAATTTGGGATTTTCCAGACTTTTTTTGGAAGTGGTTGCAGATATTAACTTTATATTTCTTTTTTTTATGCCCCCAAAGGCGGGCATATAGTGATCGCATTGTCCGTCCTTCCGTCTGTCCGTCCTTCCGTCCGTCCGTCCGTCCGTCCGTCTGTCCTTCCATCCGTCCCAAATTCGTGTCCGGTCTGTAACTTCTTCATCTATGAATGGATTTCAATATAACTTGCCACAATTGTTCACCACACAGAGACGATGTGTCGCGTTCAACTCCCTGGTCCATGGGTCAAAGGTCAAGGTCACAGGGTACAATTACTTTGTCACAAATTTCGTGTCCGGTCTGTAACTTCTTCATCTATGAATGGATTTCAATATAACTTGCCACAATTGTTCACCACACAGAGACGATGTGTCGCGTTCAACTCCCTGGTCCATGGGTCAAAGGTCAAGGTCACAGGGTACAATTACTTTGTCACAAATTTCGTGTCCGGTCTGTAACTTCTTCATCTATGAATGGATTTCAATATAACTTGCCACAAATGTTCACCACACAAAGACGACGTGTCGCGTTCAACTCCCAGGTCCATGGGTCAAAGGTCAAGGTCACAGGGTACAATTACTTTGTAACAAATTTCGTGTCCGGCCTGTAACTTCCTTATCTATCAATGGATTTCAATATAACTTGGCACAAATGTTCACCACACAAAGACGATGTGTCGTGTTCAACTCCCAGGTCCATGGGTCAAAGGTCAAGGTCACAGAATACAATTACTTTGTGACAAATTTTGTGTCCGGTCTGTAACATCTTTATCTATCAATGGATTTCAATATAACTTGGCACAGATACTCACCAGACAAAGACGATGTGTCGCGTTCAGCTCCCTGGTCCATATCTCAAAGGTCAAGGTCACAGGGTACAATTACTTGTTTATCTGTGAATGGATTTCAAAGGAACCTGGCACAAATGTTCACCACACAAAGACGATGTGTCAACTCCCTGGTCCATGGGTCAAAGGTCAAGGTCACAGGGTACAATTTTTGGGGGCATTTGTCACGTGACTGTGACATCTCTTGTTTGGAAGTGGGTTGCAGATATTAACTTTATATTTGGCATAAAGCTAACTCTAGATAAATTACAGCTTAATTCCCAATCCCAGTCGGGTTGAATAATTTTTGCCAGAGTTAGGGCCCTTGAACTTTAATTTTTTGTCAAATTTTCAATTTTCTGGTCTTTCTTTGGAAGTGGTTGGAGATATTAACTTCATATTTGCAATAAAGCTAAATCTCATGAAACAGTCTTGTTTCTCTGAATTATTCTTCATTTTTTATTACATAAATTAGGTTGGGGCATGTATTGTTTTTAAATCTCTTCATGTTTCTGTATGTACATATGTTCAGATTGATGATAGGTGTTCTGACGAGCAGACAGGTGGGGGGTATTCGTTAGCCTTTGGCTTACAGTTCTAGTTATGTAAGAATCTATCGCTACATGAACATTCATTGACTGCATTTTTATAATGACGGCGAAACCTAAGGAACTTTTGGCAATTTCAGAAATTGTAGTTCTCGGATCCACAGTTGAGTCTTTTTTTTTTTTCAAACGCCTTTTGTTTGAAACTCCTACTTTTTGTGGAAGCATGTCATCAGTCCTGCTCTCTATCCTTCTTATTTCTAAGGGAAACTCTTTGGATTATTCAAATTCTGTTGGCTTGTGCAACATCATGTGTCTGAATATAAATATGTCAGCTGATTATTATGTCTCCCTCCATATTTATATGTGGGAGACATATTGTTTTCGTGAGAGTTGTCTGTCTGTCTGTCTGTCCGTCCGTCCGTCCGTCTGTCCGTCACACTTTTTGTCCGGACGATAACTTCAATATGCCTGATGCCAGTTGATTGAAACTTCATATATGGAAAGAGCATAATGAGAGGAGGTGTCATGCACAAGGTCCATAACTCTGACTTCACTAATATAGGAGTTATTGCCCCTTGTAAAAAAAAATCACACTTTTTTGTCCGGACGATAACTAATATATGGGTCATGCCATTGGATTGAAACTTCATATATGGAAAGATCATGACAAGAGGAAGTGTCATGCACAAGGTCCATAACTCTGGCTTCACTAATATTGGAGTTATTGCCCTTTGTAAAAAATCACAATTTTTTGTCCGGACAATAACTTCAATATGCCTGATGCCAGTTGATTGAAACTTCATATATGGAAAGAGCATAATGAGAGGAAAGAGCATAATGAGAGGAAGTGTCATGCAGAAGGTGCATAACTCTGGCTTCATTAATATAGGAGTTATTGCCCTTTGTAAAAGAATCACACTTTTTTGTCCGGATGATTACTCCTATGTGACACATGCCATTGGATTGAAACTTCATATATGGAAAGATCATAACGAGAGGAAGTGTCATGCACAAGTTCCATAACTCTGGCTTCACTAATATTGGAGTTATAGCCCTTTGTAAAAGAATCACAATTTTTTGTCCGGATGATTACTCCTATGTGACACATGCCATTGGAGTGAAACTTCATACATGGAACGATCATGATAAGAGAAAGTGTCATGCATAAGATCCTTAACTCGAGCTTCAATAAATTTAGAGTTATTGCCCCTTGTACATTTGTTTAATTCTTTCTTATCCGGACGATAACTCCTACATGGCTCTTGCCATCGTATTGAAACTTCATACATGGAAAGAGCATGATGAGAGAAAGTGTCATTAACAAGGGCCATAATTCTGGCTTCAATACTTTTGGAGTTATTGCCCTTTGTTACATTTTTTGGCCGATCAATAACTCCTGTTCGACTGATGCTATTGGAATGACATTTTATTTTTGGAAAGAGCATGATGAAAGTAAGTGTCATGCACAAGGGCCATAAATCTGGTATCAGTATTTTTGGAGTTATTAGCTGTTATCATTTTCTAATTGAAAAATGTAGTGTGGAAAGCGCATAATGAGGGGAAGTATCATTCATCAAGACCATAACATTTTTAGTGATTTCCCTTTACATATTGTTTTTATTAGAGGGGAGACATCCGTTTTTGTGACAAAAACCTCTAGTTAGTTCTTTTGTTGTGCTGTAATATAAGTGGAGCCAGGATAAACACATTGCAGAAATTAAAATGATAGCATTTAAAACTTGGAAAATAGTCTGGCTTGCTACATGGTTAAATAATGGAGATCAAAAGTCATGGTCAAATCAGGGTGGGGGCATAGATATGCCTTTTACGCCTTTGGAAACAGTAGACCCAGATCAAGAAGGTCTGCTCTTTGTGCTTATGCAATAATATACAGTAAAACCTCTGTATGATGGCTAATAAATTACATCAAGTATTTTGTGTTAAAGGCAGGTGGCTGCTTAAAGGAGCATTCTGTTTTACTTTCATATTGCTTTAAGCAGTCACCTGCCCTAAATACCAAATAATTAGCACAATTTAGTGGCCGTTATTGAGAGGTTTTACTGTAGATTTGATTTTACATATTGTGCTACAAAGAACTTGGTTCCAGATGAGACTCAGAGTAGCTCTGCATCTCATCAGGTTCCATGTCGGTCAGTAGTTTCTCAATAGCTTGAAAAAATCAATAAGTTAGTAATAACCTTGTATGTTGGAATGGATTTCTATCATATCACATCTTTGTTCACAGATATAATGAATGTAAAGAGAAACTTGTTCCATATCTAAAGAAGTGTGGGTTCAATCCAAAGACAGATCTTACATTTTTGCCAGTTTCTGGACTGACGGGAGCATTCCTGCGAGATGTGGAGGATGAGAATATTTGTCCATGGTATAGGTAAGCAGACCTGTTTACAATTACGTTTTGGGCGTAATTATTACGCTTTTCACCTCCAATTTACGCTATTATGGTCCCAGACATTAAATTACGCGCATTTAAAATTTTCGGCGCCATATTTTTTCTTTATCGTATTATACCATATTTCGGGGAGTAGGCGCCGCATTTTTCCCGCTTGTTTCATCGCGGCGCCGGCTGTTTAGTCCATACCAATTGTGCGCATGTGCAATGGATGTATTTACAAAATGGCAGAGTGGGACAAGCAGACGCCGGAATCGAGAACGAATAAATGATGTCATGAAACTGATGACTCTTTTCCGAACAAACCGACGAATAAGAAAAAGAAATCAGTTGTGAACCAACAATATAAAGCTGCTTATCATGAAGCATGGAATTGCTTAGGACCGTCAGTCAATGGAGACTTGCGTGAAGTGCTCAGTTTGCATGATAGATTTTTCATGTGCACACTGTGGACGATTTGCTTGTATTCGTCATATAAACTCTAAGTCACACAGCGAATTTGTAAAGCTGAAGGAAAAACAGACATCTATGAAAGACATGTATGTTGCAAAATCATCGGCGAAAAAATAAAATTCAATAAAAAGACAAACTCGTGGCAAAAGCAGAAACAATCATGTGCGAACTAATAGCTGAATTGAGTGTTTCTTTTAGTTTAGCTGACAAAAAATGATTTAAAGATAGCAGCTGGTTAGTAAAAAATCTGCATTTTTCTTAACCCTTTCCTCCATAAGTATTTATACTGGCCTCTGCCTACGATGAATAGTCTTTTGATATAAGTAATAGTTTTCACTTTTTGAAAAGTTTATTTTTTTTAAGCATTAAAGTTACCATGAAGTTTTCAAATATCACATTTCTTAGATGTGCCAAAATGTATGAATATTCAAAGAGTTCTGTGACCAAAAATAAGTTGAAAACATCATATATGTACATGTACTGCTCAGTTGCTGCATTGAAAAAGCGGACAGAGTTATTGTATAAAAATACATGTGGTTTTTTTTTCCGTTTTCACTGTAAAAAGGCTGTCAATATGATTTTGTCTCGGTATTACACTTGCCTACCCCAAGATTACACTTAAATTGGAAGATGATTACACTTGCGCAAAAGTATGGGTAAACAGGTCTGGGTAAGGCTTATATCAACTTTGTGAGGCATTGAATTAACAAACAAGTATAAGAGTTGTTTGCTTTGAAAACCGGAGTTGTCCAATTTTCTTGGGATACCGAGATATTTAAAAAAATCTTGCAAGACAATATCAGATTCTTGTTTTAAAACCTGACCTCTGAGCATGTTTTCCAGCATCAGGGAAAATGGCACTCATACACTGAAAATCATTTTTAGCTCGTCTGTTTCGAAGGAAAGTCGAGCTATTGTGATCACTGGGTCGTAGTCGTTGTCGCCGTCGTTGCCATAAGAACCATAACTCTTGATTTCAAAATTTTGGAGTTACAGCCCTTTATTGTTTTCATATTTTTAATTTAGCTGGACAAGCACCAAATCAGACGAGCGATGGTGCAGTACGTGGCTCTTATTAATTAATTCAGCCTTAAGCCTATTTCTCCACTCAACCCCAATAGGTATTTAATAAGCCATCCCCTGGGAACATGAAGGGCTTACCAATTCCAACTTCCTAGGCATTATTGATAATATTTGAAGGTATTACAGGCTTAGCTGTTTTATTGCCAGTAATAACTACAATTATTTATCAATTTCTTTCAAATTTGTCACTGGTATTAAGAAAAACAAATCCTATATCATGATAAAATGTTCATTACCATGCTGCTTCAACAATATGCAGGGAGGGTCAATAACAACATGTCACATTAATACCAAAATATGCTTTATCAGAGGTCCAGATAAGGTGTGTAAATTTAAACATTTTCAACAATAGCTCCTTTATTTCTCCATGAAATCCTATGCTGTGATCACTCTTTAGAAATGTCTCAAAGTGACAATTCTAAAGATTGGTCACAATATAGGATATCATGGAGAAATAACAATTTTAGTAATTGGGTACGCACCTTTACCTGTAGCTCTGTTTTATTCATTAACACAAGAATAGTAAATCGATAAATATCCAAATTCATTTGTATCTGTTTCTGTCTGACATAAATGTTTGTCTACTCTACTCCTCACAATTCAACCAGGAAGGAAGAGAGACACAAGATAAAAACTAAACTCGTTGCCATCTGGTTCTATGCCCATTAATGGTCCAGAAGCAGGGCCATACAACGCCTGCTTTACAATGCTCCACCCATCTAGCCTCATCACTTTCTTTTCTTAAACTGAAGACCCTGATCACGTTCCTCACTAGATTAACTCAAATAATGAACACTGACGTCGCTGTCTGACTCGCCAACATCAGTATCAAATGTCGGTTCAAACAGACCTCACCGATTTTCACCATTTTCCATGATTTATCAACCTCTGAGAAATTTCATAGGCTGAAAATGAAGGCTTTTGACATGAAGTTCTCCAAATAACCGGGATCAGAGGAACAGAAAGGCTGCGTATTTGCGTAAATACTCAACTGAAAATCACCAAATACTCAATTAATTTCAAATCAATGCGTGACAAAACTCAATTAAAATTCAGGATACTCAATTGAACTTATAACGTCTGCATAAGGAATACTGACTGTGGTCGTTATTCAATTAAAATACTATCCTTTGCGTACCAATGACCATACCTATGCATGTATGTATTCTCCCAGAATTAAAGTAGTTCTGTAGTGAAAACCTGAACAGAATCAGTGCGCGCATTTGACAAATAGAATGCACTCGGAACAGCTCAGTTATTTTCTATAATCCGAGCCCTGGCGGAATAATACGAGTAGTTACAAGTGAGACGTAATGCACAACATGACGAAAACATATTCTTAAAAAACAACAACACGGTTATCGTAAAAATTGTTTTACAAATGTGCTTTGACGCACTTTGATAAAACAAGCCCTTATGAATAAAACAAACCCTTATGAATATAAAAAAATGTATCTAGTGTATTTAAAAATATATAATCTGTGATCATATTTAAGCGTTTCTTGGACACACCGTATAATATTCCCGACACCGTCTAATATTCCCGGCAAAATGTCATCCACAATGAATAAACGTTGGAGGTAGGAAAGTTCAATTTAAACCTCAAACGAATGATGTCACAGCTTATTTTAAATGTAAACCATGTAACGTTACGTAGATTTCAATTGTGTCGATCGTCTGAGACGTATTGTCAGGAATTCTGGGCAGTATTTCTTACGACAAACCAAAAGGTTCACCGGGGGTAAATTTTATCAGTCCAGGATGGGAAAAGTTAATTTCGAGTTAATGCAGGGGATTAAACTGTTGTTGTTGTCATACTCGGCCCTTCGGACAATAAAACAGTGCCAAAGTTTTTTGTGTTTTTTTTATACGCCCACCTAATAAAGGTGGTCGTATATTGTCGTGGCCCTGTCCGTCCGTCCGTTCGTTCGTTCGTTCGTCCGTCAACATTTTGTTTGTTCAGTTTTCTGGGACAGATATTAATGAAACTTCACACAAATGTTTAATGCATCAAGAATCGAAGCTGAGTCGATTCTGAGGTTCATTTGATTTGTCGTTTCGGAGTTATGGCCCTTTTACTTAAAAAATAATGCAAATACATGCAAATAGTTTGTCCGCTGTTTTCTGGGAAAACTATTTGAGAGATATTAATGAAACTTCACACAAATGTTTAATGCATCAAGATCTGAAGCTGAGTTGATTCTGAGGTTCATTTGATTTTTCATTTCAGAGTTATGGCCCTTGTCCTTAAAAAATATGCAAATAGTTTGTCCGCCGTTTTCTGGGAAAACTATTTGAGAGATATTAATGAAACTTCACACAAATGTTTAATGCATCAAGATCTGAAGCTGAGTTGATTCTGAGGTTCATTTGATTTTTCGTTTCGAGTTATGGCCCTTGTCCTTAAAAAATATGCAAATAATTTGTCCGCCGTTTTCTGGGAAAACTATTTGAGAGATGTTAATGAAACTTCACACAAATGTTTAATGCATCAAGATCTGAAGCTGAGGCGTTTCTGAGGTTCATTTGATTTGTTGATTCGGAGTTATGGCCCTTTTACTTAAAAAATAATGCAAATACATGCAAATAGTTTGTCCACTGTTTTCTGGGAAAACTATTTGAGAGATATTAATGAAACTTCACACAAATGCTTAATGCATCAAGATCTGAAGCTCAGTTGATTCTGAGGTTCATTTGATTTGTCGTTTCGGAGTTATGGCCCTTGTCCTTAAAAAATATACAAATAGTTTGTCCGCTGTTTTTTGGGAAAACTATTTGAGAGATATTAATGAAACTTCACACAAATGTTTAATGCATCAAGCTCTGAAGCTGAGTCGATTCTGAGGTTCATTTGATTTGTCGTTTCGGAGTTATGGCCCTTTTACTTAAAAAATAATGCAAATACATGCAAATAATTTGTCTGCTGTTTTCTGGGATAACTATTTGAGAGATATTATTGAAACTTCACACAAATGTTTAATGCATCAAGATCTGAAGCTGAGTCGTTTCTGAGGTTCATTTGATTTGTCGTTTCGGAGTTATGGCCCTTTTACTTTGCAAATAGTTTGTCCGCTGTTTTCTGGGAAAACTATTTGACAGATATTAATGAAACTTCACACAAATGTTTAATGCATCAAGATCTGAAGCACAGATTAGAAAATGTCAACACTTAAAAGGCATGTTGAACCGGAGAAAGTTTGCAAGTGGGCGTATTATGTACCGTATGCGGTACTCTTGTTAAAAGTGTAGATGAATGCGCTGCTTCATGTCGGTCAACATAAATGGTTTTGTTCTACACTTTCTAAAAGCTCACAAATGTGTGATGTTTGAAACTAAATGACCCAATGACCTCATTATCAAGCAGACCTAGATCAGAGTAGGAGCTGTCTGATCTGGCTCTATTTGAATAGGCATTCATATATGAGGGAAAGAGTATAGATAAAATATTATGTATGTTTCACTTGAAGAAACTGTAGAGTCTGATCTATTACAATTTCATAAGCAAACAGAGTAGACCCTGATCAGAAGGCTCATATAGGAGCCATCTGATCTGGGTCTACTCTGTTTTCAAATGTGTGAAAAAGCGTTTATATGAAGGAAAGGGTTAACTGTTGTTCAGTATCATGTATAAAGCATTTATTATCAGATGTTCAGAATAGAAAGTATGTAATGATCTAAAAAGGTACAAGTTTATGTCTGAGCTAAATAGCTAAAGATCCATTCAAAATTTACTAGAATATTACTTGCTTTGAACACCATTTATATGTACCATGACACAAAAAACAATGACTTACACTAGTGGTGTCCCGATAATCGATTATAATCGAAAATCAGTCGAGCTCAGCCACAAACCAAGCGCTCGAGCGCGACTTGGCTGTTTCCGATTAATTGGAAAATGGAGAATCACGGAAATAACCTAAGTTATTTGTAATCTTATGCATTATTTTTTCATATTTTCGTGGTATTTCAACACAAAAACTATATCACGATTCCTATATTAAGTATATTTGCTATTAAATGAACAACCAGGGTTTGAACTTAGCGCTCGCATACTCGCGAAATGCCAGTAGAAAATGAAAATTGAGAGTTGAAATTTCAAGCACAGGAAAAAGAATGCGTGTGCTTTTTCGAACATTAAAATACGATGTTATTGAGATCTAAAGATTTATATCATAAACAGTCATTGTGTCAATCAGTTACCGACAGAAACTGCCCTTTTAATCCTTAAATATCCGAATTGTTCCTTTTTTTTACTCCATCCTACCGTTACTATTTATAGTATCCGTGTGGGGAAAACCCCATTGAAGCTGCACGCGCCCCATTACTTTAGCCCGGTTTGCATTGCGTATACATCATAAGTCGCATATCAAAACGGGGTACCAGTATCGCTTAGCAACTGTATGCGACCATTTTAGGTGATGGAAACCAAACACGATGATGTCAAATCAAATAATTGATTTGTTTTGTAAAACCAAAACCAAAACTTTAAAAGAAAATGACAGATGATGGAGAGACAAAAAAGATCGCCATTTAATAAATATTTTTAACCTTGATATACGAAGTCATCTGCAGGCTGTCAGATCTACCGAAAATCATTAATTCAGGTAGAAACAGCCGGTAACACAGTTTTATAAAATTTATTTTATTTGCAACTTCCACAAACTAAACTAAACACAAAAACAGCATGTGAAACATTTGAATAACATTAGAACAATACAAGTAATTAATCTTCAAACGCTTCCATTCAAAACTTTTCTGTATTACACAGTAGATTCTACACTTGTTACACAGTAACCGATTCCGATTATAATCGAAGCTTAGTCGGTTGGCATGAACCGATTATCGATTATGAAAATCCAGCCGATTCCCATCACTAACTTACACTTACTCAGTGTTTTTATTGTTGATCAGATCAACCTTTATAAGGCTCTTATATCTTTGCAAAGTTTGCTTTGTGATCTCCCAGCTACATTTAGTTACTAGGAAGACAAGTAAGTGTTGTTACTCACTTAACCCTTTCCCTCATATAAACGTGTTTTCACGCATTTGCAAACAGAGTAGACCCAGATCAGACGGCTCCTAGAGGAGCCGTCTGATCAGGGTCTACTCTGTTTGCTAATAGAATTTTAAAGATTTGTTTTTACTTTCTAAAATGGCTACAATGTTCCATTTTCCATATTTCATTATAACTATTTTGGCCATGAATATGCAGTAGGTACTGAAAAATGAAATAAACATAGAACAGGGAAAGGGTTAAATTAAGATCGAGGGGGTGATACTCAATTAAAATCAAACTGGTGGGGTAACGGATATTTGATTTAATACTCAATTGATTTTTCTAAATACTCAATTACTACGAAAAGTAAGGGGTATTCACTCAATTCAATCAAAAGCTTATATGTTCCTCTGCGGGATATATAAGCTGTTTGCAGTGATGTGTTATCGAGGCACATAGGTTGAATGAGTAAAAGTTAGTGGATAAGACACCTGCAGGCTTGATTGCTGAGTATCACTCTGAATGTACCTTATTGAATCTTTGTTAACCTTACCATACTTTGTATTTTATTTTCTTTGCAGGGGACCATCACTTATACAGTATTTAAATAATTTACCTCCTGTGAGTCGTGCACATGACAAGCCTCTACGTATACCTGTTGTAGATAGATACAAGGATATGGGCACCATTCTCATAGGAAAAGTGGAATCTGGAACAGTTTTAAAGAACCAGACGGTTGTACTTATGCCAAACAAGGTAACCACTTGATGAATGTCCCTTCTTCCAAATCCCCAAAAAAGAAAAAGGACAAGAAGCTAGTTCCTGTTATACCTCCATCCTGACTAAATGTATTTTCATTAATCAATAATGAAAAATTGCATAATACAATGGAATTGTAGAGGACTAAAGGCAAATTATAATGAAATTCTTCTGATGCTGAATAAATATGACCCGGCCATAATATTTCTTCAAGAAACATTCTTGAAGGACACTGATCAAGTCAACTTTAGAAATTATTCTATTTATAATCATATTTTTAACGATGGTGAAAGAGCTGCTGGCGGCTCATCAATTATTGTGAACAACTCTGTTGTTCATAGTCTTTTACCTATTAAGACTAATTATTATGTATCCCCCATTTATGGGGAGACATATTGTTTTTGCCAGAGTTGTCTGTCTGTCCGTCCATCCGTCGCAAACTTGTGTCGCGCGTATCTCTGAAACCAGTTGGGCTAGAGTCACCAAACTTCACAGGAATGTTCACCAGCATGAGTTGTTGTGCACCTGGGGTTTTTGAATTGTCTCCCTCTGATAACTTTGGAGTTATTGCCCCTGATGACCTAAAATTGGAAAAACTTTGTGTCGCGCGTATCTCTGAAACCGCTAGTACTAGGGTCACCAAACTTCACAGGAATGTTCACCAACATGAGTTGTTGTGCACCTATGTTTTTTAATTGTCTCCCCCTGATAATTCTTGAGTTCAGGGTTGCCACGCGTCAGGGAAAAGTCAGGGAAATTGAATTTTTTTTCAAAGTCAGGGAATTTTGAGAACTGTCAGGGAAATTTTAAAATATAGGCAAATGTCAGGGAATTATCAGGGAATTTTGAAAAACATCAGAATGAAGGTCATATATTTTAAATTTTCATAATGTATTACAGAAATTCTGACAGAAACACCAAATTTTGCGATGTAATGTGTCAGGAAACTTTGAAAAATTATGTCAGGGAAATGTCAGGGAATTGTCAGGGAATTTTGTTTACTTTGGTTTGTGGCAACCCTGGAGTTATTGCCCCTGATATGAACACTTAAATTTTTACAAACTTTGTGTCACGCGTATCTCTGAAACCAGTTGTAGATAGGATTGTTCACTAGTTGTTTTGCTCTTGGGTTTTTTAATTGTCTCCCCCTGATAACTTTGGAGTTACTGTCCCTTATGACTTAAAATAAGAGAAACTTTACTTTGTGTCGTGTGTATCTCTGAAACCACTAGTACTAGAGTCACCAAACTTCACAGGAATGTTGACGAGCATGTGTTGTTGTGTACCCGGGGTTTTGAATTGTCTCCCCCTGATAATGTTGGAGTTATTGACCCTGATGACTTAAAATTAGACTTAAAATTAGACCCTGATAAGTTTGGAGTTACAGGCATTACACTTGTATATTGGAAAGAGGATGGGAGGGGGAGATATCTGTTTTTGTGACAAAACAAACCTCTAGTTTACAAGTTGTTACTGTCAGTTGTTACTACTTGACGCCCTTATTGAACAATTGCCTACCCCATTTATACTGTTAGGGGATTTTAACAGTCATAATCCTCTATGGGGATCTTCAAATACAAATGCTTTGGGTAGGATTGTTGAGGATATTGTTGGCGAGCACGATTTGTGCATCTTCAACAATAAGTCCCCAACCTATATTCACCCGGCATCAGGAACTTTTACTTGCATTGATCTTTCTATTTGTTACCCAACCATTTACTTGGATTATGATTGGAAAATTGGTGATGACCTATGTGGAAGTGACCACTTTCCAATATTTCTAAACCATATTGCTTCTCCAGTCGAGGAAGGTGTTCCTCGCTGGAAACTCAAGAAAGCAAATTGGGAAAAGTTTGAAATATTGTGTAGGGAAAAGATAAGATCAGATGTATTTGAAAATTGTGATGACCCCATTGAAACATTTATATCCATTTTATATTCAGTGGCAGAAGAATGCATTCCAAATGCATTCCAAAGTCCTCATCAAACCCTAAGAAACCTCCTAAACCGTGGTTTGATGATGAATGTAAGGAGGCTATTAGAAAGCGTAAAGCAGCTCTTAGAAAATTTAAATTCAGTCCTACTCAGGAAAATTTAGTATTTAGGGCTAAAGCTCGTCGAACTATTAAGACTGTTAAATCGCAGTCTTGGAAGAAATATGTTTCTAAATTAAATTGTCGTTCATCAGTAAAGAAGGTATGGGATGAGTTGTAGCGAAATACTTTACAGTGCGCCGTTGAGCCCTACATGACCTCCATGTAATTCACATCAAAAACGTATTGTAGATAATATTCCTTTGAAATTTGGCATGGTGGTGTATATATAATGTATGTAATCATGATAAAAATTTGAGCAACCTACAACCAGTTATATTTGTTTTGTTAAAATAATCCACGATTTACTGGGACAGCCCTCGTATGTGGGCAAATGTCCGGGTGACAAAAGTCCGTTTATCGGCTGGACCGGTTGGGATTTGAAAATTTCTAGAGCCCTGTCCACAGCAGATTTCAATATAATTTGTAGGAATATATCTTAAGCGACCCTTGACAAAATTTGTTAAAATCCTAGCCACCTTGGGTAGGGCTATATTTTTCCTACAAATTATATAGGGATAATTTCAAAAATCTTTTTTAACATCACTAGGTGGGTTTGAATGTGAAAATTTGTGTATGTTCATGAATGTCATATATGTGTTATACAGGTTGAATTTAATGATATTGTTAAAAAAAAATGCCGCACTGGCTGTAAAGAAAAATTCCTCCTGTCATCAGCGAAAATAGTAAAATGAAAGTAAATAAATTCTCTTAGAAAATGAAATATTGCTACTATACTGTTCTAAAATCTTGTTTCAGTGTCAGCTGAAAGTTATGCAGTTGTGGTCATATGATGAAGATGCAGAGGAGGCCCATCCAGGAGAAAATGTGAAGTTAAAAGTGTCTGGGGTAGAGGAGGAGGTAACACACTACTACTGTTTAAACCTTTACACTATGCAAATTCATGTAAGAAATGATGGCATCATGAATATTAATTTATAGCTGAAAAGAATGACATATGAACACAGGCAGTTTTTATTATGGCAGAAAATGTTGAATCGGATTCATGTTATTATCCCCCACCGCATAGCGGAGGGGGGTTATAGGAATGGCCTCCGTCCGTCCGTCCGTCCGTCCGTCTGTCCGTCCGTCCGCACTCACCAATGGGTAGTTGTGTGACTTTTTCTAACTAGTCGCACAAGTAAAATCATTAACCTGGCCATCTCTTGTGACATTAACCTGGCCATTTCTTGTGACATTAACCTGGCCAGTTGTGGGACATAATGTTAGGGTTAGGGTTAGCTTCCAGATCATTTATTTCCAAAGTTAGAGCCAAAAATAGTTTTTCTTGTGGGACTAGTCCCACAAGAAAAGATCAAAGGAAAAAGTCACACAACTACCCATTTGTTAGTATGTCCGTCCGTCTGTCCGTAACAATTTCGTGTCCGCTCCATATCTCCTATACCCCTTGAAGGATTTTCAAGAAACTTGCCTCAAATGTTAACCAAGTTGAGAAGATGTGCAGAACATATGTGGCAGATATGTCGACTCAAGGTCAAGGTCACATTTGAAGGTCAAGGGTTTTAACCTTCAATTTCCATTGCATTTTTGTGTCCGCTCCATATTTTCTAAACCCTTTGAAGGATTTTCATAAAACTTGAGTCAAATGTTAACCAAATTAAGACGATGTGCAGAACACATGTGGCAGTCATGTCGGCTCAAGTTCAAGGTCACATTTGAAGGTCAAGTGTTTAAACCTTCAGTTGCCATTACAGTTTCGTGTCCGCTCCATATCTTCTAAACCCTTTGAAGGATTTTCATAAAACTTGAGTCAAATATTAAATGAATTGAGACGATGTGCAGAACCCATGCGGCAGTCATGTTGGCTCAAGGTCAAGGTCACGTTTGAAGGTCAAGTGTTCTAACCTTTAATTTCGGTTACATTTTCGTGTCCGCTCCATATCTTCTAAAGCCTTTGAAGGATTTTCATAAAAGTTTAGTTAAATGTTAGCTAAATTGAGACGATGTGCAGAACACATGTGCCAGTCATGTCGGCTCAAGGTCAAGGTCACATTTGAAGATCAAGTGTTCTTACCTTCAATTTCAATTATAGTTTCGTTATCTCCTATACCCCTTAAAGGATTTTCAAGAAACTTGCCTCAAATGTTAACCACGTTGAGACAATGTGCAGAACATATGTGGCAGTCATGTCGGCTCAAGGTCAAGGTCACATTTGAAGGCCAAGTGATTTAATCTTCAATTTCCATTACATTTCGTGACCGCTCCATATCTTCTAAACCATTTGAAGGATTTTCATAAAACTTGAGTCAAATATTAACCGAATTGAGATGATGTGCAGAACACATGTGGCAGTCATGTCGGCTCAAGGTCAAGGTCAAATTTGAATGTTGGGTTCTTACCTTCAGTTTCCATTATATTTGTTTCCGCATACTATTTTCTTAACAACTGGAAGGTATCACCTTAAGGTCAATGTCTTAATTTAGGTGGCGGCGGTGGGGGATATAGCTGTCCTTTGGACTGCCTTGTTTCATAAGAAAATAGCAGACCCTGATCAGATGGCTCCTAAAGGCGCTGTCTGGTATGGGTGTGCATTAAATGTGTATTTATGGAGTAAAGGGTTAAAGTACTATGATAACAGGATAACAAAGGATTATTTCAGGTTATCACTGAGGCGTAGATTGTATTCACTAAAGCACTTTTTATACCCCCCTTTTTATCCCCCACCGCATAGCGGAGGGGTGTTATAGGAATGGCCTTCGTCTGTCTGTCTGTCTGTCCGTCCGTCCGTCTGTCCGTAACAATTTCGTGTCCGCTCCATATCTCCTATACCCCTTGAAGGATTTTCAAGAAACTTGCCTCAAATGTTAACCAAGTTGAGACGATGTGCAGAACATATGTGGCAGATATGTCGGCTCAAGGTCAAGGTCACATTTGAAGGTCAAGGGTTTTAACCTTCAATTTCCATTGCATTTTTGTGTCCGCTCCATATCTTCTAAACCCTTTGAAGGATTTTCATAAAACTTGAGTCAAATGTTAACCAAATTAAGACGATGTGCAGAACACATGTGGCAGTCATGTTGGCTCAAGTTCAAGGTCACATTTGAAGGTCAAGTGTTTAAACCTTCAGTTACCATTACAGTTTCGTGTCCGCTCCATATCTTCTAAACCCTTTGAAGGATTTTCATAAAACTTGAGTCAAATATTAAATGAATTGAGACGATGTGCAGAACCCATGCGGCAGTCATGTTGGCTCAATGTCAAGGTCACGTTTGGAGGTCAAGTGTTCTAACCTTTAATTTCCGTTACATTTTCGTGTCCGCTCCATATCTTCTAAAGCCTTTGAAGGATTTTCGTAAAAGTTTAGTTAAATGTTAGCTAAATTGAGACGATGTGCAGAACACATGTGCCAGTCATGTCGGCTCAAG
The DNA here is from genome assembly GCA_963576725.1 of Azorinus chamasolen. Taxonomy (NCBI): domain Eukaryota; kingdom Metazoa; phylum Mollusca; class Bivalvia; order Cardiida; family Solecurtidae; genus Azorinus; species Azorinus chamasolen. Next base: position 36,684,545 of record OY755236.1, on the reverse strand, counting down.
GTCAAGGTCACACTTGAAGATCAAGTGTTCTTACCTTCAATTTCCATTATAGTTTCGTTATCTCCTATACCCCTTAAAGGATTTTCAAGAAACTTGCCTCGAATGTTAACCACGTTGAGACAATGTGCAGAACATATGTGGCAGTCATGTCAGGTCAAGGTCACATTTGAAGGCCAAGTAATTTAATCTTCAATTTCCATTACATTTCGTGTCCGCTCCATATCTTCTAAACCATTTGAAGGATTTTCATAAAACTTGAGTCAAATATTAACCAAATTAAGACGATGTGCAGAACATATGTGGCAGTCATGTCGGCTCAAGTTCAAGGTCACATTTGAAGGTCAAGTGTTTAAACCTTCAGTTGCCATTACAGTTTCGTGTCCGCTCCATATCTTCTTAACCCTTTGAAGGATTTTCATAAAACTTGAGTCAAATATTAAATGAATTGAGACGATGTGCAGAACCCATGCGGCAGTCATGTTGGCTCAAGGTCAAGGTCACGTTTGAAGGTCAAGTGTTCTAACCTTTAATTTCCGTTACATTTTCGTGTCCGCTCCATATCTTCTAAAGCCTTTGAAGGATTTTCATAAAAGTTTAGTTAAATGTTAGCTAAATTGAGACGATGTGCAGAACACATGTGCCAGTAATGTCGGCTCAAGGTCAAGGTCACATTTGAAGATCAAGTGTTCTTACCTTCAATTTCCATTATAGTTTCGTTATCTCCTATACCCCTTGAAGGATTTTCAAGAAACTTGCCTCAAATGTTAACCACGTAAAACCCAACTCACTCACTCAAATGTTAACCACGTTGAGACAATGTGCAGAACATATGTGGCAGTCATGTCGGCTCAAGTTCAAGGTCACATTTGAAGGCCAAGTGATTTAATCTTCAATTTCCATTACATTTCGTGTCCACTCCATATCTTTCAAACCATTTGAAGGATTTTCATAAAACTTGAGTCAAATATTAACCGAAATGAGATGATGTGCAGAACACATGTGGCAGTCATGTCGGCTCAAGGTCAAGGTCACATTTGAAAGTCGTGTTCTTACCTTCAGTATCCATTATATTTGTTTCCGCGTCCTATTTTCTTAACAACTGGAAGGTTGAATGTCAACCACGTTAAAACCCATTGTATCACCTTAAGGTCAATGTCTTAATTTAGGTGGCGGCGGTGGGGGATATAGCTGTCCTTTGGACTGCCTTGTGAAAAAATGGGGGGTATATTGCTTTGCACATGTCGGTCGGTCGGTAGATCGATAGTTTCCGAACGATAACTAATAAACGACTTGGCCTAGAATCTTCAAACTTGCTGTTGTGGTTGGTCATGACAAGTAGATGACCCCTATTGTTTTTGAGGTCACTAGGTCAAAGGTCAAGGTCACCATGACCTAAAATGGTAAACTAGTTTCCGATCAATAACTGCTCACGGGTTTGGCTTGGGATCTTCAAACTTGCTGTGGTGGTTGGTCATGACCACTAGATGACCCCTATTGATTTTGAGGTCACTAGGTCAAAGGTCAAGGTCACCATTACCTTAACTGGTTAAATGGTTTCCGATCAATAACTGCTCAAGAGTTTAGCTTAGAATCTTTAAACTTGCTGTGGTAGTTAGTCATGACCACTGGATGACCCCTATTGTTTTTGAGTTCACTAGGTCAAAGGTCAAGGTCACCATGACCTTAACTGGTAAAATGGTTTCTGATCAATAACTGCTCAAGGGTTTGACTTAGGATCTTCAAATTTGCTTAGGTGGTTGGTCATGACAACTAGATGAGTCCTATTGTTTTTTAGGTCACTAGGTCAAAGGTCAAGATCACCATGACCTTAACTGGTGAAATGGTTTGCGATCAATAACTGCTCAAGGGTTTGGCTTAGGATCTTCAGATTTGCTGTAGTGGTTGGTAAATGACCACTAGATGACCCCTATTGTTTTTAGGTCACTTGGTCAAAGGTCAAGGTCACCATGCTCTTAACTGGTTAAATGGTTTCCAATCAATAACTGCTCAAGGGTTTGGCTTAGAATCTTCAAACTTGCTGTGGTAGTTGGTCATGACAACTGGATGACCCCTATTGTTTTTGAGGTCACTAGGTCAAAGGTCAAGGTCACCATGACCTTAACTGGTAAAATGGTTTCTGATCAATAACTGCTCAAGGGTTTGGCTTAGGATCTTCAAATTTGCTTAGGTGGTTGATCATGACAACTAGATGAGCCCTGTTGTTTTGTAGGTCACTAGGTCAAAGGTCAAGGTCACCATGACCTTAACTGATGAAATAGTTTGCGATCAATAACTGCTTAAGGGTTTGGCTTAGGATCTTCAAACTTGCTGTGGTGGTTGGTCATAACCAATAAATAACCCCTATTGTTTTTTAGTTCACTAGGTCAAAGGTCAAGGTCACCATGACCTTAACTGGTGAAATGGTTTCCAATCAATAACTGCTCAAGGGTTTGGCTTAGGATCTTCAAACTTGCTGTGGTGGTTGGTCATGACAACTAGATGACCCCTATTGATTTTGAGGTCACTAGGTCAAAGGTCAAGGTCATCATGACCTTAACTGATGAAATGGTTTCCAATTAATAACTGCTCAATGGTTTGGTTCGGGATCTTCAAACTTGCTGTGGTAGTTGGTCGTGACCACTAGATGACCCCTATAGTTGTTGAGGTCAAAGGTCAAGGTCACCATGACCTTAACTTGTGAAATGTTTTCAGATCAATAAATGATCAGTGGTTTGGCTTAGGATTTTTATAGTTGATGTGGTGATTAGTCATGACTGCTAGATGACCTCTATAGTTGAGGTCACTAGATCAAAGGTCAGGGGGTCTGGGGGGTATACCTGTTTTACAAACATCTCTTGTTAAACTCTTGACTTGCTAGCGGTAAAGTCATAATAACCTATGTAAGTCTGTGTCTTATCAGGATCCAAACTATTTGTTACCAATTTGTTTTTAGCTCACCAGAGCACAAAGTTTTGTGATCACCTGATGTTCATCGTCTGACGGCGTTTGTTGTCCGTCGTCATCAATTTGAACTTTTAAAATCTTCTCCTGAATCTACAGGGTTTTCAGCTTTCATCTTTGGCACAAAGCATCATCTGTAGGACCTCTACAAAAGTTATATAAATTATGTCCCTGAGGTCAAAATTGGCCCCGCCCCAGGGGTGGCCAGTTTTCAATAGTAACATATAGTGAAAACTTTGAAAATCTTCTTCTGAAACTGGAAGGTTCTCAGCTCTCATATTTGGCACATAGCATCATGTGTAAGTCCTCTACAAAGTTATATTTAAATCATGCCCCTGGGGTCAAAATTGGCCCCATCCCAGGGATGGCCAGTTTCAATAGAAACATATACAGTAAAACCCCTCTAAACCGGAATTCTAGTAGAGAAGAATTTGGATACCTTTAGGCAGGTGGCTGCTTAATGCAGGGTGAAAGTCATGCAGAAAGCTCCTAGAGGAGCTTTCTGCATGACTTTCACCCTGCATTTAGCTGCCACCTGTCTCCAAGACATATTTACGCTAAATTTAGCGTCCGGTTTAGAGGGGTTTCACTGTAGTGGAAACTTTGAAAATCTCCCAGGGATGGCCAGTTTTCAATAGAAACATATAGTGAAAACTGAAAATCTTCTCCTGATTGTCTGGTGAGCAATATCAGGGCCATCATGGCCCTCTTATCTTCTCAATGCTATTTCTCAGCAACAACTGATTTCTTCAACAAATATTTGAGAAGCTTTATATATAATCAGTTGGAGATGCACATACATATTTGGAAAGTATTGGTTTCTATGGTAACCAAATGGTGGGCTCTGATTTGTCGAAATTTAGATATTGTTGGATGTGTTTCGAAAGAGTTGGTTGCCATGGTAACGGATTGATGGCCTGGCTGGTCACAATTTAGATTTACAATTTTGCTGAAAATTTGTTATGTAGGGGTATTTGGGTCGACCAAACTTAATGGCAAGAATTTCAGAAGTGTTGGTTGTCATGGTAATCTGTTGGTGGTCTGCAAATTATTTGTTGCTCATCTATACCTGTTATCTGTTCCATTTGGGAGACACCCTGTAATGGAAGCTATTGCAATTAGATCTTGTTCTAGATGGGGGTTTTTTGTTTTTTTTATCTCATCTGTTTTCGGTGAAAAAAGTCTAGCTATTGTGATCACCGGGTCTTAAGGCGTTGGTGTGCAAAGCTGATAAATAAAAAAAATATAAGAGGTATCAACATAAAACTTCATAGGTTGGTAGATCTCTTTGAAGAGAAGTGTATGCAGTGGACAAGCACCAAATCAGACGAGCGTTGGCGTCACACGTGGCTCTTGTTTTACACATATATTTAATAAGAAAAGTGTTTTTTGCAAGAAGACAAAACTTTCATGTGTTTGATACGTAAATTTCACCAATGTATTAGTGCTAATTTGGGTCGCATTTGAGTTCCCTAACTCTTTGACATAAGTCGATTATATTTTATTGTACAATAAAAATTGATAGGTATCGACAAAAACAGTTTATTTGAAGAGAAGTGTATGCAGTGGACAAGCACCAAATCAGACGAGCGTTGGCGTCACACATGGCTCTTGTTTTACACATATATTTAATAAGAAAAGTGTTTTTTGCAAGAAGACAAAACTTTCATGTGTTTGATACGTAAATTTCACCAATGTATTAGTGCTAATTTGGGTCGCATTTGAGTTCCCTAACTCTTTGACATAAGTCGATTATATTTTATTGTACAATAAAAATTGATAGGTATCGACAAAAACAGTTTATTTGAAGAGAAGTGTATGCAGTGGACAAGCACCAAATCAGACGAGCGTTGGCGTCACACGTGGCTCTTGTTTTACACACATATTTAATAAGAAAAGTGTTTTTTGCAAGAAGACAAAACTTTCATGTGTTTGATACGTAAATTTCACCAATGTATTAGTGCTAATTTGGGTCGCATTTGAGTTCCCTAACTCTTTGACATAAGTCGATTATATTTTATTGTACAATAAAAATTGATAGGTATCGACAAAAACAGTTTATTGTGCATCACAGGCATTTTCGATGTAAGTTCAAATTGACAATCTTCATAAAAATGATTGAACATAAATGCCATGTTTTATGATTTTAGGGAAAATATGAGTTTATTATAGGGACTACCACTTTTAAATTGGTGTGTGGCTCTAAGTAATGGAAGCCGTACTCTTCATATGAATCTAAGATGTAACTACTAACTTTTCCTGTGGTTGTTTGTTGATTTCAGGATGTATCTCCTGGGTTTGTGATTTGTGTACCGGAGTCATTATGTACCACGGGTAGTTTATTTGATGCAAAGGTGAGCATAGTTATTCTATAAATATTTTATGTACACATGTACATGTATGTCATACCCCCACAAACGAAGTTTTGGGGTGGTATACTGGAGTCACCATGTCTGTTACGCTTATCCGGATCATAACTTCCGAAGTATAAAAGCTATTGACTTCAAACTTCATATATAGAGCACATTGACCGCAAGTACAGTGCACAAGGTTTGTAACTCTGTCTTCAGTATTTTTGGAGTTACTGCCCTTTGTTATTTTTCAGTTTTCCGGAGTTTTTTTCTAAACCTTTACAGATATTGAAGTGATATGTGGTATGTGGCTTTATTATAATGAGTTACAGATCAAGTTTGAATTTTGTTATGCTTCATTGATTTTTCACAGAAATACAGTGATTTTACTTAGAAATTTTCCGGAAATTCGGGTTTTCCGGAGTTTTTTTCTACACCTTTACAGATATTAAAGTGATATTTGGTATGTGGCTTTATTATAATTAGTTACAGATCAAGTTTGAATTTCGTTATGCTTCATTGATTTTTTACGGAAATACAGTGATTTTACTTAATTTTCCAGAAATTCAGGTTTTCCGGAGTTTTTTTCTTAACCCTTGCAGATATTGATGTGATATTTGGTATGTAGCTTTATAATAATGAGTTACAGATCAAGTTTGAATTTTGTTACACTAGATTGATTTTTAACGGAATAACAGCATTTTTACTTAGACATTTTTAGGAAATTTCAGGTTTTTCGGAGTTTTTTTCTAATCTGTAGCAGATATTGTAGTGATCTATTTCTATAACCCCCATCTCTGTGTCAAATGTGCTAGTGGGGGTATTCATCACCTTAATGGTAGTTCTAGTTATTTTTAAAAGTATTGAATAATCAATTCATATGAGATGGCTAGATGGACTGTGTCTGAGTAAAAGGAACATTTCAAAATTGAAAACTGCTAAGCCTGTAATTTATTGAAATGCCTTTCCAAATAGAGTAGACCCAGATCGGACATCTGTAGGAACTGTCTGAACAGTCTGCTCCGTTTACTAATGGAATAATATATATCTGATTCTATTGTTTTTGCTATAACCAGAAGTTTTTACTTATTCAGGCCTCTATCTACTTGAATTATTACAGTTTAACCTCTGATATTGGATCCAGACACATAAATGTAGATAAACAAGATATAAAGACAGGTGGTTGCTCACCCTTTACTCCTTTCCCTCATATAAACACCTTTTCATGCATCTGCAAACAGGGTAGATCCAGATCAGACGGCTCCTATAGGAGCCATCTGATCAGGGTCTGCTGTTTGCTAATGGAATTTGCTAGATCTTTTTCTTTAGTTTCTGAAATGGCCTTAATATTCCACCTTCCATATTTCATAATTATTTTGTCTACGAATAATCTGTAGGTATTGAAAATGTTTTGAGATTAATTGTTAGTGAAATTCAGAGGCAGAGGATTCGTCGCTAAACATGGAATGCAAGGGTCCGAAACCTCGGGAGTTAAAAGCCAAACATTTTATGAACTGCATGCGCATAAACTTCAACACAAAATATAAACAAACTTTGAGAAATTGGTGTAAACAAACTAGAAAATCAACACTTTAACTGTGTCATACCATTTTGTGGGAGTTTGCCCAAAATTATGGTTGATTTGTTTTTCTTGGCTGATTCCATGGATCATTACTAAAGCGTTCAACTACATCGATTAGACTGGTACACTAGTTTATCGCACTTAAACATGACGGTTAATACTGAAATTAAAGAACCAGTCTGGGGTATAAAACATAGACGCATTCGGGCCCAATTTGCAGTGCCAATTTTGCATTTCTTGACGAATTTGAACCGGCTAAAATCTGTTTTGAAGCGGCCATTTCTGCCACCGGCCGGCTCTTATTGAGAACAAGAATTCTTATCTGTATTTTGACAATGTCTGAACAATAGTTGTACAATAAAAGTTTCTGTAAGCAGCCACTTACTGATTACACCTACAAGTCTTAACCCTTTGTTGGATAGAGACGTCTTTTCACACCTTGGCAAACAGTAGACCCAGATCAGATGGATCTTGTTGGAGCTGTCTAATCTGGGACTGCTCTGTTTGTTTCTGCCATAATATTGATCTGATTCTATGGTTTCTATCATTGTCAAAACATGAGGTAAGGGTTAAAAATGCAGGTGATAAGAAACTCTTAGGAGCTGTATGCATTACTATAGGCATGCTTTTAGCTACCAGCTTTCTCAAAGAGCCAAATTTAGATTACCCTTTACCTAATGAAACCTACATACAGAGTAGACCCAGATCTGATTATTCCTATGGGTGTTGTCTGAAATAATATAGACATGATTCTAGTTTCTGTCATGGTAAATCATTCCCTTGTTCATAATGCCTTTTTAAATAGTCAGCTAATTGTACATTCATACATTCATTATTTCTTTCATAAAGTAAAGAATTAATGTTTTGTGATAAGATTAAAATGGGCTTTTTAATGGTTCTCACTACTAACTTTTATAAATTTGATGTACGCCATTTGGTATACTTGAAATTGATCCATGTATGTAACACAAAAATCTACATGAGAGTAAATACAGCAAAACCCCTCTAAACAAGAATTCTAGTAGAGAAAAAATTAGATACTTTTAGGCAGGTGGCTGCTTAATATAGGGTGAAAGTCATGCAGAAAGCTCCTAGAGGAACTTTCTGCATGACTCATGCTGCATTAAGCTGCCACCCGTCTCCAAGACCAATATTTATACTAAATTTAATGCCCAGTTTAGAGGGGTTTTACTGTATCTCCCATTTTGTTTTCCACAGATTGTGATATTGGAGCACAAGTCAATCATCTGTGCAGGCTACAGTTGTGTGTTACATCTTCACACATGTGCCGAAGAGGTCACAATCAAAAACCTTATCTGTTTAATAGACAAAAAAACTGGTAACAAGACTCCTGCACGGTTCATCATGCAGGATCAGATTGGTATAGTGCGGTTCCAAGTGAATGCTGGAATGATCTGTTTGGAGACATTCACAGACTTCCCACAGATGGGTCGATTCACATTACGAGACGAAGGTAGGCGAGCTTCCAGAACTGTCTGATCAATCTTATACCTGATAAAGATGTCTTTTGACTTCTTTGCAAACAGAATAGATCCAGATCAGATGGCTCTTGTAGAAGCTGTATGATTAGGGTTTGTTGTTTGTTCATGAACTAATATATATTTGATTTGATAGTTTCAGAAATTCAGACATCATTAAAAAATTCCCTTATGCTTGATGGCATTACAAAAAATCATTCATGCAGTAATATATTTTCTTTGAGAGGTGAAAAAATGGCAATTCGTATTATGAACTTCAAAGACTATAGTATTTGCAGGCCTTCCAGCAGCCACTCAAAAAAGTAAGAAAAAAGGAGGTTTTCTGACAGAAAAATAGGAAAAGTAGGCAAAGTAGGAGTATTTTTTGCAAAATATGTAATTATTAACAGCTTATATCTTACATAGAGGAGGCATTCTTAATGCAAAATCCTACCATTCTATGTGCCATATGGGATACATTAAGTAAATCAATGCTTTTAGTAGTTTCTGTTGCTGTTTTACATGGTTTCAGACTAGGGGTTAACAAGGGATAGGCCTGGGGTCAAGGGGGTGGCTTGAGCCCCCTTGTGGGTCCAGGGCAACGCCCTGGTAGGGGGACATTGAAAGATAGGTATTCTGGAAGGCTAGTCTGGGCCATTTCTATGTTTAAATCTTCCCTCAGCCTTTATTATGAAAGATGATGCACATCAAGGAGGAACATAATGCCACACTTTTCAGCAACAGAAACCAGCCAATTAGACATCATTTGTTCATTTTCTGCAAATATAACTAGTACAAAGATCATACTTTAATATATTTTTTTCAGACTTTATTTTTAAAAAAGTAGGAATAGTAGGAGAATTATAGGAAGAAGTAGGAAGCTATTTAAAAAGTAGGAACGCTGGAAGGCCTTAAATGAAAAATGTATGGTAATTGTTACAGGAATATGTAGTCCATTCAGTTTCAGTACTAATGTTATTTTTTCTCTTCTCTTACAGGTAAAACAATAGCAATAGGCCAAGTGTTGAAAATTGTGTCTAGGGACTAAATGTACTATTCATAATCTCATGAGTACTTGGAAGACAGCAAAAATAATGGATCATAAATCTTGAAAGTGACAGACTTTGTGGCATTACACCAGACATTCATTCATGCAGCTGCCTTGAGTATAAATGACATTTATTCACATTGAATATAAGTTGTCATCCCTTTGTTCATGTGGTGTTAGCTTCATTTTGGTGCTTATCTCCTTCGTGCAGATACAAGTTATGGGTTCTTCTTAGCCAGAGGTCCAGATAAGATGCTTAACCCTTTCCTCCATAAATATGCCTTTCTATGCCTCTGTAAAAGTCACTTTATGAAACTATTGTGATAAATAGAGCATTGCAAATGCTTTATCAGTGGTTTCAAAACTACACCATTCTAAACTTTTCCTTTTCTCTAGTAGATGCTCCTTTTCGGTAGATTGATTCAAAGAGGTTGTGTCTAAAAATAGCCCATGGAGGAAAGGGTTAGATTAAAGCATTTTCAAGAAAACTTCTTTATCTCTCCACCAAAGCCTATGTTGTGACCACTGTTTAGAAACTTCTCTTCAAGAGAGATGGAGAAATGATTATTTTAGTACAGTTAAACCCCTCTAATGTGACCACTTAATGAATAAACATGGTTGTCTTTATAAGCAGGTGGTTGCTTAATGCAGGATGAAAGTTTCGCAGAAAGCTCCTACAGGAGTTTTCTGCATAACTTTAGTCCTGCATTAAGCTACCACCTGCCTTTGCCACTGTGAATTATTCCCCTTTTTGCTGGTAGCATTAGAGGGTTTTTACTGTACTTGAGTAGAAACGTGTATCTGTTGCTCTGTTCAGCTGTAGGTAAGAGGCATATTTTGCTGTCCATACCATATTTCTCAATCAAGTCCTGCACTGTTGGTTAGTCATTTGAATTGAATTGCCTCTTTGAAGTGATTCTTATAACTTCCAACAGGGTAGGGTTTGGCAAAGAAACAGAAAGCATGTGTAATTGGTTTGTGATTACACCTCTTGTCTGGAGACTTTTATTCATTCAGAACTTTAACCCTTTACCTGATAGAAACACTTTTGCAAACAAAGTAGACCCAGATCAGATTGCTTCTGTTGGAGCCATCTGATGAGGATCTGCTTTGTTTGCTTTTAAAGCAATAATATAGATTTGATTGTACAGTTTCTGCCATGGCCAAAAATTCATGTGATATTATAAAATTTTAATTTTCTTGTCAGTATATCTAACAGGAATATTTTTGAAGTAAAGGGTTAATACTTGGAAACACAGTCTGTTGATAGCTGAAAATTGGTCTTATGTGCAAAGCCTGATCAATATCAGCATAAAACATTGTTGTGGATTGAATATTGATCATATAAATTGACTGAAGTACACATTGTCAAGTGATACAAACATGAAGAGGTCCCAAAAAGATTACTTAAAGGTCCGGAAGTCCAGTTGATCTAAGAGATGCCATCTTTTTTCTGTCTCGCTTATAACTTACTGCAAACTCTTAGTCAACCCCATCTGCAGTCATCAAATATTATTTTATCTTGTAAATACCCATTCTAACTGCAATCTAAACTAGAGTTTAGTTTTGGAATCCTAAACAGTTTCAGGAGTCATAAATAGAATGCAAGCATTCTTATAGAGACCTAAAAACCTTTATTCCCCACCAAAAATAAAGCTAGGCTTTATTTTTCAAAAGATTCACCACCTGCTACTCAAAGTAACAACTTGTCTGGATAGACCCAGATATAAAATAATTTGAATGGCTTCAAAATGACAACTGTTTTGCTTTGTAAAAAACATTTTCTGTCAAACAGCGTCAAGCCTGATGAGGCACAAATTTGCATGTATGGAGTAAAGACCAAATCTTTGTATGTCAGGATGTTTGGCTTTGCTGAACATTTGATCACAAAAGATGCTCAAAGGACTGCTTACTTTTCTATTCATTAGTTTACCTTATAGATAGCAAGTTTGAAGCTACCCTAATTACCCTAAACTTTGGCAACTAGTGCAGACCCAGACCAGACTGCTTCTGAAGGAGCAATTTAACCATGGTCTACACTATTAGCAATGGCTTTAGTTTCATTTAACTTTTTCCCTAATAGGGATGCCTTTTCATGCATTTGAAAACGGTAGACCCAGATCTGGTGGCTCCTAGGAATCGTCTGATCGGGGTCTGCTCTGTTTGCTTATGGAATTATACAGATTTGATTCTACAGTTTCTGTCAAAGCCAACAAATTCTAAGTTCATATACTATTATAAAATTCCAGCTAATCAATATTCATGATGGTCATTATTTTTTGCATGAATATTTGAGAATCACAATGATACAGAAGTGACTTCATCAGCTTTCTAAACCAGTAGAGTTGGGAGATTGGTTCTCTGAATAGTTTGAGTAATTAGGGTATGTATTTTTTAACCCTTTCCTCCTTTCAAACTATAAAATTCTAGTAAATGCTCTTTTTTGGTAGATTTGTTCAAAGAGGTTGTGTCTAAACATAGCCTATGGAGGAAAGGATTAAGTTCACATTGTCAGCCCACAGTGTCTACATTCATTAAATCTTTAAATGCTGAATTATTCCATCTGACAGTATTTAACAGTTAAGTTCATTTATATAAGAGGGTCAACTTGTTGAAGATTATTACAAGACCTTCAGTCTTCTGATCTGGTTCTGCTTTCGCCAGTGCTAGTTAACTTGTTTCCTACTTTGGAAGGGTAAGATTATTTATGCTAATGGGTACCATTTAAGTTTGCATATATTTAGAAGGGTTTATGCAGAAACTTAAATATTTTTCTATACTTAAAGGTAGAATAATGCAGTAGACATTAATTGGGTCAATTCTACTTTTTGTCTACACTTAACAAAAACCTACCTAATTAATCGAGTTATGATTAGTGTCCCTAAAAGTGCGTACGCAAACTATGTAGGCTCCAGAAGGAGCCCTCTGACTGGGTCTGTACTGTTTGCCTCGCACCATTTTCCAAAGGCCACATCTGCAAAACAATTCATGGAGAGAGAAAGACTATCACCGAGAGACTTTAACCCTTTCAGTGCTGAATAGCTCATCAGTGTTTAACTATAGAGTCCCTCAGTATGAAAGACTTGCACTTGTTGGAGGATTTAGAATGACAAACAGTGCAGACCCTGATCAGAGGGCCTCTCTTGGAGTCCTCTGATCTGGGTCTACACTGTTTGAAAATGACAATGCATGCATGTCTCACATTCTAATGGTTAAATAGGCTACAGTAAAATGGCGATAATCCGAGGACTGTCGGGAACTGAGAAAATGCTCGGATTACCGCTACCCTCGGATTATCCATGAATTCATACTTTGTGGATTCAACGTGTCAAATATATCGTACAGTGTATGCACACACATGTGTTGTTTGCCTACAGAATGCATAAAAGATAAATTGATATGTTTGCGTATTTTTAGAAAAGGCTCGTTCAACCAAACGCTTATTACAAGAGTAAACAATCTTCATTGAGTATTTCAGACGAATAACACCGAGTGTTCCGATTATTAATTAATTCAACTCGCTCTGATTTTTCTTATCACAAAACAGTACGGGAGCGAAGCGATATTGTTTTTAAACATCCAAAACTAAAATGAAATGTCGACGAATGGAAACTTAGGCAAACTAAAATCCATAAGTATGAGATTAGAAGCTACGGCTGTTCTATGTCTAATGGTTTGAAACCAAATTTGGATTTATTGTGAAGGGTCCGTTGAACGGAGCAAACTAGTGAAACTTCGGTCTCGGCTGTGAATGGTGTTTACCGTTTTCACTTATATATAAGTAAAGAATCGATGCATTATACACACTTATGCGCTCACAATTACTGCCAACATACGTGTATACTGCTGGACCCGGTGTTATTCACACATAGTAGCAAACTAACACAGTGGCACCTCTAATTGCTGGGGACATCAACAATGGAGGTGTGATAAATTGACTTCGAAGTGTCCGCGATGCATGCTCGGATTAGGCAGGTAATTTAATGAAGCAATTGATTGAAGGGACCGAGAAGCGTGCTCTAAAAATCGGATTATCAAGACTCGGATTACACGGTACATAGTTGTATTGAAATAATAGATTTCATGTCCGGACCATACAAATTCCCTCGGATTAGGCCATGTACTCGGAAAATCGCTCCTCGGATTATCGCCGTTTTACTGTATCTGTATCCTGGGCATTAATAGGATAAAATCCACAATTTAGATGTGCAGTTGTAATGATACGCATAGATGTAATTTGAAATGCTGTTGTAAATTCATAGTGAATTATTTGTTATTTCATGATTATTCAAGACAATAATTATGTCACTTTAATTGTGATCTATATGCATTTCAAACACATGAAAGTCTGCCTTTTTTTTCTTTTCTTTTTTCTTTTAAATTGGGTCACATATAGAAAGATATTGTTTGTATAGCCTTATGACAGATTTTTGTTCTGTCTGATTGTCAATATCTATTTTCATTTTTGTATAGCAACTTGAAACCTTTTTGATTATTTACCATTTAACCCTTTACCTGATAGAGAAATCTTTTCACACATTCACAAACAGAGTAGACCTAGATCAGACAGCTCCTGCAGGACACATCTGATAGAGTCTGCTGTGTTAGCTTATAAAATAATATAAACAGAGTTTACAGTTTATACTTCCATGGTCAAAAATACCTTGTCATATTGCCATTATAAGAATTCAGCTCATTAGTATTCATTGTGACTGTTTATGAATATTCCTGAGGTAGAGGGTTAATTGGGCTTGATTATTGCCATTTGATGTGTATGGTTGGACTAATTGCATATTTTATTGGGTAATATTACACAATATGTTTCACCAGCTTAAGCTGGTCCAAATCGATATTTATTTGATGAATACATTAAATCTGGGCTAAATATTATCGAATTTTTAGAATGTTTGGCAGCTTAATTCAAGGTGAAAATCATGCAGAAAGCTTCTCTGCATCACTTTCACATTGCATTAAGCAGTCACTTGCCTATAAAGTTCTCAATTCTTTGCTAAAAGTGATTAACCAGGTTTGACTATATAAAATTCGGGTGTTTTTACTTTATTCTGAGACATTATTTTCCCAAGAAAATATGAAAAATGAGACACAGATGATTATCGTTCTTTGCCTTTCATGGAGGTGTTTCCTTGGTAATAAATACACATAAACAGTGGAACCTTTTTATGGCAACCACTTAAAGAATTAACATGGAAGCTGCTTATACAGAATGAAAATAGTGCAGAAAACTCCGATTGAGTGTTTTGCATAATTTATGCCCTGTATTAAGCTGCCATCTGGTTTAACCCTTTCCCTGTTCTGTGTTAATTTCAAATTTACCTACTGAATATTCATGGACAAAATAGTTATAATGAAATTTGGAAGGCGGTACGTTATAGCCATTTAAGAAAGTGGAGACAGATCTTTCAAATTCTATTAGCAAACGGAGTAGACCCTGATTAGACGGCTCCTCTAGGAGCCTTCTGATCTGGGTCTACTCTGTTTGCAAATGCGTGAAAACACGTTTATATGAGAGAAAGGGTTAAAATCCACTTTTTGTAATAGAGAATTTTACTGTATTTGTAAAGCGTTTAGTAATTCAGGTTAATTTAGTGTTTAATGACATGATGCCCAGTAACTATCCTAAATACCTCAAGTATTCAGACTGACAGGCAAATAGCGCAAACCAGATCAAATTTGCTGCAAAAGGAACCATTTGATGAGGGTCTACACTGTGTACTATTATGTCAGTCTAATCTAAAGTTGTCACTCTGGTAACAGATTGAATTATGCAGCTTAAACAAGCCAGTGTTGATGGGAGATTGTGTGTTGAATATTTAGGGTAATTAGGATAAATATTTGATGTTGATCCAACTTGTTTGCCCTTTGTCAGTTGTACAGCAAGAAGTGTGGGTAAAATGGATGAAGTTTAAGAATAACACTACATGAGTTTGAATTGACATTGAGTTTAATTGGCAGTTTACAGGTTAGATTTGCTGCTGTTATCTAGTGAAACAAAAATTGTTTTAGCTGGTGTTGTTAACATTACAATTGTTGTTTGTTTTGGCTAACGGTAAGTATGCTTTTAAATATAAGTGCTCAACCAACAAGTGTTAGTTTGAAAGTGCTAGATGATAATATTGCTCTAGGTTGTTCTTTTGAAATTGATGCATTTTTTGTTTTGATGAGCTATTTTGACTGTTCACCATCCGACATCTGTGAAATACATGTCTTTGCTGTAACCCTTACATCCCTCTGCATGACTTTACTTTGCTAACAGAATGGATCCAGATGAGACGCTGAGTATTTCGGCTTCTCATCAGGATCCTAACTGTTTGACACTAGGTTGATGGTTTTTTAGCACATTAACAATTAGCAGTTAGTCAGTATGAACTGAAACTCGGCCTGGAACTCAATTTTCATCAATAGATTATGTCTACTTCAATTTTTAGCTTGTCTGTTTCGAAGAAATCACGACTTATTGTCGTAAATCCGGCGTCCGCGTCATCCGAAATCTTAACGTTGACCATAACTTCTTCAAATTTTCTTTTAATACCTTCATTTTTAGCTCGTCTGTTTCAAAGAAATCACGAGCTATTGTCGTAACCCCGGCGTCCTCGTCGTCGTTGTCGTCCGAAATCTTAACACTGACCTTAACTTCTTCAATTTTTCATTTATAACCATCATAAAACCGTAAAACTCAACTCACTCACTCACTCATTTTTGGTATGCATGTTCATCTTGACAATGACGACAGACGAACGTTGCACCCGCTTTCGGTGCTCTTGTTGGTGTGCATGTTCATCTTGACAATGACGACAGACAAGCGTTGGCACCCACTTGCGGTGGTCTTGTTGCATTTATCTTTCATTGTTCAAAACATGATCGGAGTGTCAAACAGTTTGAATGAGACACTAAGTCACATCTAGCCGTTTAGAAAGGCAGTAAGATACTTTAGTCATATACATGTAGTCTAAAAGAAGTTGTTTTCATTTGTATATCAATAGAAAAAGGTTTAAAGAAAAATGATGATAGATTCAATAGAAAAGTCCTTTTACAGACTTGCTGCCAACAGTGTTCAAGCCATTAGGATTTTTGACAAACGTTTGTTTTTGACTTATTTGCCTGAACATGTGGTGGCAAACTTTATACTATTCTACTTTATAACCATCAGCCAAATTTTAACCATCGAAATCGTGAATATTTATTAGCTGAATTTTGATAATGGCATATGAACACTGGAATGTTAGGCCATGCCAAAAACTAGAATCTGACCTATTTAAATTATTCTTATCTACAGCTCTGATCAGAACCTTTACAAAGAGTGTAGATGGGATGAGATTCAAAATAGCGAGCATTACATTTACATGTATGATCCACAGACACTGCAATTTGATTTTTGAAAATGAAAGAAAAAATTCTCATAATTAACTCCTTGCATGCTAATGGCATATCTGTGACAACTTGTGCAAACAGTTTGGATCTAGATAAGATGTCATGTAACCACATCTTATCTGGATTGACAATATAGAGTGCATTTCAGTTAATTTCTATTATAAGAGTTAAAGCAGACAATTCTTTCTGCTTACAATTGAGTTAGCGTGCTAAGAGGTAATTATGTCTCAGAATGGAATAGAGGCCGTTACTGAAATGGGAGAGACTGTTGCTGGAATAGCCGAGGCTGTTGCTGGAATAGTGAAGCCTATTACTTCGACATTCATTTTATGTTTTGTGTACCATGTATACCTCTTCAAATAGTCCATTAAAATGTTGATCATATAATGACTGACTTGTAGCTGCATGTTCCACTGCCAATAT
This sequence comes from Azorinus chamasolen, assembly GCA_963576725.1. Classification (NCBI taxonomy): domain Eukaryota; kingdom Metazoa; phylum Mollusca; class Bivalvia; order Cardiida; family Solecurtidae; genus Azorinus; species Azorinus chamasolen. Next base: position 36,667,313 of record OY755236.1, on the reverse strand, counting down.
CTGATTACATTTTGATTTCAACTACACAAGATGGCACCAGTTCAATTTACAGTTTGCCTTTGATGTAATAGCTATGTTATATAGTTTATCAGTCAGTTTTTCTTCTTCCAAATACACTTTATACTGAGCTGAGCACTTTATACTAGTGTAGTTTGCTTAATGTGTTAGTGGTGTTTGGTTAAAATTCAAATACAAATTTCAAGGTTTTAACCCTTTCCTCCATGAGTACGCCTTTCTAAGCCTCTGTAATAACCATTTCATGAAACTATTGTGATAAATAGAGCATTTGCTCCTATAGGAGCAAATGCTCTATTTATCACAATAGTTTCAAACTACAAAATTCTAAACTTTTCTTTTCTCTAGTAAATGCTCCTTTTGGGTAGATTTATTTAAAGAGGTTGGGTCTAAAAATAGCTATGGAGGAATGGGTTAAAAATGTTCTGTGTGATTTCTGGTGTATTTGACTGCATAGGCTTCTTTGACATTCTAAAATTTGAGTATTTTTATAATTGCTTTGAATCGATTTTGTGGCCCTTGCTTATGTTGGTTTTGTGTGCTTTTAATTAAATTGTTTATTTTTCTATTCCGATCATTTGATGAAAAACACAAACCTTCAAAAGATGAATGTATAACTCTTTTCTTTGTGGGAAGCAATTTAAACAGCATTAGAAAAAATATATCAAGTCTGGAGACTGGAACAACACTCTGATCAGAGTCTACAGCATTTCTCATGGGAAATTCAACATTTCAATTCTACCCTGGCAGAATTAATTGAAGACTCTTGATTCATGAAATAATGTATACATTTAGAATTGAAGCATAGTCTCAATTGCAGAATTCAGTATGATCACCAGAGACTGTACTTTACTGTAACAGGGACTCGCTTCTCTGCGAAAGTGAGGTGTGCAAGAATCTCATTGATCATTGTTCTTAACCCTATGGATGCTTTAATGACTTAACTAGAAGCATCTACTGACCCTGATTATCAGATATCAACAATTAAGTTCTGTTCGAACAAGATCACATTATCATATAACTTTCATATCTGGCTATACTCATGAGATTTGTACAAAGTGTATTCCAAGCTGCAAGTCTTGTATATGTCTCTGGTATCAGTAAGGGTAATGCAGTGTTAAATGACCTTATATTGATTGAAATAGCAGGTGGTTGCTTAACTCCATAAGTACACCATTGCAAACAGAGTAGTCCCAGATAAGACCAGTAGGAGCAGTCTGATCAGGGTCTGCTCTGTTTGCTTATAATATAGATATGATTCTGTAGTGGCTGTCATGGCCAAAACTTCCTGTGTCCATGTGCCATTATAACAGTTAATCTAATTAATATTCATGATGCCACTATTTCTTGCATGAATATATGATCTGAATTAAGCTGCCACCTGCCTTACAGACCAATAATTACACCTTACTGATGGTTACTTAACCCATTCCCTGGTATTGACGCCTTTTGACGGTCTGTAAAAATCACCTTTTGAAACCATTTTGATAAATAGAGCATTTGCTCCATAGGAGCAAATGCTCTGTTTATGACAATGGTTTCAGAACCACATGATTTCTCTAGTTAATGCTCCTTTTCGGTAGATTTACTCAAAGAGGATGGGTCTAAAAATAGCCTATGAGGTAATGGGTTAAGACAGGTTCTACTTTATATTACTGTGTATTGCTCATTAAAGAAACAGTCGGTTGTTTACTTGCCCTGTTGGTGCATAATGCTTGTGTGTGTGTGTGTGTGTGTGTTCTAGATGTAGTTCATTGAAAATGGAACAATATTTCTTCAAGAATAAGCACCATGTGCTATTATATGATGTATGAATAATTTATGCCCCCCACACGGTTAGAGGCATATATAGCCTTGCTCTTGTCTGTCCGTACATAAATACATCCCAGAAATCTTGTGTGTCCAACTTCACATTCACCATTGGCATGATTTACTTTAATCTTTCAAAGATGAACAACACTGATGTGAAGATGCTCATAAAGAAGTCAATTTTTGCTACGACAATTTTTACAAGAGTTATGGGACTTTTCTAGTTGTACCTAGGGATCATACGAGGTTGGGCCTTACCGTGACTGTACCTCATTTAGTTTATATATATTACAATCCAACATTCATGGACAAAGAAACAAGGGTTGCTTTAGTTAGAACAGTTGCATATTGAAACTTGTAAGAAAATACATGTTATGTCTACCAGATGAATATTCATACATGTATTACAAATAATCATTAATGACATCATTAGTATTTATTTGCTGAAATTTTATAATGGCATATGAAGACAGGTTGTTTTGGCCATTGCAGACATTAGAATATATAAAATTCCATAAACAATAAAGACCTTGATCAGATTGCTCCATCTGATGTGAGTCTACTGTTTGCAAAGTTGTCTCTACCAGGTAAAGTGCTATAAAGATTACAGCAGAGCCTCTCTATAGCAGCCACTAAATCCTTTATCTCATGAATATTTAGTAAGGATAAAATGACTAAGAATAGAAATTGGCTGAATTTTTATGATGACATTATACATGTAAAATGATTTTTTTTTACTGTGGGACAAATAGTAAAATTAGATTTATATTATTTCATAAGCAAACAGAACTGACCTTGATCGGATGGCTTCTACAACAGCAATCTGACCTGGGTCTTAGTCTACTCTTTTTGCAATGCGCAATAAGGTGTATCTTTGAGATAAAATGTTAAGCTACTTGCCTTAATATTCAGAAATGATCCACCTGTGGATAATTGTAGAGATGTTTTACTGTACAAATAAGAGCAGATAGAATTGATTGATAAAGGCTTAGGAATATAGAGTTTATGGTCCATGGTTACAGTGGTGAAGTGTGCTTTTGAGTTGATTAATTGTGCCCCATTGTTTAAAAAAAATGTGGGAGGGGGATAAATTGTTTTTCCTGTCGGTCCCAAATGGTTTCAGATCAATAACTCAAATGGTTTCTGATCAAGTACTCCTCGACCTTTTTACCTAGAATCACAATATTTATTAGGGACGTTGGTCATGATGACGTGACTGACCCCTGTTGATTTTGTGGTCAGTAGGTTAAGGTCACTTTAAGGTCAAAGATCAAAATCATCTGCTGGGGTGCATACATGTTTTACAAACATATTTGTATTTCAATTACTCTCTTAACCCATTCCCTCATAGGCTATTTTTAGATCCAACCACTTTGAATAAACTACCGAAAAGGAGCATTAACTAGAAAAAAGAATTTTTTTAGAATTTTGTAGTTTGAAACCGTTGTGATAAATAGAGAATTTGCTTCTATAGGGGCAAATGCTCTATTTATCACAATGGTTTCATAAAGTTAATTTTACAGAGGCGTAGAAAGGCGTATCTATGGAGGAAAGGGTTAAATAGCACAGTAAGCCCTCATTACAACCTCCACACAAAAAGAAATCAGGGTTCATAAGACTAGTTATAGCTTATTACAGGATGAAAGTTATGCAAAAAGACCCCAGGTGGTTACTATAGAGAAGTTGTACTGTACAGATATAGAAATGCTTATTTGCTATTGCAGGAAAAATGTTCTAAGATGGAAAACAATTCGTTTTATTTTATGCTTGTTGAATTTTTGTAATCTTGACTTCAATAGTGACAGTTATTTATTAATTCTTTGCCAGATGGCAGACAGAGTTGAAGTCCTTGACTATTAAATCTTGTATTTTTGTTTGATTTCTACAGATCAGAAATGATTGTATTGTACAATATACTATGATTATTTCCCCAAAAAAATTATTCACTCATGTTGCCACTAAGGTAATAAAGCTATATTACATGCCTGTCATTGTTGTTTTTATTACTGTACCTGTACTGTACATCAGTAACAGTCAATATACATTTGTATTACATTTGAATTTTCAAGACTAAAATGTCTCCATTATAACTCAAACTGCTATCTGGTGTATTTGTAATTTTGAGGTCAGCATTTGAGATACAGTTGAACTTTGATATATATCCAACTCGGATAACTCAAAACTTCAGAATAACTCTTAAGTAAAAGTTAGATGATAAGGTCCTTCCAGAATTTACAATATAGAATTGTATGTATCACTACTCTTATCTAGAAACGCATGTGACAGCTTAATGCAGTTTGAAAGTAAAGCTGAAAGATCCTACAGGAGCTTTCAGCATTACTTTAGACCAGTATTAAGCTGTGAACTTGAGAAATTGACCAGATTATAAATCCGATAACTTGTACTTCTGTTATCTTGAAGTAATATACAGGTACAGTCCCTTTAAGTTCAAGATATTGAAGCTCAACTGTATTTTGAAACTTGACAGAGGATGATACCCATTATGGGCTGTGCCTGTTAGAGGCTTATCATTAACCCATTACCTCATAGGCTATTTTTAGATCCAAACTCTTTGAATAAATCTACCGAAAAGGAGCATTAACTAGAGAAAAGGAAAATTTTAGAATTTTGTAGTTTGAAACCATTGTGATAAATAGAGCATTTGCTCCTATAGGAGCAAATGCTTTATCACAATGGTTTCACAAAGTGACTTTTACAGAGTCGTCAATATGAGGGAAAGGGTTAATAACTTTGGAACTACTCATCCTAGATAGAGAAACCTTTGCAAACACAGTAGATCAAGATCAGACGGCTTCTGAAGGTGCCTTCTTATCAGGGACTGCTCTGTTTTGAACACATCTAGTATAGTGGACCCCATTTTTTACCGCGAAATATAATACAACTATGCTAGTTGCGGTAAATAAACGATGACGTAACCAATGACGCCAGAATATTTTGCAAATGGCAGGATGTTGCTGTTTTGTCGGGGGCTGCCGCCCCAAACCCTTGCTTTATTTTCTTCTTTCCATACAGTAAATCAAAGCCACTTATAGAAATGATATGCTGAAACATTTCCCCGCTTGAAATCTGTTTATTCAACAATGTATGACCTCCAGCGTTTGCACAATGCAGTGACCCGAGGTAAACACAATGCAATGAAACAGAATGGCGTCGTTTTTAACTTCCCCAGCAACATAATTGGCTCAATAAGGCACGCGCTTTGCTTTGTTATGATTCGTGATTTCCAGGGTCGGCTATACTAGATTCTTCCCCTCTGTTTGCTTATGAACTTAATAGATCTGATTCTAGTTTCTGTCATGGCCAAAAATCCTGTGTTCATATGCCTTTAAAACGTTTATATAATTAACATTCACAATGTCCTTATTTCTTACATGCATATTTATGAGATAAAGAATAAATCACTACACAAATAGTGCAGAACCAGTTCCAGCTACTCCTATTTGCTACTGTCAGTCTAAAGTTATCGAAATGTTGCCTTATTGACTTATTCAGCTTATCAAACTAGTGGAAATTGGGTTTCCGACTTTATAGGAAATGAACTGTTGGCAATGCTGTCTTCTAATAAACAGAAAAGTTCAAAAACCTCTAATCAAACAACACTTGATTGGTGAAGTATAAGTAAAAAAAGTAACTTGGTATTTTATTAACATTCATATAATTGTGTTTTCCTGCTAGAATTTTGAAAGTAAATTCTTCTCCAGTTTCAGAGTAATACAGAATTCTGATCCGGATGAGACCAGAGATACCCAGTTTGTGTATAGGCTGTCAAGGGTTAACCACTAATGAGCAGAGTTAAGTGTTAAAAAATGATGTTACCAGGAAAAAATTTGAACAATCATTTATGCATTTAATTTAGAATTTCATTGAAGTGTTTTATATGTAACAAAAATGTTTAACCCTTTACTCCACATCTACACCGTTTTACACTAAAACAGCATAGATGCAGGACCTGTCATCAGAGTCTGCTCTGCTTGCTTATGAAATGGTATGGATTTGATTCTAAAGTTTCTGCCATGGCAAAGAAAATCTTTCTTCATACACAATTGACAGAATTCATTTAATTCATGGTGCCATTATTTCTATCATGTAAAGGGGTTAATCCAATCAAAGTTTTCCCCTTACAAAGTTAAGTTTTTTTTTCCACAATATTGAAGGGAGACCACTGAAGCAAACCTACCCGCTCTGTTTGGGGTATCGGATTTTCAGGCAGAGTTATCTTCCTTGTAACATGATACCAACCAATCATTTGGGCGGATTCAGATACGGATTAAACATGGTGGCGACCTGACATCTGTCAATTAGTGGACTCCAATTAAGTGCTAATTTTCGTGTTTTATCGACTTACATGGAGTAAAATAAAAGGTAAGAATACAAGTAATGCATTTTGTCACGTATGGCATAAAAATGTGCAACTGACAAATCGTTCAAGTGCTAGAAAACGATGTTACGATTGAAATTTACTGATTTGTTTACTCAACAAGTTGATACAGATCTGATACAGTATTAGTAGTTTAAATGAATACACGCATGAAAGTCATGACGTTTTATACCACACAATACAGTATGAGATGAAATCACGAGATAAATTGCAATGCTATTCAATCAACATGACTGGGATAATGTGAGAAATTCTGTGATTGTCCTGCAGTCAGATTAAACAAAGAAAATATGTTACAAGTAATTAAACCTCTCTACAGTGACTAATAAATAAAAGTATTCTTCAGGGACGTAGATCTATAAGATGCATACTATTTATTGTTACATCTCTTTAGCCCTTTCCTTCAAGTATACGCCGTTTCACGCATTTGCAAACAGAGTAGACCCAGATCAGGCAGCTCCTGTAGGAGCTGTCTGTTCAGGGTCTGCTCTGTTTGCTGATTGGTAGATCTGTTTCTTTACTTTCTAAAATGGCTACAATGTTCCGCCTTCCATATTTCCATTATAACTATTTTGTCCATGAATATTCAGTAGGTATTGAAATTTGGAATAAACACAGAACGGGGAAAGGGTTAAGGTTGTGTTGGATATGCAATAATATTCTAATTATATATAGTTGCAGCAAGATATACAAAAAATATACAGAAATATTTTAGATTTTCCTAATACCCTTCTGATCTTCAGCTGTTTTTGTTTTGCATTAACCCATTACTCCATATTTTTTTAGGTCTTTCTGCACCTTTGCAAACAGAGTAGACCCAGATCAGATGACTCTATAATTAATATTATTATTATATTATGATTTTATTTCTTAAATGATTATTAATTGGAGTAAAGGATTAACCAGCCACCTTTCTTGAAAAAAAATCTCAATTCTGTTAAGAGAGTGCTCATCATTCTGTGTTGTGTATGTAAATCCAGTGTACAACATTAAATTGGTCTACTAGAATAATGTAGCCCAGACATTTATGACAAATTATGTCTTATTTGACCTTTTGGAATATGTTAGAGAGCAAAACACAATAAAAGTTCCTTGTGTTTATTAGGACAATACCATGCCTTTACACTGCTATATTTTGGGAATCGCATAACACTCTTACTGATGAATATTTGTGAATATTCATGAATACTTATTAGCTGAAATTTCATAATGGCATAAGTTTACACATACATGTACCTTAAGTTTTTTGGTCAATGAAGAAACTTAAACCAGATATCATCTATATTATTCAATAATCAATTACCCTGTAATAGACCCTGATGATGAGACTCCTACAGGGGTAAACTGATCTGGGTGTATTCTGTTTGCAAAGCTATTAACCGTTTCCCTGTTCAATATTTATGTAATAATCATGCATATTTATTAGCTGAAGTTTTATAATGTAAGCTTTTCAAGGAAATGTTCTGGTTGTACTTGGACAAAAACTGTAGAATTAGACCTATATCATGTCAAAAGCAAACAGAGCATACCCTGATCAGACGGTTCCTGTAGGAGTCACCTGATCTGGGTCTACTCTCTTTGCAAATGCGTGAAAATGCGATTATATGAAGCCTTCAGGAAAAGGTTAAAAGGTGTACCGGTATCTATGAAGTTCAATGTTAAGCTATTTAACTCTTTCTCTGTTAAATATTTATGTAAGACATTTATGTATGACATCATGAATATTTATTAGCTGAATGGGCATAATGGTAAATGAATACAGGATTTATTGGCTCAGGCAGAAATTGTAGAATCCATAAGCAAACGGCAGACCCTGATCAGATGGCTCCTATAGGAGCCATCTGATCTGGGTCTACTCTAGTTGGAAAGGCGTTAAAAGGTGTTTTGTATGAAGGAAAGGGTTAAATACATAATGAACTGCACCTGTCTAGTCATGATATGTTTTGAGATTTTATACATGGTATGTATGTAAATAAAACAAACAGATGTTAAGATCTGCACAGCTTATGTTGTTGTTGTTTATGGTAATTAGCTAAAATAGCTGGACAGACAAATGTTGGCAAAGTGCAGATCTGCATATCAAAGTGTTCCCTAAGGATCAGTTTACTATGGATCTGCATATCAAAGTGTTCCCTGAGGATCTGTTCCCTCGGGATCTGTTTACTCTGGATCTGCACTATTTGCCATTTAACCCATTACCTCATAGACGATTTTTAGATACAACCTCTTTGAATAAATCTACCGAAAAGGAGCATTAACTAGAGACAAGGAAAATTTTAGAATTTTGTAGTTTGAAACCATTGTGATAAATAGAGAATTTGCTCCTATGGGAGCAAATGCTCTATTTATCACAATGGTTTCACAAAGTGACTTTTACAGAGGCGTAGAAAGGCATATTTATGGAGGAAAGGGTTAAAGTTACCAAAATGTTTGCCTGACTTACTCAGGTTTTTAAACTGGTGGAGAGGGAAGATGGGGCAGTGCAGTGTTTTTTATCTTCGTTTTTTGGGTGTAGGGGTATCAATATTAATTAGTTACAAGTTAATAATTCTTTTTCTTCTTTTTGTTTTCATTAAAAATGTCAATAATTCCAATCATTGGCGAAATATCGGATCACATTTTACAAAGGAAAAAAAAACACAAAAGCAGGGAAAAATTTATTCAAAGTAGGGGGAAATATATATACTTCTGCAGAAGGGGAATGGGGCTGAATATTGGGCACCAAAAAGGCAAAACAAAACCACTGCAGGGTTTCTAAATGATGAATGCTTTAATTGGTACCGTATTTAGGGAAGAATAATGAGAAGAGAATGATGGCCGTATAATGTGTATTTGTTACATACATGTAATTATTTTGCCAACATGGTTTGCTAAAGGTCAGTATCTAATGAAATGAACAACTGACTTTTTCTGTTGGAGCCATCTGATCTGGGTCTACTCTGTTTGCAAAGGCATCAAAAGGCATCTTTATCAGGTAAAGGGTTAAATTGGGCTGAATGGTGTTACCTTTCTTCATATCTTCCAATGGTTTAGACAGCCCAGATACCTAGAATCTATTAACCTGTTTACATATGTATATCAGAGATGGGTTTGTTTATTTACTTAAGCCTTTTGGCTGCCTTGGTCAAGTACTTGTGGAGGGTCTTGGTGATATGTCTGTCAGCCTTTATTTACAGATTAAATCTTTGCATTCTAAGCAATGGTACTCTTCACAAACTGTTGTCTACTACAATCCTCAAACCAACATTTATTGCAATTTTTCTTCAGAAATATTGTCAGGGTGTCGAACAGATTTGATCCTGATGAAACACAGAGTTTCCCGATATCTACTCTGGATACAGACTGTTTGCATAAATTATCACAAATTCATCGCTAGCATGCAAAAAGTTGCCATGAAAAAAATGTAAGACATACCTACCTTTATTTACTTTACAAAGGTCAGTACACAGTCTTTGATCCCTATAGCACAAAAATGGTGATTGTGTATTGAATGGAAATATTTTAACAACATTGTATCGGCTCATTTATCAAATCTTTTGCTCAATCAGATACAATGTAATGATATGTGATATTGGACTATTAACACAAAAATAACAGATCTATGTTAATGGAATTTCTGCTCATAAAGCATAAATATTATTTTTCTTTAATCAGAAAATTTGGATTGGATGCAGTTTTATGCAATTTGATCAAGTTTTTGAGAAACTATTGACCAAGTGTCAAACAGCCTGGATCCTGATGTCAGATGAGATGCCAAGTTAGTCTCATCTAGGTGTAAGCTGTTTGCAATTTTTTATGCAGGTCAAGTCACACTAAGCGGAATAAGGAGTAATGGAAATTGTGCTCACAAAAGATATTTGCATTGTAGTAAAATTCTTCTAAACCGGAATTTAAATAAAAAACAATTTAGGTCTTTTTTGACCGGTGGCTGCTTAATGCTGGGTATAAGTCATGAATGCAAAAGCTCCTTTGGCTTTTCTGCATGACTTTCAGCCTGCTTTAAGGTGCCATCTGCTGATAGTGATTTTAACCTTTGGTTTAGAGGGGTTTTACTATACAGAGCAGACCCTGATCAGACAATTCCTACAGGAAGTGTCTGATCAAGGTCTACCCTGTTTGCAAAGGCATATAAAGGCATATCTACAGAGTAAAGGGTTCAGTGTGTATGAAGTGAGCCATGACCCTGATCATAAGTTTTTGTGCTTCAGGTCAGGTAGGTCTGCCTCAACTCTTTGCCTGCTAGCAGGGTCTTTGTTAAAACCTATACTAACAGTTTAGGCCCAGATGAGATGCCGAGTAGCTCAGCATTTTATCTCAATCCTAATTATCTGAAACATGCTTTTTTAACCCTTTCCCTCATACAAATGCTTCTTCATGCCTTTGCAAATGGAGAAGGCACAGATCAGATGATTTCCTGTAGGAGCCATCTGATCAGGGTCTACTCAGTTTGCTTATGAAATTATAATAGATCTGATTCTACTTAACAATCCTGTGTAGATGTGTGTTTATAAACATTCAGTTAATGAATATTCATGATGTCATTATTTCTCATATGAATATTCTACAGGGAAAGTGTTGATAGAAATAAAGAAAGTTAACTTCTGCAGCAGATGACTTTTTTTACAGACAGCAATTGCTTAACCCATTCCCTCATAGGCTTTTTTAGATCCAAACCTCTTTGAATAAATCTACCAAAAAGGAGCATTTACTAGAGAAAAGGAATAGTTAAGAAATGTGTAGTATTGACATGGGTAATATTGAAACCATTGTGATAAATAGAGCATTTGCTCCATAGGAGCAAATGCTCTATTTATCACAGTGGTTTCAAAAAGTAACTTTTACAGAGGCATAGAATAACATATTTATGGAGGAAAGGGTTAATTCTTTGAATGATAGACAATAGTTAACTGGCATTTGCAGTGCACATCCAAATGAGAGGACCCCACAGGATTAACACTTGCTTTCATTGAATATTGATCTACCATTAAACCATGATTGCCCACTTTGAAAACTTCAGCATTCAAATGTTTAACCCTTTACCTGATAGATACGCCTTTTGATACTGTTGGAAACAGAGTAGACCAAGATCAGATGGCTTCTGTAGGAATCATGTATGAGAGTTTGCTCTGTTTGATATGAAATTATATAGATCTGTTTCTACAGTTTCTACCATGGCCAAAAGTTTCTGTGGTCATGCCATCTAATTAATATTCATGATGTCTTATTTGTTAAATAGATATTGATAAGGTAAAGGATTAATTGGAAATGCCAGTAATGGGTCAGGGATTGAGTTACTGGTACACAGATACCTTAATAATTCACCAATCTGCCCATTGGTCTTTAGCAGGGTGACAAAAAACAACATTTATCTATCAAATTGCCATTTGTTTGAATTCTTACAGTAAGTACATTTGTACTTCCTGTATTCCATCACACTACAATTGTTCAATCTGAGTGTCAAACAGTTTAGATCCTGATGGGGTAGCACATCTAGGTCCAGATAAGATGCGTAAATTAAAACATTTTTAAGAATAACTTTTTTCTTTCTCCACCATCAAACCCTATGTTGTGACTACTCTTTAGAATCGTCTCAAAGAAAAGAGACGATTCTAAAGAGTGGTCACAACATAGGGTTTGATGAAGAAATGACGATTTTTAGTATTTGAGTTCGCACCTTTAGCTGTTGCTCCGTAGCATTTTGAAATTAACATGTAAACTGTTTACTAAAGGTGTCACAATTTTACTCGTTGAATTCTGAAGGTTAACTTAAAGGTAATTATAGTACTTGATTTAGAAATTTGATGAATGGGATTAAATTCTGTCAAGTATTGTTAAATATTTCATTTCAGAGTTTAGGGTTGAACTTAACCCTGTCGTTTGTAATAAAATAAACAGCTCATTGTTATGACATTTTACCAGTGTATATGTACCACAAGGCATCATTATACCTTATAAACCTCTTTACCCTTATTTTGATATCAGGGAATTATTGATGACTTTCTGAAATGAATATAAATTGTACTATTGGAGTTTGTCTTCTTTTTTTTTGAAAGAAATTGAATAAACTTTACAAATATTGACAGATTGTATATTTTGCTAAGTTGAAAATGGTTTAAAATATAGATGTATAAGAATGGAAAAAAAAAAGTTATGTGACATATCTGGATGTAGTATGTATGCATACCGGTACATGTAGTTCTAAATTAACATTGCAACCTATTTATATCATAATTACTGTTTTATTTCTAAAAATGCTTCCATTGATCATTGGTTTCACCCCAGAAGTAAGGGGCATTAATTTTAATTATGAGAATAAGGGCATTTATTAGGGAGATTGTGCTATGCAAACAGCCTGGTCCAGTGGATCCAGATGAGATGCTGAGTTACTCAAGTTCTCATCAGGATCCAAGCTGTTTGACACTCGGTCAAACACTATATAAGAAATATTGACATGAATTCATGAATATTAATTAACCTGAATTTTTATAATGGCATATGAACACAGCAAGTTTTGGGCATGGCAGAAACTGTAGAATCAGGTCAGTATGATTCCATAAACAAAACAGAGCAGACCCTGATCAGATGGCTCCTGCAGGAGCCATCTGATCTGGGTCTACTCTGTATACAAAGGCATTAAAATGTGTATTTATTGAGTTATATGGAGTTAAGCAAACTTGATTGATTTAGCACTACAAGGTTTAGGATTGATTTAGCACTACAAGGTTTAGAGATTTGGACAATTGTTGTACATAAACTCTTCTTATTTAAAATGCTGGCACGCCCTTCATGTTATTATGCGGTAATATAAACAATATTAACCAGGTCTCAGGCAAAAACAGGTGGTAAATTAATCCTTTACTTCATAAATTTGCCTTTCTATGCCTTTGCAAACATTTGATGCAGATCAGATGGCTTCTGTTACAATTTAGGAACCATCTGATCAGGGTCTGCTCTGTTTGCTTATGAAATACAAAAATGTAATATAACTTGGCTCTACAGTTTCTGCCATGATAAAAAAATTAGCAAAATACAATGTACATTTAGTTAATATTCATATATTTGTTATTTCTTAAACCTTTACTCCATAAATAAGCCTTTCTACACCTTTGCAAACAGAGTAGTAGCTGTTTGCTTATGGAATAATGCAGATCTGATTCTCCAGTTTCTGCTCTGGAAAAACATCGTATTAATATGGCATTGTAAAAATTAATCAAATTAATGTTCACAATGTCATCATTTCTTTCATGAATATTCATGGAGTAAAGGGTAAATAAATATTCATGGAGTAAAGGGTTAAATACTGAATTCTGTGTGTCTGTGTCTCATGACATCAGGGTCCATGCCTATAAAACTTTTTAGTTGAGTCTGAGTTCGTTCTCAAGTTTTTGATTGGTCAGATTTGAGCCAAAAGGCTCAAATCTGACCAATCAAAAACTTGAGAACGAACTCAGTTTTGGCTCAAATCTGACCAATCAAAAACTTGAGAACGAACTCAGATTCAACGAAAAAGTTTTATAAGCATGGATACTGATCATCGGAAAAATAACAGTTGCAGGTTTCAATAAAAATGATAAGCCTTCTGCTGTTTGCACTGAAGTTGTCTTTGAGAATTAATGGAAAAGTGAGCATATTTGTTTGTTTATGTCATGTTTCTCATGAATGCAGCTCTTGTTCAATCTCGGGTCCTGCAGCATGTTAGAGGGTACATTGGTTGCCAACAGAACATGATCTTGAGTTTTCTTTCGGTATTCCAGTTTCCTCTCACAAAATTAAACACATGTTGAGAGTTATTTCTATTAGTTATGTAATCAATGTAAAATAAGTTTTTACCCTTTACTCCATAAATATTCGTGTAAGAAATAATGACACCAAAAATATTAATTTGTAGCAGTTTTACCATGTCAAGTGAATACAGGCAGAAACTAAAATTGAATATATATTACACTCCATAAGCAAACAGAGCAGAGCCTGATTAGACAGCTCTTACAGGAACTGTCTGATCATGGTCTACTCTGTTTGAAAAGGCATTAAAAGGTGTATATATGGAGCAAATGGGATGAAAATAGCACACGGAACTCAAAGAATGTTTGATTAAAAGATTTAGCAAAATTTGCAAGACCTAAAACATTATTTTGATGTACTCGATATTTTATCAGATCAGTTGAATTAAAAATTGTAATGAGATTAAATTCAGACCATATGAGCTACCACTTCAATTCAGCTTTCGGGCGAATATGTGATAACATCACTAATTCATTAGGGTCCATACTATATACAATATTATTACTCTGGTTTTTAACCATATACCTGATAGTGACCTTTTAATTCCTTTGCAAACATTTTGTAAACCCAGATCAGAAGACTCATGTAGAGTCAGCTCTATTTTCTTATCAAATGATACAGATCTCATTAACAGTTTCCTCCATTTCAAAATATCCTGTTTCATGTACCATTATAAAAATCTGATTAATATTCATGATGTCTTACATGAATATTCATCAGGGAAGAAAATTTATTTTGAAGTTTGAAGCAGACTACATGTTGTTTTTCCGCTAATGGACAATCACCTAGTGTTCATGATACAGATACTCCTAGTTTTGCTGCCCGTGATCAAAGTTTTGGATATTTTTTACGCTGATGATTGGCTCCATGGCTCTGAGCCAGACATCGTGCAGTGTTGTAGATAAGTCAGGAATTTCATGGTGAGATGGCTGCAGCCTGCGGTTTGTGTGGCGTGTAGGTACTGGCGATGTCAAATTACTCATCAGGAGAAGTAGATTGTGTCTGAGGACTTTCAGAAATGTACTGAGCTGATGAGTTGATTGCCAGTTAGTAATTGTATTCATACAAAGGAGTGACTGAGATGCTTGATAGGTCATTGGTTTATTCCCTAAGTAAATGGGAAACATAAATAACAAAAAACATTAACCCTTTACTGCATAAATACCCTTTTGGAAACAGTGTAGATCTAGTTCAGATGACTCCTGTAGAGCCATCTGATCAGGATCTGCTCTGTTTGCTTATGAATATAGACATGCTTATACAGTTTCTGCCATGACCATAAGTTCCTGTGTCCATTGTCCATTATAAAAATCCCTGAGAATAATATTCATAATGCCTTTATTTGAATACATGTACATGTATCTTCATCAAGTAAAGATACACCAGTGATGTGATGTCTGGTCTGGACATTTACTCAGAGCAACAGATAAATATGCATACTCATGTACTAAAATCCTCCTTTCTCCACCAAATCCTATGTTGTGACCACTCTTTAGATTCTTCTCTTTGAGACAATTCTAAAGAGTAATCACAACTTAGGGTTTGGTGGAGAATTATTCTTGAAAATGTTTGAATTTATGCATCTTAAGTCTTTACCTCATATTATACAATGCCCTTGCTGCAGAGTAGACCCAGATCAGATGGGTCTTATAGGAGCCATTTGGTTATAGGGGTCTGCTGTGTTTGTTTATGTAATAATTGTTCTACAGTTTCTACCTTGGCCAAAGCATTCTGTGTTCATGATTTATGTCATTATAAAAATGATTCAAACAGTTATTATTTGTTGTATGAATATTCATGAGGTCAAGGATTGAATTACTATACTGAATAACTGATCTTCTTATTCATTCAATGTTTTGGTCATTGGCAGTCTCTGTTTTGCCAGACAATTTATTCTAGTAATGTGAAACTGGGGCATTATTATGTAATTTGAAAATGTTCATGTCTGGTGCAAATATAATAGGAGCAATTTAACTCATTTCACTGTTGAAAATATTCATATTAGAAATAATGACATCATGAATATTTATGAGCTGAATGTTAATTATGGCATACCGGTATGTACACATGAATGTTTGGTATTTGAAGAAACTGTATAGTTAGATCTGATACAATTTCATAAGCAAACAGAGAAGACCCTGACCAGACATCTCCTTCAGGAACCATCTAATCTGGGTCTACTCTGTTTGCAAAGGTGTGAAATAGCATAATTAGCATGTCAAACAGTTTGGATCTTGATAAGATCCTGTGTTACTCAGTGCCTCATCTGGATCTGAACTGGTTGCATACGTACTCATGAATAACGTGTAAAGAGTTCACATTGAACCCTTTCAGTCCGAGCATTTTCATCAGCATCAAGTTTTAAAGTGTGTGTTTTTCCAATTTTTTCATAAAAGCATAAAGAGAATATCAAACGGTTTGGATCCTGATGAGGCAGCAATTTACTCGGCATCTCATCGGGTTTCAAACTGTTTGCATATGATAATATGCATATGAGACCAGTCTTCAAGGCAGTGAAGGGATTAATGTCCTCTGTGTGCAGCAGATTGTCAACTCTTAAGTAGGCTACTTATATGATGACATTTTCAAAATATGTCGTGTCTCCAGAGTTTGATGAAGATCCTAATTTCATATTCAGACCTTGGTAACTATGGAAATGAACCAGATCATCTCTATTGTAAAACATTACCCATACATGAATGTACCATATGCACTGCCTAAGTCAGTGGATAAGATGTGTACGCCCATTCCCAATACAAAATACATGTAGCTAACATTTTCCCAAATTTTGGGATAAAAAGTCACAATAGACACCAAATTTTGATTAACGTGAAAAGATGCAAAATAAGTTAAAATGGGACTTAAAATGCTCTCATTGAGTATTACATGTGAAAAATTTCCAGTAATTAAAATGCATTTTTCCCGAAATTCCCAGAAAAGGGCCCTAGTACTGATCAATCAAAATATCTTGTCATCCAAACCCTGTCTTGCTGCTACTCATTAGAAATGCTTCAGAGAGGTGATTCGAATGAGTAGCAGCAAGAGAGAGTTGGGCAGAGAAATATAAATAATAGTATACATGTACTTGTATTTCTTAACCCTTTCTTTCATACACGTATTTACACCTCTGCAAACAGAGTAGACCCAGAACAGATGGCTCCTATAGGAGCCATCTAATCAGGGTCTGCTCTGCTTGCACATGAAATATATAAAAGATTTCTACCAATACCAAAACTTCCTATATGTATATATGCCATTATAAATATACAGCTAATAAATATTCATGATTTAAAATGAAGAAAAACTGACAGTAAACAGGCAGAATAAAACATGGTACAATATACACATAGACTTTTAACCATGAAAAACCAACTTATTCATTCTGTGTTATGTTTAACGTCATGCCACTTTGTCTTTGAATGGGGAAATTTCATTCGGTTTCTTTTCAGAGCACAATGCCAGCATTGAGTATTACAGTATCACTGAGTGAGATACTGGAAGTTCGGGACGGGCCCCTGTCGGATGAGGAAATCTACGCATTTCTCTGCCAGGGTGCTGAAGCTCTTCAGGACCTTTTTTTAACAGGTACATTGTTATGAGTATGTAATGAGCCATTCCTTAACACTCTAAATCTGGGAGACTTATAAGCTGTAATTCCCAAACATCGTAGACCCAGGTTGGAGGGCTCCTTTGATCAGGGTGTGCACAGTTTGTCCTTCAAAATTTTCTTAGAAATGATACCCTTTCATACTGAAACAAATGCATTGTTAACCCTTTCTCTCATATAAATGCCTTTTCACACATTTGCAAACAAGAGTAGACCCAGATCAGATGGCTCCTACAGGAGCCGTCTGATCAGGGTCTGCTCAGTTTTTCAATGGAATTTGATAGATCTGTTTCTTTAGTTGCTAAAATGTCTACAGTGCTCCCTCCCTACAATGGCCCTCTCAATAACGATTCCCTCCTTACAACAACGCATGTCACTGTTTCCGAAACAACAAGGCTCCAGAAACAACCTTTTTCCATCGTATTTTCTTTATGCCTCCATCAAACCCTATGTTGTGACCACTCTTTAGAATCGTCACTTTGTGACGATTCTAAAGAGTGGTCACAACATATGGTATTATTGAGGCATAACAGTTTTAGTTCTCGAAATACACCTTATCCGGGGATCTGCAAACAAGCTAATTATGTTTGATTTTCCCTCCCTATAACAACTCCCTCTGAACAACACATACAATCTTCGTATCCCAAAGGGTGTTGTTGTAGAGAGGGAGCACTGTACTGTATTACACCTTCCATTATTCATTATAACTATTTTGTTCATGAATAATCAGTTTGTTCATGAATAATCAGTAGGTATAGAAAATTAGACTAAATATAGAACAGAGAAAGGGTTAAACACATTTATATGGACCATTCCACTTTGAAAATTCAGCATTCTAAGGATAAGAAATAAATGGCTTGTAGAGTTTTCAGACAGCGTAGATCCAGTCCAGCCACCCACTAAAGAGATGAAGCATATGTTCAGGATCTACACTGTTTTATAGTCATTAACATAAAATTATGTTGTATTTGATTGTCCAACTATCAGTGTAGACCATGATAAGTATTAGGATGTGAATCTATATTGTGTATATGTTTATACATATAAACCCCAACCCCAAACAAAGGTTCTGGGTGTATCGAACAGTCATTATCTTGGTTCGTCAATTGATCTGTCTGTTTGTTTTTCTTGTCCTTTCTGTTTCTCAGCAACTATCGATAGGGTTTCAATGAAAGGATGTGCAATTCACTACAACATTTCTTCACAGAGTTTTGGCCCCTTGATTATTAAAAATGTTGCACACTCAAACAAGCAATTGTACAATATATCTGTGTCTGTTTCACTAATTAGTGAATGATTAAAATGAAATTATAACACTGTCAGTTACACTGTCAATGAATCTTGATGGGAATACTGTCAGTTACACTGGCAATAGACCTCGATGGGAATACTGTCAGTTACACTGGCAATAGACCTTGATGGGAATACTGTCAGTTATTCTGGCAGTAGACCTTGATGTGAATACTGTCAGTTACACTGGCAATAAACCTTGATGGGAATACTGTCAGTTACCCTGGCCATGCATCTAGATGGGAATGCTGTCAGTTTGAGTTCTACTGGCAATGAACCTTGATGGGGATACTTTCACTTACACTGGCAATAGACCTTGATGAGAATACTGTCGCTTACACTGACAATGACCTAGATGGGAATACTGTTAGTTACACTGACAATGGACCTATATGGGAATACTGTCAATTACACTGACAATGGACCTTGATGGGAATACTGTCAGTTACACTGGCAATCTGCATGCATCTTGACCGGAATTTATGATAATTGTCATTTACTTTATACTCATATTATGAATACAAAACAAGTGATTACAGCGACGATTAAAGTGAAACAAAGTCTTCATTTATTTCCAGGCCAAGCAACAAATGAGTTTGGTCCGGCTTTCGTGATTAACCCAGACACCATCCATGTGACTTCAGACGGTCATGTGGAGTTTGGGCAAGCTTCTCGGGTGCAGCAATATGCCAACTACATGGCACCTGAGACTGAGGAAGGATTTGTCATGACCGCAACATCCATAGAACAGGTAATAGTTAGTCATAAAGTAAAGAAAGAAACTATGACCAGAGCTACAGATAAAGGTGTGAACCCAAATATTAAAATCGTTATTTCTCCACCAATATATAGGGTTTGGTGGAGAAATGAAGGAGCCATTATTGAAATGTTTAAATTTACGCATCTTATCTGGAACTCTGATGACCAATGAAAATGACAAAACATATTCTGTAAAGAAGTAATTCTGTAGTATCAAGCAAGTTTCTTGTTGAATGGTAATTGATTGTAAGACTTAATTGTCAGATAGTCAAGCTGAGTAATGATTTATTCCGCCTGTTATCATGATTTACTGGGTTACTGACATAACATACTTACCTGCCAAAAGATTTTCTAGACCCGATTAGTTATTGCGATAAAAAAATCCTCTTAACACTTTCTACACACAAATATCAGAAATAATGAGTCAACCATCAGATACTAAGCCTGGGTATTAAGCAATGGTTCTACTGATAAGAAGTGGTGGATTTCTGTCTTCAATGTCAAAATATGTATTAGCTGTGGCACTTTGATGGGGTTTTTCAGTATTGCAAAGTTACATAATTATGTTAAAGTATTTGGTGGAGTTTGAAGTCTTTTACTGATTTCCATTTCAAGGGGAATATCAAATATTTTGTTATTCATGCATTTAACTTTTTCCTTAATGAACATTTATGCAAGAATTGGTCACTTCATGAATATTCATTAACCCTTTCCTTTTTCTCTATTTATTCCATCTTTTTCAATATCTATTGAATATTTATAGACAAAATACATGTACAGTAAAACCCCACTAATGCAACCACCTAAAAGAGGTATAATTCTGGTTGCTAGATGCAGGTGGTAGCTTAATGCAAAACAAAAGTAATGCAGAAAGCTCCTAGAGGAACTTTCTGCATTACTTTTGTCCTGCATTGAGCAACCACCTGCTTATAAAGACACCCAGGTTTATTCTTTAAGTGGTTGCATTAGAGGGGGTTTACTAGAGTTCTAATGAAATATGAAAGGTGGAACATTGTAACCATTTAAGAAACTAAAGAAACAAATCTATCGAAATTCCATTAGCAAACAGAGCAGATTTGGATCAGATGGCTCCTACAGGAGCCATCTGATCTCGGTCTACTCTGTTTGCAAATACGCGAAAATCATTTATATGAAAGAAAAGGTTTAATTTTTGTAAATGTAAAATGTTTGTTTTGAGAGAAACTGTAATATCAGATCTATATGATTCCATAAAGAAAGCAGACCAAGATGAGACAACTCATATAGGAGCCATCTGATCTTGGTCTACTCTTTTTGCATAGGTGTGAAAAGGACTCTGTATCAGGTAGAGGGTTAAACAAATGATTTATTTTAAAAACCCTATGTCTCGATGTGTTTTTGCAATATATGTTAGACCTGCCCCACCAAGAGATGAACCAAGGTCTGATTACATTGCCTTACCTGGTCCTGTGGGCATAGAGAATAAAGCCAACCTCTACTTTTGCACGTGGCTGTGACCTGACTTTGCTATATCAGTCCTGTGTGCAGAGAGAAGAGCCAAGCTGTGCTCTCAGACTTTACCTTGTTCTATAACATTGCCATTCCTGTCCTGTGTACTCAGACTTGGCCTGTACTATGCCATTACTATACATGTCCTATGGGCACAGAGAAGACACAAGTTCTAGTGTCAGACTTGTCTCAGTACTATGTCATTGCTATACCTGTCCTTATGGGTATGGAGAGGACACAAGCTCTGCTATCAGACTTGTCCCTGTACTATCACATTACTATACCTGTCCTATGGGCACAGAGAGGACACAGTCTCTGCTATCAGACTTGTCCCTGTACTATCACATTACTATACCTGTCCTATGGGCACAGAGAGGACACAGTCTCTGCTATCGGACTTGTCCCTGTACAGTGTACTATCACATTACTATACATGTCCTATGGGCACAGAAAAGACTTAAGTTCTGCTGTCAGACTTGTCTCTTTTCTATGGCATTACCATATATGTCCTATGGGCACATAGAGGACACAAACTCTGCTATCAGACTTGTCCCTGTACTATCACATTACTATACATGTCCTATTGGCACAGAGATGACACAAGCTCTGCTGTCAGACTTGTCCCATGTACTATGTCATTACTATACCTGTCATATGGCCATACATTACTATTCCTGTCTTATAACTAACATAAGTATACTCCAAAAAAGGCAGTGGGGTGTCTGGCTATCTGCCTGTAAGTCGAATATTCACCAGTCTTCGTAAAAATTGTTATCTAAAATGTATAATTGCTACTTACCATGCACTCTTACTTTCACCAGTATGTTTGTCATTTAATTATAATGATGCCTTCATTATGTATCTTTTTCCAGATCTATTTGTTTGCACTGGGCAAATCTCTAATCTACTCCTCGGAGTATGGTCTACGGCCTGAAGAGGTAAATAGAATTTTGTAGTCTGTGAATTTTTTCTATAACTTTATTTTTTGTTTTTGGTCTAACTCTGCACCTGCTGTATATGGAACTTACATTAGAGCTGGATTTATATAATTTCAAGTACTGGGTACCTCATCCAGCCCCACTAAAACTGTTTTATCAAATTGCCCCAGTATAGCCTTGTATTTATGAATGACCTTTTTATCAAATGTTTTACTATGTATCAATAGTGTAAACTAAACTCAGAGGGTTCCTCTGTTTGTCATATGTCATATGATCAGGGTTTGCAGTGTTTGTTATGTGGAATTCAGTCCCATCATTTAACCCTTTCAACACAGTTGACCAAATCAACCGAAATTATGATGATATTTAGTATATTTTAGATCCAGTTGAGACTATGAGTAAACACTCAGATGCCTGTTTGACACTTTCTTTAACCCTTTCCCTGTTAGATATTCATGTCAGAAATAATGACATCATGAATATTCTTAACAGGATTTTTAAAATGGCAAATGTACACATGAAATTTTGGTAGTGGTAGACAGTGTAGTTATAATTTCATTTAATAGCAAATAGAACAGACCCTGATCAGACAGCTCCTACAGGAGTTTTCAAAGGGGTGAAAGGTGTTTGTATGAAGAAAAGGATTAACCCTTTCCATATTCTATATTTTATTCCGAATTTCAATACCTACTGAATACTCATGAACAAAAAAAGTTAAAATGAAATATGGAAGGTGGAACATTGTAGCTACATGTATTTTAGAAACTAAAGAAACAGATCTAATGGCTACAGTGTTCCACCTTCCATATTCCATTATAACTGTTTTGGCCATGAATATTCAGTAGGTATTGAAATTTGGGGAAAAAGAGAGGGAAAGGGTTAAAGACACACATGCTTATCCAAGTGGTTGTTTTTGAGAGACTGTTGTATTAGATCTGTAATGTCCAGTCCCAGCAGGTGAAGAGTTAAAACTTGAAGTGTTTATTGTGTGATATGCAATATTAAATTGTTTTGTATGGAATGTTTATTATGTACATGTATTGTGATTTTTCTGCAATATCAATGCTCAAAATAGTTTGCATGATAATGCTACATATAATGTGTTTAGTCACAGGCAGGTTAAATGTAACTTTTGTTTGTTGTTGTTGTTTGGTTGGGGGGGGGGGGGGGGGGGCAAAAAGAAGTTTATAAGCTTATAAACCCTTTACTCCATGAATATTAATGTAAGTATGTATGACTATGAATTAGCTTGATTTTTATGATGGTATATTATGAAAACATGAATTTGTGGCCAAGGCAGCAATTGTATGATCAAATCTGTATGATTCCAAATACCGGTAGTAAACAGAGTAGAGTCAGTAGACCCTGATCAAATGGCTCATACAGGAGCCTTCTGATCTGGGTCTACTCTGTTTGCAAAGGTGTGCCAAAGGTGTATCTATTGAGTAAAGGATCAGCCCAGATCAGATGCTATGCTACATGTATCTGATCTGGATCCAACCAGCCAGACCATTTATTTCATACATGTAGCATTTAACAATTTCTTAATTTTCTTTCCTAGATCAGATGGCTCCACTCTGTTTGCTTATGAAAGCATAATAGAGCTGACTCTACAGTTTCTACCAATACCAAAAATTCATGATCACATAATTATACCATTATAACAGTCAGCTAATGAATATTCATGATGTCATTATTTCTTACATGAATATGGATCAGAGAAAGGGTTAAATACTGTATGGTAATCATTGATTACTCATTTGTTAGTCAGGTTGACTTTCTGGGTATATATAAGCAGTTCTTACATACACATCACAGGGTAATCCCTTAATCCTCTCATTATCCTTACTTAATCCTGTAGTAGATCAATGTAGTATGTAGGCCAGTGTCAATCATGTAGATATATATAGTATATAAATAGTAAAGTAGGATTATCTTTAAAGATTTACTTCATGAATATTCATTAAGGAATTTATTACTCAATGAATATTAATATAATGAATATACATGTACATGTATACTGTAGGACATAAAAAAGGGAAATGCTGCTGTGGTAGACAGTGTAGAATAAGATTAAAACATAAGGCACATAGAGTAGACAATGATCAGACAGTTCCTATAGGAGCTGTTGGATATGGGTATCCTCTGTTTGCAAAAGCATTTATATATACATGTAGTATGAAGTGAAGGGTTTAAGAATGAGTCACATGAAATGAGTGAATACATGTATGTTCTGCTGCTACTGCTGTTGCAAAAGCTCTGTTTTAGTGTTCTTGTGCAGTATTTAGTGTTTGTGCCAGTTCAGATAATAAATTATGCCGTACAGCATAAAGTAGTTTTGTCAGTACTAGTGTTGTCTAACCCTCAGCAGAAGCAGAATTTAGCAGTACATACAACTACAGTAGAACCCCTCTAATGCGACCACTTAATGAATAAACATACCTGCCTATATAAGCAGGTGGTTGCTTAATGCAGGATGAAAGTTATGCAGAATAGGAGCTTTCTGCATAACTTTCGTCCTGCATTAAGCTACCACCTGTCTCTGCTTGACAGAATTATGCCCCTTTTTGGTGGTTGCATTAGAGGGGTTGTACTGTATATTCTACTCACTGTTAGTATTATGACAGCCATCATTATAATCACCATCATGTTATCAGCATCATCAGCATCATCATATTCAACAGCATCATCATCATCATCATCAATCATCATCATCAATCATCATCATCATTATCATCAACCCTCCTAATGGAGAGAGAAACACTATGATGTCTTCTGTGTGGAAGGCAAGATGACTTTCATGGACAGAATATTGAGCATGTAGTTAAGTTTTTGGGGTGACATTATTAATACAAATGACTTGACGCTGCTGACGAAAAGAAATGTTTACATAAGCAATGATTACAAGTTATTGTTGACTTCAGGCTAATTGATTGCTAAATGCAGAAATTATGAAAGTATCTGGATTCCTGTTATGTCTGGATCCAAACTCCAAAGGTTATCAGGAATTCATCACTCTCATCTGAAAGTGTTAGCCCTTTAACCCTTTCTCCATGAATATTCATGTAAGAAATAATTATATTATGAATGTCAATCACATTCATTTGTATAATGACATATGAACACAGGAAATTTTGGCAATGGAAGAAACTATAGTTATATTTATCAATATTATTTCATAAGCAAACAGAGCAGACCCTGATCAGACAGCTCCTATAGGAGCCATCTGATCTGGGTCTTCCCTATTTGCTACGGTGCGGAAAGGCGTATTCATGGAGTAGAGGGTTAAACAAACTCTTCTGTATAGAGAAACATTGATTTGAAACATGACAGCTGATCTTGGTCAGTCTGCTCTGTTTGCAATATACAAAGATTGGCTCATATGCAATAGGGCGCAAGGGAAATGTAAAGGAAATTGAAGATTCCACCAGATTGACATTGTTTACCCATAAACCCTTTACTTGATGAATATTCATGTAAGACTCTGCCTATATAATGAATAGTAATTAATTTAATCTTGTATTTACAAAACAAATTAAGGACAAATTTATTGACATGATAAACAGTAGATAATCAGATCTGTACATAAAAGCAAACTTAACAGACCCTGTTGACAGCTCCTACAGGAGCTCGCTGATCTGCTTCTACTCTGTGTTCAAAAGCATAAAATGTGAGATTATCAAGTAACAGTTGTTGTGCCAATTAGTAGCTTCTATCCAGCTATGATTGCCTGTCTCGTTATGTAAGTCAGTAAAAGAGAGTGTGTTTCCTGAAGCTAACTTTTTGCCAACTTTGTAATTCCACGAGAGATGTTTGTCTGGGGCATCTAAACAAGATGGCTGAGTCTGACAGTGCAGTACACAACATTGTAACATTTATGAAAAACCAACAGAATTTTTTACCATGGCTTAAGCTGTAGAATCAGATCTGTATCATTTCATAAGCAAACAAAGCACACACGAGTCAGATGGCGCATACAAAAGCCGTCTGATTAGGGTCTTTTCTGCTTTGGAAAGGCATCAAAATGTGGTAAAAGGTTAACCCCTTTCTTCATAGAAACACCTTTTCATGCCTTTGCAAGCAGAATAGACCCAGATCAGAAGCTCCTGCAGGAGCTGTCTGATCAAGTTCTGCTCTGTTTGCTTTCGAAATAAGATCTGATTCTACAGTTTCTACCAATACCAAAAGATCCTATATACAACTACAACTATTACATATGCTATTATAAAAAATCAGCAAATGGATATCCATGGTGTCATTATTTCTAACATGAATATTTAACACTGAACGGGTAAGGACGGGAACAATGGCCTGTAGTGGTACAGGGTCTTTGTGTTCTTGGATTACTTAATGCAAACATGATACCAACAATAAAACACTGTAGTTTGTAGTATCCATTGTGAAGCTTTGACTTTGACCTATACCCAGTCACTTTATACTGACACTGGACGAGATGATAACCTGATGCTAACTCCCTATCACAGAGATCAACAGATATTAACTCTTTCCTTCATATAAACGCCTTTTCACATATCTGCAAACAGAGTAGACCCAGATCAGATGGCTCCCGTGGTTCTGTTTGCAAAGACATCAACAGGCATCTGTATCAAGTAATGGGTTAAACTACCTTTGAGTTTACCATTTTCTTAGTGGATAGATCCATCATTTTTAGCTTGTCTGTTTTTCAATTAAAAAGATACGAGCTATTGTCGTAACTCCGGCATCCACGTTGTCCTTGTCGTAGTCATTGTCATCTGGAAACTTTAACGTTGGCTATTACTTCTTTACTATTCATGCAAATCTTATGACACTTCACACACTTATTCACCATCACTGAGGCTACAATCTGACTAAGGGCCATAACTCTGTAAGGCTTTTTTACAAATTTATACCCCTTTATGGACTTGGGAAATAAAAACTTAAAATGTCTCCACAAACAAGCATTGGCACCCGCATGCAATGTTCTTTTTTTAACATAAAGGGTGAAATTTACTGAAAAAATTATTTATAATTGCAAACACTGCAGACCCAGATCAGATGTCTCCTTATTGGGCTCTTTGATCTGGATCTACACTGTTTGGGAATATAAGTTTTAAGGGATACTTTTCAGCTTTGTATAGTTTGTGACAGAAGTACTGAAAAGAGCTTTTATCTTCTATGACTAGCCATAATCCTTTGAATGCTGATTATTGAAAGTGGAATGGCCCCAGCAGTGTTTAACTATAGACTCCATTTGGTATGAAAGGCTTTAACTTGCTAGAGGAGTTATTAAATTGACAAACAGTACAGGCCCTGATCAGAGGGCTCCTCTAGGATCCTCTGATATGGGTCTGCACTGTTTACAAATGCCACTACATTGGTTTGCCTCACATATAATGAAAGCTGACAGTCAAGCAGAAAATTTCAGCCATTAATGTAATGGGTTGTATGTTCTATTATCAGAGGATTGCCAGATGTCTTGTTACATAGCTGCCAGATACACATTGCATGACTGATATGATACAGAATGGCGCTAGTTTGGTTGATGCAAGAAAAATTATTGTAGATCTTTACTGTTAAAACTATTTCTTTGCCCCTCAGCAATTATTAACCCTTTCCTTCATAGGCTATTTTTAGATCCAACCACTTTGAATAAATCTACCGAAAAGGAGCATTAATTAGAAAAAAGGCATATTTTAGAATTTTGTAGTTTGAAACCATTGTGATGAATAGAGCATTTGCTCCTAAAGGAGCAAATGCTTTATTTATCACAATGGTTTCAACAGGTGACTTTTACAAAGGCGTAGAAAGGGGTATTTATGGAGGAAAGGGTTAACATGATCAACGTTTAACTGGCTGGTATTTTATAATTGCATATGAACTAGTTTGGCCATGGCAAATACTGTAGAATCAGATCTATATTCTACAAGCAAACAGTGGTTGGATCTACTCTGTTTGCTAATGTCTAAAATACATCTGTATCACATATAAAGTTAATATGGTCATGCTTTAAGTGATGCAAAATTGATTTCCCACCATTAATGATGGTGGAAGTACAATGTAGTTGATTTGATCATATTAGACCAAAGATATGTGAAATTTGGTACTGCACTCTGGTACTTATCCAGACTTTTTGCCAAACTTATCACAAACTATCCATAGAACTGATGGATTTAAATC
Organism: Azorinus chamasolen; assembly: GCA_963576725.1. NCBI lineage: Eukaryota > Metazoa > Mollusca > Bivalvia > Cardiida > Solecurtidae > Azorinus > Azorinus chamasolen. The sequence continues at coordinate 36,639,067 of OY755236.1, read as the reverse complement.
TCATCACCTGATTTGAGAAGTGTGATATAGAGGTGTTTGAAGGGTATTTTCCTTGTTAACACCCATTCTTCAACAATGTTTTCCTTATGAAAGGAGGAAAATACTGGAACTTCAAATATTTTGCGCAAACTGTCTCTCTCTCATATTAATCTTGAATCTAGCTACATCCAATATTGATATTTATTAGATGAAGTTTTATAATGGGATATAAACACCAGATATTTTGGTTATGGCAAAAGCTGTATAATCAGATCAATAATATTTTGTTTTGTAAGCAAACCTAGCAGATCAGACAGTCCTACAGGAGCTTTTGTGATTAATTCTGCAAATAGTTTGGATCCAGATGTGACACCAGCCTGGTAAATCTTTGTCTCACCAGGATCAAAACTATTTGAAGCACTGACTACATTTGTGAAAAAAATGAAGGAAAATCTGAAATGCAGCTGATAACAATGTTTGCAGAAGACCACTACTTAGCGCTGAGGAGATTTTCTTTTTGTTCAGCTAAGTATAGGATTTATGGCAACATTGTCACAAACTGGCAATATTTTGTACAAGTATGTGTAGTATAATGTTGATCTTTTTCTGAGTAAACAATTTCTTACAGCAACACACTTTAAATTTGGCTTTTACTTATGCAAATATAAGCACACATTCAATAACATTTAACCTATTCTGGTTTTCTAACCAACAAAAAAATTACTAACATAACATAAATTATATCCTTTATGAAAGTCATTTCAACTTAACTAGCACTTAAAAACACATTTGTATTTTGGAATCATATTAATCATTTGAGTGTGGGAAAGGTGTTTTCGGGCATTTGCAAACAGATCAGTGGACTCCTTGCAAAATTTTAGCCTTATTATTATATACTGAATCAATCTCTCCAAGCTTGTTAGACTCGTGAAACAATGATGGGATATTACATATAGAATATTCAGCATTCAAAGGGTTAAATTGTTAACCCTTTCCATCATGCAAATGTTTTTTCATTGTAAATGCAATGGTTGATAATGACATCATGAATATTCATTAGCTGAATTTTTTATAATGGCATATGTAGACAAGATGTTCTGTCTGAGGCAGACACTGTAGAATCTTGATCTTTATTATACCGTAAGCGAACAGAGCAGACTCTGATTAGACGGCTCCTATAGGATCCATCTGATCTGGGTCTACTCTGTTTGCAAAGACGTGAAAATGTGTTTATATGAGGGAAAGGGTTAAAGGTTAGTATTCATATCTTCATGTTGGTCTCATTAAATTCATAGAGAGATATGGCCTACCAGACCCCCAGTCCTTGTTTACTTACATACTTTGCTTATCTGGTTTTACATCATCCCGACATGTTTATTACACTGTGTGGAATGAGATTTCACTTTTATTTGAATGAAATTAAGAGGCTTGAATATTTGCCAACACAGGAATTTAGGTATGAGAAAAATTCTGAAATCCTAGGACTTGTTTCAAACATTAACAATCAATGTTTCAAGGGTATTCTTTGGTCAATGTATACAGTTGATTTGATAATTCTGAATACTGTATTTACCGTAAGTATTTGGACACTCAGTCTCCATTCTCCATAGATTAAGTCAATTTGGTACCAAATTAAACTAACATAATAGCTAATAGTGTTGACTCAGATCAAACACCTCCCATAGGAGCCATTTGATCTGGGTCTGCACTATTTGTCTAAGTTTATCTGTCCCGAATACATGACCCTTTACTCCACGAATATTAATGTAAGAAAATAATGACATCAATAATGAATGACAACATGAATATTAATCACTTTAAAGATGTATGCTGTGCAAATTTCCGCAAAATTTTACATTTCAAACTGACTTCAGAATCGGAATCTATGTACCTTAACACTTATTTAACTCTAAACAGCACGGTTAGTAAATGGTTGTTTGTATCGAAAAAAATTAGAAAATGGATTGCTTCGGAAACCAGCGGAACAGCGTTCACATTGGCCGGAATCTGTCATAATATTCAAATTTACATACCGGAAATAATAATTTGATGTATATGTAGGTCAACAACCAGTGTCAGTCATTGTACATATGAACAAAAACCTAATTAATATTCAAAGTGTTGTTCCGAAATAGAATTGGAGTCATTCAGAACTTGGCCGAAGATATTCACTGATTTCCGTACAAATCCCTGTTTCTAAAAGGAGGCTCCTTTTAAAGAATTTAGCAGTATTCAATGGCGATACTATTTAGCTGAACAAATATATGTTGTCGGGAAATGGGTTGTAAGCATTATTTTCATTGTATGTATACATGTACAGCTTCTGGTGTTGATTGATTATTATGAAAAATGTGCATAATACATCTTTAACTTTTATGATAGTATAAGAACACAGGAAAGTTAGGCAGTGGCAGAAACTGTAGAACCATACCTATATTATACCATAAACAAACAGAGCAGACGGTGATCAGACTGCTCCTACAGGAACTGTCTGATCAAGGTCTACTTTGTTTGCAAAGACAATAAAATCAGGATTAAAACCTTTTTCAAGTATGTCTTGTTTAAATTGTTTTATTATGGGGATGGTAGAGATCCACCTGGGTTTTACACTCATTATCATGTCATAAACTTTAGAAAAATCAACAAGGATAACATTCACAGTGGGGGCTTAGGGAAAAAGTAGTCGAAGTCCATGGTATGTACTCTCTATAGACAGGTGCACACAGCCTGGATCTAGATGAGATGTCAAGTAACTTTGTACAGTTGAACTTCCTTATCTTGAACTTCAAGGGACCAAACAAATTACTTCGAGATAACAGAGGTTTGAAACATCCAATTTCTAATTTGAAAAATTTCTCTAGTCCGCAGCTTAATGCAGGCCAAAAGTAATGTTAAAAATGCTTTAAAATAGCTTTGCTCATTATGATTAATTTTCATGACAAGATTATTTCTTTCGTGAGTAGGGAAAGGGTTATTTAGGAAGTTTAGTGGAATGTGTAGACCATGCTGGAATGTGTTATGATAAAGAGATATGATGATTGGTTCACCTGACCAGATGAAGATTACTCAATAAGTCATGATCACCCAGGTAGATAACCTGTGATTGACTGGTACAGCAGTTTGCCAAGTAACATTTATTTGGAGCATGGCATTTCTTCTCCAGTGCTGCTTGCCCTGCTTTTCTTGACTATTATGTCATATCTGTAGTGTCTATTTCAAAGAAAATAGATGAGAGAGAGATCTGATCTGGGTCTGCCTTATATGCAAATGCATAAATATGTGTCCTTATCTAGTGAAGGTCTAATCCTTTCTCTCATATAAATGCCATTTAACACCTTCGCAAACAAAGTAGACCCAGATGAGACGGCTCCTACTGGAGCCGTCTGATCAGAGTCTGCTCTGCTTATGAAATTTTAACATATCTGACTCTACAGTGTTTACCAATACCATCATATCTTATGTACCGGTACATGCTTATGCCATAATAAAAATCCAGCTAATAAATATTCATGATGTCATTATTTTTTAGCTCACCAGAGCACAAAGTGCTCAGGATGAGCTTTTGTGATCGCCTGATGTCCGTCGTCCGTCGGCGTGCGTCGTGCGTAGTGCGTCGTCCGTCTGTCGTCGTCAACAATTTGAACCTTTAAAGTTCTTCTCCTCTGAATCTACAGGGGTCTCAGCTTTCATCTTTGGCACATAGCATCATATGTAGGTCCTCTACAAAAGTTATATAAATTATACCTCTGGGGTCAAAATTGGTCCTGCCCCAGGGGTTTTCAGTTTTCAATAGAAACATATAGTGAAAACTTTGAACATCATCTCCTCTAAAACTAGAAGGTCCTCAGCTTTCATATTTGGCACATAGCTTCAACTTCAGGACTTCTACAAAAGTTATATAAATTATGCCCCTAGGGTCAAAATTGGTCCCACCCCAGGGATTGCAAGTTTTTTTCTAGCTGACTGCGTAAACAGCCTATGGGATCACTAGTTATGCATAGGAAAAACTTAAAAAATATTCTTGTCAGAAACTACATGTCCCAGAGCTCAGATATTTGGTGTATAGATTTACTTAGCATAACTTTATGAGTTTTATAAGTATCATAGTTCTGGGGTTAAAATTGGCCCTGCCCTGTGTGTATATACTTCTTTACATCACAAACTACATTCTAAAGGTTTCTCCTTAATATCACTCTTAGCTGAGACCAGTCAGTGGGAGTTCTTATATAATCACCCTTAGCCTGATCAGTAGAGTAGAAATTGTGTTTAGACAAATAACACACTCTCATTTAAGATCGAGAAAACTGTGGATAATTCTCAAAATGCAGAATACTCTTAAAGCTTTTTTTCATACCTATGCCCTGCATTAAGCTACCAGCTATCAATATAGAGCATATGTGTTGTGAATTTCAGCTTAACTCTTTGCATGCTGGGTAATTTTGTGATCTGCTAAATTGTTGACTGCAGCATATTCACAAGTTATCCTAACTACACACTTTCTTTCTGAGTTTTTCAGAAGTTCAGTCTCATTGACAAACAGTTCGGATATCAGATCAGGCACCACATTATGTTGGCCCTGATCTGGATCCAAACTGTTTGCATAGGTCATTAGTGGTGGGAGAATCCTACTTCACACTTTCTTTTTAAGTTTTTCAGAAGTTCAGTCTCATTGACAAACAGTTTGGATATCAGATCAGGCACCACATTATGTTGGCCCTGATCTGGATCCAAACTGTTTGCATAGGTCATTAGTGGTGGGAGAATCCCACTACACACTTTCTTTCTAAGTTTTTCAGAAGTTCAGTCTCATTTACAAACAATTTGGATATCAGATCAGGCCCCACATTATGTGGGGCCTGATCTGGATCCAAACTGTTTGTATAGGTCATTAGTGGTGGGAGAATCCGCCTCTAGCATCCAAAGAATACAAGTTCCAGTGGTCTAATGCTCTATCCATTCTTTCACTACATTCTTTCAGCATCATGTTCAGGTCCTCTACAAAAGTTATATAAATTGTGTCCCTGGGGTCAAAATTGGCACCGCCCCTGGGGTGTTAAGATTTCAATAGAAACATATAGTGAAAACTTTGAAAATCTTCTCCTCTGATTCTCTGGTGAGCGATGTCAGGGCCATTCTGGCCCTCTTGTTCGCATTAATATGCAACAGGGAAAGGGTTAAATAAATGTGAAAAGAGAAGATGCTCAAAGAATAGAAACAAACAACTTTTGAAGAAGAAATTTAATTAAAGTTAGTATAAGATGGACAGTTTACTACCACACAGGACTGTATGGAATGGAAGGACTGAAAGAACATAGTACATGTAGCTTCTTCTTTCCTTAGATTGACCTTTGAAACGGGACTATACTGCTGTATGTTTGGATGAATTTAGGCAAAACAGTACAGACTCTGATCAAACTGCTCCTGAAGGAACAGTGTGATGAGGGTTTTCACTATTTGCTACGCCATCAGTTTCATATCGTCGCTGTGCTGACAAAACCTCGTATAATGAAAATCATTACTTTTCAGGAGAAGCAAAAAAGTGTTTTTTTTTATGAATTCGTCTTTATGTGACAAATAAGGTCTAGACTATATTATGGTACCATATTAAAACACAAATTAATTGATAAAACATTATTTCTTCTATCATTGATAAAACCTTTCTTTTTTTCTATCATTTGGTATGACGATTTTTTAAATGTATGATATTTTTATACCAAGTTTTCTTCACCTTATGTATATACGAGCTTTTACCACTTATACGATATTTCTTCGTTTATTTTTTATCCGGCGATCATGATATACGACAATTTACATTTCACTTGAGTCTAAGCTTTGTACCTTGACACACCAAGAAAAGGACAGACCTATGCTCTTGGCAGGATGTGGGCATTGTACATTTAAATCAGAAATTGTGAAGAAACGATTTTCGGCCAAAATGGATATACGAGGTTTTGTCAGCACAGCGAAGATATGATGTTATAAGTATGGTTCAAACTTGACTTATTGGGCTATACAAACCAGTGGAGAATGGAGATCAGAACATCTAGGGTAATTACGGTAGGGTATGTTTTAGATCCAAGAGGATTCACCCCAAAAACCACCATGGGAGTACTCTGAACATGATTTGTTTTTGAAAACAATCTGCTAGCACCTTCTCCTCCATACTGTGCAGTTATTCTATGTAATATGCCACATACTGAAAGTAATAGAAGGCTAATTGGACCCCAAACAGAGATAATAGAAATAACAATTCCAAAACTAGTTATTAACCTTTGGCTCTTGTCCACCCCGGGTCAGTGACTGACCTTGACAAGGTTGCTAACCAGTGGTCCATTTTGATATCCAGGGTGAATTTACTTTAACAATCTTCCATTTTAAAATCTGTTGAACTTGATCCATTATTTGTTGTGTTGATATGGACTGTAGAAAGTTTCTAGAGCCAGAATTTGTAGATTTATTCACTTAAATCTGAACCTTTTCCTTCATACAGATCACTTTTTGAACTTTTGTCGAGAGAGTAGACCCAGATCGAATTACTCCTGTAGTAGCCATCTGATCAAGGTGTACTCTGTTTGCTGATGAAGTAATATCTGATTCTACAGTTTCTGCCATGGTAAAAAAAATCTATCGTTAAACGATTTTCCATATTCAGCGTTCAAGGGGTTAAGGAACCCAGGAACCCAAAAGAGAGTACATCTGTTTCCCAATCCTCCAATAGCCCTTTATTCCATGAATATTCATGAATATTTAATTATGTTCATTTTGATGGCATATGATCAAAGGAATGTTTGACCATGGCATGCGCAGAAAGTCAGAAACAGTAGAATCATATATCTATATTATGCTCTAATCAAACAGAGCAGACCCTGATCAGACTGCTTTCCAAGGCATAGAAAGGCCTATTTATGGAGTAAAGGGTTATGGGTGTCCGGTAGCTGTAGATGGTGTAATATGGAGGTTGATTAATGAACCAACCAACAACACCTTTATCCCATTACCTCATAGGCTATTTTAAGATCCAACCTCTTTGACTAAATCTACCGAAAAGGAGCATTAAATAGAGAAAAGGAAACTTTTTAGAATTTTGTAGTTTCAAAGCATTGTGATAAATAGAGCATTTGCTCCTATAGGAGCAAATGCTGTATTTATCACAATGGTTTCACAAGGTGACTTTTACAAAGTCGTCAATATGAGGGAATGGGTTATCAGGACTGTAAATAAGATGCATATTGATGTATCCAAATTCTCTTAGTTCTCAACCAAAGTCTGCCTCGCTGCAAATCATTAGAATCACGTCTCTCCAAGGCGATTCTAATGAGTTGCAGCAAGATAGGGTTTGGTGGAGAAATGTCAAAAGTATTTTAACCCTTCACTTGCTGAATTTTAAAATGCATGTCTTCTTCTTTACCCAAACCCTGTTGTATAATTACATATATCTTCACTGTGTACACGTATTTTGCTGTGCAATCACTGCTGTGGAGTACACTGGTTGCACAATCAACTTGTAAATAGTGCAGACCCTGATGAGACAGCTCCTGCAGGAGCTGTCTCATCTCGGTCTTCACTATTTACAGGTAGGTATATTAAAGTGAATAACAAGCGAAGGGTTGATTAGATTTTCGTAGTCTGCTTCCTATCTACAGCCCTGCATTAGTTTCTAAAATTTCATACATCATTTGTATACTTCATGGAGCATCTACTATGATATATTATTGATACCTTTTGAGAGTACCATCTTCTATAATTAAGTGCAAGCAGAACTCCCCTGTGATGTCTGTAAGAGAGTTTCTTGGTACATGTACCTGGTAATTAATTAGTTTAGTGGTTAGTGAAGATGGAACCAACACTTGCCTTAGGGCTGCAGGGATCGGCTGGAACTTAGTCCAGTAGTCTAGTACTTGACCCTCTACTTCATGAATATTCATGTAACAAAATATGATGTCATAAATACATAGTAAATGATTTTTTAACCCGTTCTCGCATAGGCTATTTTTAGATCCCAACCTCTTTGATTAAATCTGCCAAAGAGCATTTACTAGAGAAATGGAATTTTTCAGAATTGTGTAGTTTTGAAACCATTATGATAAATAGAGCATTTGCTCCTGTGGACCATATGCTATTTATCACAATGGTTTCACAAAGTGACTTTTACAGAAGCTTCAAAAAACGTCAATATGCAAGAATGGGTTTAATAATGGCAAATGAACACAGGAGGTTGTAGCCATGTCAGAAATTGTAGAATCAGATCTATATTATTTCATTACCACACTGAGCATGCACTGATCAGACAGATGCAGGAGTTGTCTGATCAGGGTCTGCTCTGTTGCTTATGGCATAATATGGAAATGATCCTACAGTTTCTGTCATGGCCAAACATTCCTTTGATCATATGCGATTATAAAAGATAATATAACTAATATTCATGATGTCATGATTTTATACATGAAAACTCATCCGGTAAAGACTGTCATTGATCTCATAGAAAAGATGACTATTGAACACATACAGGTAGTTTCAAGGCGTTATAATAATATTATGTGATGATAAATAGTCTAAAGCACTTATGATGTGGGCTTGGCAGCTGACTTAGGTTTGAACAGCTGTTTCACCTGAATCCTCATTAGTCATGTGTTATGATGAATTTTGCAGGGCAGGTATAAGGTAATCTAACCCTTTCCCTAATGAACATTTATGAATGAATTAATAACTTTTTTATTATATACTGTAGTAATATTTGGCCTAGACAAAGTCTGCTGAATCAGATATTATAATTTCATAAGCAAACAGAGCAGACCCTGATCAGATGACTCCAGCAGGAGCCATCTGATCTGGATCTACACTGTTTGCAGCAGTATGAAAAAGTGATTGTATGAGGGAAAGGGTTAAGGCCATCAGCAGGTAGCAAAAAAGAGCAGCAGGTAGCAAAAAAAGCAATCTTAGTTTGTACAAATAATACAACTTTTGCTTTCAATGTCTGGTACATATACTATCACAGTAGCAAGATGTTTACCCCTCAGTTTTCAAAATGGAATGGTCCATTATTATTTAACAATAAAAGCCCTCTGATCTGAGTCTCCACTATTTACAAATTACAGCACACTCGTTTCCTGCGTTACAATGTTGAAATGAGGACAGTAAGTTTACATGTACATGTTTAATCCTTTACTCCATGAATATTCAACTAAACATAGTTTTTATAAAGACACATGAACACAAGAATTCTGGCCATAGCAGAAACTTTGGAATCATATTTATATTATTTCATAAATAGATGGGCAGACGGCTCCTATACTTTGGATATACTCTGCTTGCAGAGACGTAGAAAGGCATACTTATGGAGTAAAGAGTTAATCAAAGATATGTAACATTTTGAATGCTCATGGGGAATTCATGATTACCTATGCAAACAGATTTGAGTTGAATGAGACTGTGAGTAACTCAGTGTGTCATCATGGTCCAAACTGTTTGACATTGTATGAAAAAGAAGAAGAACTACCAAGAATTATAGCAGATGACTATATTTGCAGACAGCAGTTACTTGGTGTGCAAAGAGCTAAAGTTGAAATGTCAGATATTCCAGAACTTAATGAACTTTATACAAGCTATTGTCATTATCATCATCATCATGAACAGCATCAGCAGCTTATTCATAATCATCATTACATTCATTTTTATCATCACTTCCATCATCTGTATTATATCCATCATCACTGCCATTATCTCCATCATAAAAATCAAACAGACAAACTTGGGCAAATAGTACAGACCTCGATCAAACGGCTCATTTTAATACCTACGGACTATATTAATGGAGATAATAGTTATAATGGAATATGGAAGGTGGAACATTGTAGCCATTTCATAAAGTAAAGAAACAGACCTATCAAATTCCATTAGCAAACAGAGCAGACCCTGATCAGACGGCTTCTATAGGAGCCATCTGATCTGAGTCTACTCTGTTTGTAAATGCGTGAAAACACATTTATATGACTTAAAGGGTTAAGATAAGTGGTAGCTCAAATCAGGACAAAAGTTATGCTCTCATAGAAACTTTCTGCATTACTTTTAGCCTGCATTAACCCATTACCTCATAGGCTATTTTTAGATCCAACCTCTTTGGATAAATCTACCGAAAAGGAGCCTTAACTAGAGAAAAGGAAAATTTTAGAATTTTGTAGTTTGAAACCATTGTGATAAATAGAGCATTTGCTCCTATAGGAGCAAACGCTCTATTTATCACAATGGTTTCACAAAGTAACTTTACAGAGTCTTCAATAGTCGTCAATAAGAGGGAAAGGGTTAAGTTAGCACCCCATGTTTAATCTTTCTATAATATTTATAAACATGAATTTGAATATGAAAATTATCTAGACCATATAAGTGATAACAAACTTAGAATTTCACTAACCAGATTTAGACTGTCATCACACAATCTTAAAATTGAAACAGGCAGATATGAAAACACCCCTAGGGAAGATCGATTATGCGAAAATTGTAATATGAATACGATAGAATCAGAATATCATTTCCTTCTTGTGTGTCCCAAATATTTATCACTAAGAAAACAATACTTGAAACCATACTTTTGTCGATGGCCAACCATCCAGAAATTTGAACAAATAATGAGCAGCAGACATAAGAACCAACAGATAAAATTAGCCAAATATCTATACTATGCCTTTAAAATAAGAGAAACAGATCCATAACAGCTTACTGATTATCTGTTTTGCTTGTTGGTCTGGTGCAGAACTGAGCTGGCCCCATATACCCAAAGATGGGTTTAGTATAGTTTAGCACTGGGTCATCTGACCCATATAATTGTTCTTATCCTCGTGGTTTGGTACAGAACTGAACTAATCCCAAAGACAGGGTTGATTTAGTTCTGTACGGAAACATACATTACGAATATATTGAAATCGGTAAACATCATATACATGTACTTTTACTTTAGAGAAGATCCTTCATATATATTCATGAACATTTTCATATGACTGTTAACAAAATTTAGCTTCTCAGCAAACATGATTTGAAATTTCATATATTATAATTATGCCATGCACTTTGTGTACAAATATGACCATATTGGCTATACTATGCGTATGCAAATTTATGCCAAATAAAAGATATGTTATGTTATGTTATGTTATTAGTGGGGTAATACAGTAATTACAGTTAGGTTCTACTGTATTTGTAATTTTGGTCTTGTGCTTAATACTTAATACTGCTAATACAACAACAATGACAACAACAACAACAAAATTCTTACAAAACCTAAGATTCAGCCTGTTAGGAAATTGATCCTATGTATAACACCTTGTATTTGTATTATTTGTATTGATCTGTTTTCACTTGATGTATAGAACATTTACCTGTGAAATTTTGCATGATTTTTTGCATTAAAATGTATAATTTTCAAGCATGTTCTGAGAATGTCGTTTTGTTTTTGAACGTTTACTGAAATATATCTCTTATCACACTAAGGGTATCAAATTGAACAGAACATTATAGCTACTGATTGAAACAAATATATGGGAATCGTTTATAGTGGACCATTGCTTAATGCAGAACCAAAGTAATGCAGAAAGGTCATTTGGGAGCTTTCCTCATTATATTCACCTTGCATTAAGCTACCACCTAATTGATATAAAATAAATGGAACTTAAACTTTTCCTGACCCTTTCCCACATGTAAACACTTTTCACGCATTTGTGAAAAGTAGACCCAGATCAGATGGCTCCTGTTGGAGCCGTCTGATCAGGGCCTGCTGTTTGCTTGTGAAATTATGATAGATCTGACTCTACAGTTCTTTCATTACCAAAACATCCTGTGTACAAAAATCATTATAAAAAAATAGCTAATAAATATTCATGATGTCATTATTTCTTACATGAATATTCAACAAGGAAAGGGTTAATGTTGTTTTGCAAATAGTTCTAATCTAGATGATTGACTGAAAATCTTTGTGTCAAATCGGATCTAAGGTGTTTGTCAGTCAGTGCTTGTAAAGAAAAGAAGAGCAATTCTATTTTCTGCAAGTATTATTTTCAGATGCATATAACTTAGTGTGTTAAGAGATATTTATTGTCATGGCTTCATGTGCTGCATTTAGCTACATGTATAAATGTCAATCCCAGTTTTACCCATTGCTGTGTGTTTTGTTATATGTTATGTGGAAAATGAATTATTTCAGCCTAACTCCAGTAATAACCTACATCCACAAATGTCAAAGGTAAAACTTGCGGTGTTGTCGGTTGATGTTTGAAGCATTTATTTAAATCTTTGCACACTAGTGGTGAGTTTGTGATTGACAAATTAGCAGTTCAGATCCAGATGAGATGCCAGGTGTGGTGTTTCATCAGGATCCAAACTGTGTGACACTGATGGTATTTTGTTTGGAAAATGAAAAATTAACTTTGAGAATTGTAGCAGATTAGAATTTCTGCATATAACATTTACACGAGCTTAGCGTGCAAAGAGTTAATGTTGTGGGCTTGCCTTTTGAAGACATTTTACACAGAGTGAACTAGTCGGATAAAACCAGCATGACTGCCATTGTAGATTGCTTTACCAAGAAATCCATACAAACTACTAAGTACTTACTTTGCAGTGTTAATATAAATGATTTGAACAAAAAAGATCATACAGTCTTCAAATATGAAATAAAGATACAGTTGTCCATTTATTTCAACAAATCCTAAAAATTTGAAATTGAAATGATTTGTAATATCCTTTCCATGAAATCTAGAAGATATTTCCACTTCATTAATCATTTAATACATGAATATCCATGTAAGAAATAATGATATAATGAATATTTTTAAGCTGAATATTTATGATGGCATATGAACACAGAATCAGATACCGGTATATATTATTCCATAAGCAAACAGAGCAGACCTTGATCAGATGGCTAATGTGTCTGATCTCAGGCTCTACTCTATTTGCAAAAACATTAAAAGGAGTCTGGAAAAGGGTTAAGACTTACATGTACTATACTAGATAAATTTAATGTAAGATAGAATAGAAGTCAGATGACAGATGTTAAACTGTTATGTGCATAATAATAGTACATGTAATTAGCATACAAGCATAGAATTTATATCGGAGATACCAAGCATGGTAATAAATGTTTTAATAAATTTCTATTGATTTAATACATATGCCCAAATAACCCAGAGTATTCAGACAGACAAACTTAAGAAAATAATGCAGATCCAGATCAGACTGCTACTAAAGGAGCAGCTTGATCAGATTCTACACAATTTATCCCATTGTTAGCCTAATCTGTTAGCCAAAATAATTCTAAATTGAGTTATTTAGCTTTACAAACCCACTAAGAGAAGAGGTTGGGTGTCTGAATACTATGGGTAAATTACAGAATATCTGTAAGAGTCTACATGTGTTTGTAAAAATCCTCAGTATAAATAGTTAGAAAAGGCTTTAGCCTTGTGTGCAATGTCTTCAAAGTTATTCTTGTGTCAACCAAATCACAATTTTAAGCTTGGCTGTATTTGTTGGACTTGTATTTTGATTTTTTTAATTCAAGAATTCCAGATATACCCTAAGTATTCAGACAGACAATTTAAGCAAATAGTGCACACCCAGATCAAACTGATCCTAAAGGAGCTGGTTTTATCAGGGTCTTCACTATTTGCTACTATAACAATCCCATTTAAAGTTCCAAAAATGGTCCCAAATTAAACTGACTTAACCCTTTCCTCCATAAAGACGCATTTCTACGCCTCTGTAATAACCACTTCTTGAAATCATTGTAATAAATAGAGGAAATCAGGAAAACACCCTTGTGCTGTATGTCTGAGCGGAACAGGCAGTAACTCAATCCTCTGCACCCACTGTTCAGGATGGGTCCACAAAAAGTGTAGCGGTATAAAGGGCTCCCTCAAAGAAGACTCACACTTTAAGTGTTCACGCTGTACAGGAGCAGCTAGACCAATAGATGGGAGACCACTGACAGAGGTAGATATTGGTGGTGACAAGCTCGAGGTAGTGACAGACTTCTGTTACCTTGGAGACACGCTCTCATCAGATGGTGGCTGTGAACTCGCTACAGCTACACGCTGCAGGACTGCCTGGAAACAGTTTAGAGAGCTTCTACCAATTCTGGCAAACAAGCACCTACCAACAGCTACAAGGGGTCGCATCTATTCCTCTTATGTCAGAAGTGTGCTACTGTATGGCTCTGAAACCTGGGCTGTCTCAGCCAGCATACTGAAGAAACTAAAACGTAACGATAAAGCCATGATCAGATGGACCTGTTTAGTTAAGCCCGAAGAGAACATTCCATTTGCGTCCCTCCTCGCTAAAGTCAACCTGGAGAGCATCGCAGACATCATGCAGAAGAGAAGACTGCGTTGGTTGGGGCACATAGAGCGCAGCACTGGCTGGATTGCTCAAGTTAGACAAATGAATGTACCAGCAGAAAGGACCACCGGTAGGCCTAAGTTGTCTTGGGAAGAACTTGTAAAGCGCGATAGGAAAACCCTGGGTATGGATTCCAGCAACCCTCAGAACAGACAAGAATGGAGAGGACGACTTCGATCTAGACTGGGCAGTCAGGCCCCACCCTCATCAGAGGATTAATTGTTGGCCTGATCAACAAATAAACCGGATAGTGAGTGAGTGAGTGAGTGAGAGCATTTGCTCCTATAGGAGCAAAATGCTCAATTTATCACAATGGTTTCAAACTACAAAATTCTAAAATCTTACTTTTCTCTAGTAAATGCTCCGTTTGGGTAGATTCATTCAAAGAGGTTGGGTCTAAAAATAGCCTATGGAGGAAAGGGTTAATTAGCTGTACAAAGTGGTAGAGGGGGTGTCTGATTGGGTGTCTGAATATTTTAATTAGGGTATAAACAAAATACAAAGCTATAACAAATGCAAAACAATTTGTTGTGAAGAAAAAGAGAAAACAAGTCAGTATCAGTTACAGCTGGTTTGAAATTTCTAGATGGCTAAAACAGCACAGTGGAAAGGGTTTTCCTGTACACATGTTACCCAATCAGAAACACTTGGTGATAGGGATTTGTTAGCTCTCCTGAGCATGAACTATAATGATAGTGTCGTGTCCATCGTGTATCAAGATCTTTTGTCCAACATTTTACTTCAAATATTACCTCCAATATTACACCAGCTCCAAATGTTACTGATGTACATAGATTTGGTCCTTGTGAGGTCTTCTTTCATTTTTGTTCAAAGAATTCAATTCGATTTAGAATTCTTTTTGCTACAGCAACCAAATTAAGAAAAAAAACCACTTTGACAAATTCTTGTTGAAATGGCTTGATTGATTATTGTGTTATGGCAGAAATGATTCTTAGGTAGCCTTATTCCGAAATTGTTGAATCCTTTGAGATTCATTAAAAAAATTTAATGTGCTCATCAAGTGCGGGGCTATTTTTCCATAATTGGTTGTAGTGAACATTTCTGAAGTATTCTCATCAGAAATCACACATGGTGGATTCAACATAAATTTTGCCAGAATGTTTGTTAGGTGACAGTCTTCCAAAATGATTCAATCCATTGTGATTCACTAAAAACATGGCCAACAGGTTGGCGTTAATTTTCTTTATATGGCTATAGTGAAATTTAAAAAAAAAACTTTTCTCCTGAATCCTTTCAGTATGATATTACAGAAATATTCCATGACCCTATAACAAAATTGCCCATGCCATTTTAATTCTCAAAAAAACAAGGGTACAAGCTCTAAGGGATGGGGTTAATTTTCCTTATTATGACTGTAGTGAATATTTCAAAAATGTTCTGAAATCATTGACTGGATTTCAGTGTGACCGAGTCGATCCTCATATCTTCAGAGGCTATGGTTGTAAATATCATGCTACCATAATTATATTTTAAACAATTAGACCAATTTTCATATATACACAATATATTCCATAACCTGTTGTCTCAGATAGCCCCCTTGTTTGTATCAGTTATTGGTATTTAATCCTGCACCTACACTTAGTTTGCATATAAAGGTTAAACATATATCTTGAGCAAAACCATAAACATTTACTTCAAAATTTAATATGACTTATATTCAATCTACAATTATTTGATTGCATTATTTTTTCAGTACAGTCACCATTCTTAACCCTTTCCCTGTTCTATATTTATTCAAGATTTCCTCACCTCATGAATATTCATGGACAGAATCACTAAAATTGAACATGGAAAAGGGACTTTTTTCACTGTTATGGAAACTGTATTATCAGATCTATAAATGTTCACAAGCAAACACAGCACACCCTAATCAGAGGGTTCCTATTGGAGCCGTCTGATCTGGGTCTACTCTGTTTGCAAATGTGTGTAAATGCATTTATATGATGGAAAGGATTAATTTGCATGTTTTATTGACATAGCCCATACTTTACTGTCCCATTGATTTCATTTGTTTTAATTTTTTCATGTGTTACACACCCAGAGACCAGTTATATCCTTTCCCCCTTTCTCCTTTATCACTGTTGGGTGTTCACTATTTCAGCACATTACCATATGCAGTTTTTTCCTCAACAGTCATTATATAACTAATGCTTACAGATAATAATTTATCATTGAACTTGTGTATATTTTGTTATACATTTTCTCCAATTTTTTTTTCAAATGTGGCATTTCAAGTAAGGAATTTATTTTAATATATGGAATGATATTGATGTATTATCTTTTAGAAGTGAATTATTTGGCAAAAGATTGATGTAAAACATACAAACTGTTTTATTATTATCAAGTTCATGGTCCAACATCAAGGTCAGGAGCAAAATTCTTGAAACTTTAGCCATAGCCACACATTTTGAATTATTAAAGATATAGACTTTAAACACTTGGCATGCATATACTCATCTCATGAAAGCTGAACATTTTAAGAAGAGCCATATCAAGGCCAAGGTTGCCTATCAATGTTTAAGATAAATGGATTTTTTTTTCGCTATACAAGCTTTAATAAAATGTTTTTAAAGATTTTATGCTTGACAATCACTCTATTAGTGTAATCACATATGAGGTAATACACCCTTGGTTGCACTTTCTAATATTTATTTACCCATGACTATTCTTGTTGCACATATATATATTGATGAGTTTATTAATTTTTTAACAAACCATGCAGGTGCTTTGCTGTATAGGAATTATATTGTTGTTTTCCATCCTATCTTTCATCATAATTATGCAGTATTACATTTTTGGTGTTGCTTTGAAAGTGTGTCAGCCTTCAATATGACCATTTCCTAAGTGAAAGTTAAAGACTTTAAAGATATATTTCTAAGCAAGACCTAGTATTAGGCAATTTTATATTTACATGATACCCTGTAATCGGCATGTAGGCAGGACTGAGCCATTTGCATGAGTCATACACAAGCATAACACCGGATGCCATTAACTTCTTCAAACAAACATTTCACTTATAATTATGATTTTTTAAAATGTTAAAAAGTGAGATTAATTTATGATATGTCCAGCTATGGTCTGTGAAATCATACAAAAGTGTTGATATATAATATATCAAGTGGTTTCAAGAATGCCTTGTCCAGAATCTATTCTGCCCATAAAAATATTAACATAGTCTGTAGCCACTGAAAGGATGTGTATATCCAGGTATATTTTGTACAGGTTCTTGATGTAGTAATTGGTTCTGCATGTGGTGTTTAGTCTTATAGATGATGAAAGTGGCTTTTTGATCTGCCTTCCCTTACCTGCATGATGTAGGCGTCTAGCTCTCAGTGCCTAACACTCATTGCTGCAGAGGGATTGTTCACAAGCTTTATAGCATGAATAAGATTGGTTTTTATAAGTTTATGGGTTCACATCATTCAGTATACATGTATATATATATTACAGTAGAACCTGTCTTAAGCGACCTTATATTGTTTGGACACAGGAATTTTAAAAAGCAGGTGGCTGCTTAATGCAGGACAAAAGTAATGCAGAAAGCTCCTATAGGAGCTTTCTGTATTACTTTTGACCTGCATGAAGCTATCACCTGCCTTACAGATCCTCAATAAGACCTCTTTTTAATGGTCGCTTAAGACAGGTTTGACTGTATATAGTTACCCAATAACATGCTTACAGGGTTAGTTGTTATTTCAGCAAGCTAGCTCAACAGATGTGGTCTCATATAATGAGTAGCTTCTGTACATACTGGTGCTACTCTACTTTCAAGCACTCACTGAAATTATAATATATCTAGAACTGATCCATAATTCAGTGTGTGAAATATACCAAAGAGTTATTTATATTTTTTCTGCAGTAAAACATTTACAAACAGAGCCCTCTAAACCAGAATTTTGGTAAACTAGAATTTAGATCTTTTTACTTAGGCAGGTGGATGCTTTTTGCAGGGTGAACATCATGCTTTCCACATTGATACTAATTTGAATGTCTGATTTAGAAAAGTTTTACTGTACATTTATTCAATATTTTCAATATATATCTAATAGTTGAAATTTTTTGTCCTTCTTAACCCATTCCCTCATATTAACGAATTTTGACGCCTCTGCAAAAGTCACTTGGTGAAACCATTGTGATAAACAGAGCATTTGCTCCTGAATGCTGTATTTATCACAATGGTTTCATAATACAAAATTCTTAAGTTTTCCTTTTCTCTAGTTAATGCTCCTTTTTGGTTGATTTATTCAAAGTGATTGGATCTGAAAATAGCCTATGAGGTAATGGGTTAACTCTTTGTATACTAAGTAATTTTGTTGTCTGCTCAATTGTCATCTGCAACACTTGGAAACTAGTAATTTTCTTTCTGATTTTCTTGCAGAAGTTCAGTTGAGTAATAAACAGTTCAGTTTCAAATCAGGCTCCACATTTTATGGGACCTGATCTGGACCCAAGCTGTTTTCATAGGTGATTAATGGCAGCAGAATCCACTGTGAACATGCAAAGAGTTAATATACAATGACAAACAATGACATGAACAAGTTATACAATCATAGAAATTGATGGAAAATGAAATGTCCATAAACGTAGTACATGCACAAAGCAGGTTTTGTTTGGCAAAGATAAACTTTGAGTTTAGGTGACAATATTGCTAATAAGCTGTCTCATATGGTTTTTAGAGGAGTTGTCTCATAATTGGGTCCTAGAGGAGCCATCTCATATGGGTCCTAGATGAGCTGTCTCATAATTGTGGGTTTTAGAGGAGCTGTCTCATAATTGGGTCCTAGAGGAGCTGTCTCATGTGGGCCCTAGAGGAGCTGTCTCATATGGGTCCTAGAGGAGCTGTCTCATATGGTTCCCAGAGGATTTGTCTCATATGGGTCCAAGAGAAACTGCCTCATATGGTTCCTAGAGGAGCTGTCTCATATGGGTCCTAGAGGAGCTTTCTCATAAATTATGGTTCTTGGAGGAGCTGTCTCAAATGGGTCATAGAGAGCTGCCTTATATGGTTCTAGAGGGAGGAGCTGTCTCATATGGGTCCTAGAGGAGCTTTCTAATATTTTCCTAGAGGAGCTGTTTCATATGGGTCCTAGAGAGTTTTTTCATATGTTTCCTAGAGAGCTGTCTCATATGGGTCTGCACTGTTTGCCATTATATTGCAGTGGCTACAATTTGATCCAGCATTACAAAGGTTCAGTAAATTAATATCCATAAATATTCAGTATGAGAAGGTTTAAGAACTATAAAGCACATGAATAATTTTATTAACTAGATTCAAGTGGGAGGGGGTGAGGATGTGTTCAGCAGTTCAGTTTCCAGATAATAACTTTAACATTTTGTGTACAATCTCTGTGTACATATGGCTTGCATGAAGACAGCTAATGCTTTGGATTATATTTAGAGGATCTGGGGTCAAGGTCAAGGTCACTGTATTTAAAGTAGAAACAATAACTTTAGTTAAAAAGACGGTTTGTGACCAAGTTTGGTTTACAGATAGCTTGCATAGATACAAAGTTTAGGATTGCCTTTGGATTTGGGGTCTGGAGGTCAAAGTCATTGTCACTAAAAAAGAAAAGCAGGGGGAATGGAACAATCTGGCTTTCTTAGTATGGCCATGACTCAAGCAGTGTATGTATACACATACAATGTACTTTGTTTTACGATTTTTAAGTATATTGGAATGAAAAGATGTACATCTCTGCTGAATGTTTCTGACCTTAATCATATTAGTAGTCTTAATTTTTAGCTCCACTTTTTCAAAAAGAGGAGCTATTGTCATGACCCTCTCGTCGGCGTCGGCGTCGGCGATGGTTAACCATTTTGTTAAGGTCCTTTTCTCAGAAACCATCAAAGATATTTGGATCATATTTGGTATGTATGTATACTATCACAAGGGGAACCCATTTCACAAGGGTAGGTAACCCTAAAATTAATTTTGCCATAGTTATGCCCCTTTTTCGACTTAGAACTTTCATTGTTGGTTAAGTTTTATGTTCAGGTCCATGTCTCAGAAACTGTCCAAGATATTTGGTTCAACTTTGGTATACATGTTAACTATTACAAGGGGGACCTATTTTACAAGGGCAGATAACCCTAAAATTAATTTTGCTATAGTTATCTCCCCTTTCTGACTTAGACTACCACTACACTATCCAGCACTAAAGAAAGTGGAGCGCGCTGTCTGCAGACAGCTCTTGTTTTTAGCAATGACTGGTTTGGAAATAAACTCATTTTCATACAGAGTTTCCATTTTATTAATGATCAAAGAAGCTCCCCCTGGGTATTGCTACACTGAACTGGGCACATGTAGAGATGATAATGCAATCATCTACTAGAATGCTGGAACATGCTGTTAGGGCTCCAAGTGTAGATGCTTATGTACCTCTGGTTTTGTTTTTTTAAAGTTCCAAGATAATTTTATTGCAAACCAAAATAAACCAGTGGCAATCAATATAGACTTTGACAAATTAAAACTGTGGTGAATGTCTGCAGTGCATGTGGTTGTCTTCAGTATTTAATTATTTACTAAATGTTTACTTCATAGACATAATAGGCCCAGATCAGATGCCTCCTATAAGAAGCATCTGGGTCAACACCATTTGTAAAATCTAGACAATCCCAGCTTTATAAAGGCTAAATATTTTCATTAGTTAGCTCTCTTTGATGTCTACTTTTATGTATTAAGCAATGTGGTATACCTACATTTACTTATATACATTGACCTTGAATAATAATGCTGAAACAATGATTATTTTGATGTCATTTGCAAATAGTTTGGATCCAAATGAGATGCCCAGTCAATGGGCGTCTCATTTGGATCCAAACGGATTGACACCCTCATTGCTACAGGTGATAAAAGAGGGGAGAGACTGTAACTTGCAACTGAACAGATGAATTGAAGACACAACCACTGACTCAGCATGCTTAAGGTTGAT
Source organism: Azorinus chamasolen (assembly GCA_963576725.1). Lineage (NCBI taxonomy): Eukaryota > Metazoa > Mollusca > Bivalvia > Cardiida > Solecurtidae > Azorinus > Azorinus chamasolen. The sequence goes on along the minus strand of OY755236.1, from coordinate 36,617,753 downwards.
TGAGCTTACATACAGTGATCCCAAGAATAATGAATAGAAATAATGAACAAATGATGAACATACATAATTGGGGCATATGGATGATTAATTAAAACCAGCAACCTAGCCATTATAGCTCACCTCTCAATATCTGGCTTTTGAGGTCGCTGGAGTCAGTTTGTGATAGGATTCTGAGAAAGAAAGATATATTCTTAAGTGAATTGGAATTATGTATTTTCATCAGCTGTAAACTGAAATATAATCATCGTTTGTTGCCAGCTTTTTAACAGGATTTAATTGTGACAAAGGAAACTTAATAAGTCGTTTCTATTAAACTTGAAAAAATTGTTTATGAAACTTCATTTTGGATAACCCATATGAAATATACTATATGATTACTAAATTTCACAAGCAAAAACATCACATTTGTTATTGAGTGCAATAAAAATAACCATAGAAACAAAATTAAAGCATTGAATGAAGCATTTAGCCCTTTACTCCTTAAATATTCATGTAAGAAATAATGACATCATGAATATTAATTAGGTTAATTGTTATAATAGCACATAGACACAAGAATTTTTGGCAATGGCAGAAACTATAACGTCATATCTATATTATATCATAAGCAAACAGAGCAGACCCTATTTGCAAAGGCATAGAAAGAGGTATTTATGGAGGAATGGGATAAAATCATTTTGAGTTGTTTAATACTACAATTGCAACAGTGTAGACCCAGATCACAGGACTCTTAGGAGTGTTCTCTGATGAAGTTCTGCACTATTTGTCATTTAAGCCTCTCAAACTGAATTGACTCTATAGTTAAACAATGATGGGCCATTCCACATTGGATATTCAACATTCAAAGGGGTTAACCTTTTTCTCCATATATGCATCTTTTAGTGCATTTGCAAACAGAGTAGACCCAGATCAGATGGCTCCTGTAGGAGCCATCTGATCTGGGTCTGCTCTATTTGCTTAGGACTTGATAAAGATCTGATTCTACAGTATCTTCCATGACCCAAACTTTCTGACCAAACATATTTCTGTGTAAAAGACTGTGTTTAAGTAATTAATATTCATGATGTCATTATTTCATGCATGAAATATTCATGGAGTAAGGAGTTAATATTACTGGCTTATATTAACTGACTCTTCCCACATTGTGGGCTTAAGTTACTTATTGTTCAAAAGGTTAATGATATTCATTGTTCTTTCAGCCCGTTCGGATCAGTGAGGGTTTGGAGTCCGTATTGAGGAGCATGACCAATAGAAGCTCCTCCCAGAGGATCCCACTTGTAAAAGTGATGGAGGTAAGTGTCAAGGATTGACACAACCAAATTTCAAGAATGATATAGAGATTTTAGCTTGCAGACCACTAAATGTTTGTATAAAATTTGCCATTAGTATGTTGTCAGATGTTCTCCTGTTTCATAGTTAAGGTTCAAAATAAATTCAGATATACAGTAAAACCCTGCTAATGCAATCACCCTTTTAGGTATAATTCTGGGTGCTAGATGCAGGTGGTACCTTAATGCAGGACAAAAATAATGCATAAAGCTCCTCTACTTTTGTCCTTCATTAAGCAACCACCTGCTTATAAAGACACCCATGTTTATTCATTAAGAAGTCGCATTAGAGGGGTTCTATTGTATCTATAACCCTTTTATTTACTGTTTCTAACCTAAGTAATTTTTGTGTAAAAGTTTTCAACAGCTACAATTTTCTTAACCCTTTGCTCCATGAATCTTCATGTTGGAAATAATGACATTATGATCAGGATATTTTGGCAATGACATACACTGTAGAATTATATCAATATTGTTTCATAAGCAAACTGAGCAGACTCTGATTAGACAGCTCCTATTGGAGCCATCTGATCTGGTTCTGCTTTACAGTAAAACCTCTCTATAATGGCCACTAAATTACATCAAGTATTTTGTGTTAAAGGCAGGTGGCTGCTTAAAGCAAGGTGAAAGTGAAACAGAACACTCCTATAGGAGCATTCTGTTTTACTTTCAACTTGCTTTAAGCAGCCACCTGCCCTAAATACCAGCTAATTAACACAATTTAGTGACTGTTATAGAGAGGTTTTACTGCATTTGCAAAGGCATAGAAAGGCATAATCATGGAGTAAAGGGTTAACCATTTGCAGTAAAACCTCTGTAAACTGGAATTCTAGTAGAGAAGAATTTAGATACTTTTAGGCAGGTTGCTGCTTAATGCATGGTGAAAGTCGCGCAGAAAGCTCTTCCAGGAGCTTTCTGCATGACTTTCACCCTGCATTAAGCTTCCACCTGTCGCCGAGATCGATTTATGTACTAAATTAAAGGTCCAGTTTAGAGAGGTTTTACTGTACCTCTTTAATATATATAATACAAGAATTCATAGCGTCATGAATATTCATTGACTGAATTCTTATAATGGACAAATGAATGTAGGCTTATGGCAGAAACTGTATAATCACATCCATATTGTTTCATAAGCAAACAGTGCATATCCTGATCAGATGACTCATGCAGGGTCCAACTGTTCTGGGTCTACTCTGTTTGCAAAGGCATAAAAGCATATCTATTGAGTAAAGGGTTAACCCTTTGAATGTTTAATGGCCTTTGAATATTGAGTGTTATCCTGATTCCAAATCGGAACAGTTTGCATAGGTGATCATAAATTTGCCACTATCAAGCAGAGAGTTTTGTTTTAACTCTTTGCACACTGCAGTTAGGACACAGTATAATTGAATTAATTTAAACCATTACTCCATGAATATTCAGGCAAGAAATAATGACATCATGAATATCATTAAACTGAATTTTTATGATGACATCATGAATAAATTATTTTTTATTTTGTCAGAAATCAGATCTGTTTTATATCATAAGCAAATAGAGCAGACCTTGATCAGATGGCTCCTATGGGACTCTACTCTGTTTGCAAAGGCGTAGAAAGGTGTATTTATGGAGTAAAGGATTAGAAATGCACTTAGAGAGTCAAATAGTATACATGTAGTTCCATACTGTTTGTACTGGTCATCACCAAGTTGCTGCTAGGGTACAAAGAGTTGTTCTGTTGTTTCAGGCATGTGCTGTCCAGAAGGAGCAGCACCAGAGAGGAAGGAAAAGTTTCTCTCGCAAAATACAGGACCTGTACAAAAGTGTCCTAGGTACAGACACACAGGTAACTATTCTTCTCAGCTTTCTTAACACTTTCCCACATAGCAATGCCTTTATACACCTTTACAAACAGAGTGGACCCTGATCTGACAGCCCCTTTAGAAACTGTCTGATCAGGTAAATGTGTCTGTTTGTAAGTGAGTATGTGTGTCTGTGGCTCAGGAAAAACGAATTCCACTCAAAAACTTGTAGTTGGCTTGTTCATCCCTGTCATGTGGACACATTTCCAGTTGAAAAACTTACTTTCTCTTATTGATGATTTTTTCTTTGATCCAGGAGGAAAGTCAACTGAGCGCCACACATGCAGGTGTAACTAATCACCAGAAAATTTCGCAGCAAGAACTGTCAATAGACAGAACGAGAAGGAAAAGGAATAGGACAGATAGTAGAGGCAAAAAGAGAAGGTCTCCAGAACAAAAGTACAGGTCAAGATCAAGGTCAAGAAGTAGGTCAAGGTCACAATCAAGGAAAGGTCAAGGACGAGATTCAGGTTTGTTTTTCATTATATGCTCTATTAAATACATGCATTTTGATCCCTTTACACCATAAATTTTCATATAAAAAATAATGTAATTATGAATATTAATTAGCTTAATATTTATAATGACATATGAATAAGAAACGTTTTGGTCTTGGTAAAGAAAGAATACTGTAAAATCAGATCTATATAATTCCATAAGCAAACCAAGCCATGGCCATAAAATGTTCTGTGTTTTAGCTAATTAACCCTTAAATCCATTATTAAGCCTTTGCAAACAAAGTAGACCCAGATAAGACAGCTCCTATAGGAGCCGTCTGTTCAGGGTCTGCTCTGTTTGCTTATGATATACACTGCAATATAGATAGGATTCCGGTAAAATTTCATGTGTTTATATATCTTTTTAAAAATTAACCTAATTAATATTCATGATGTCATCAATAATTTCTTACATGAATATATCATTATTTCTGCCACTGAATATTCATTAGGTAAAGTTAAAACAGTTTTTAGTACAATGTGAACAAACAATACATTTTTACATCTGTTTATTGTTTCAGATTCCCCAGACTCGGGATATCACAGAAACACTCCTCTTCTGGGTGGAGCCCACTCCAGAGCCACAGACAAGGGTGGTGGAAAGGGCTCGGACCCGGATCATGGGTCAGAACGGAGGCAAAGAAGGCCGGCCCACCTCTCAGATATCACAAACAATGGCAAACAGAATGGTCACCCATCACAGGTAAGTCCAAACTTAGGACTGAAGTGTTTTGGATCAGATAGAAGCATTGACTAAACCTAATTACTAGGACAAACAAACATATTAGGCAAATAGTGGAGACCCCTGGAGGAGCTGTTTGATCAGAACTAAAGTAAAACTAGAAAAAATGTACTTTACACCTTAACCTTTTCCCACATAGAAACATGTTTTCATGCATCTGCAAACAGAGTAGACCCAGATCAGATGACTCCTATAGGAGCTGTTTTATCTAGATCTACTCTGTTTTCAAAGGCGTAATTATGGGTCTGCTCTGTTTGCTAATGGAATTTGATAAATCTTTTAAGTTTTTCTTTACTTTCTGAAATGGTTACAATGTTCCACCTTCCATATTTCATTATTACTATTTTGTCCATGAATATTCAGTTGGTACTGAAATTTGCAATAAACATAGAACGGGGAAAGGGTTAAAATGGGAAAGTTTGACAGTAGTTTAACCCATTCCCGCATATTGACGCCTTTTGACGCTTCTGTAAAAGTCACTTTATGAAACCATTGTGATAAATAGAGCATTTGCTCCACAGGAGCAAATGCTCTATTTATCACAATGGTTTCAAAACTACACAATTCTGAAAATTTCCTTGTATCTAGTTAATGCTCCTTTTTGGTAGATTTGATCAAAGAGGTTAGGTCTAAAAATAGCCTAAGTGGGAATGGGTTAATAATGTTTGTTTTGGTTATACAGCATCCAATAACATTGTGCTTGATACTATTCATGCAAGACACTGTACATTGTAAATGTTAACCCTTTACTCCATAAATATGCATTTTTACGTAAAAGCAGGGTCTGCTCTTTTTGCTTATGGCTTTATATAGATCTGATCCTACAATTTATGTATAGACCAAAACCTCCCTTGAATAGTTTACATTATAAAATTCAAATTAATGAATATTCATGAAGTAATTGATTTATGCAGTCAGAATTAAATGTGCTGATATCCATTCTGAAATCCTGTTTAACCCTTTACTATATGAATATGCTGGCAAGAAAAAATGTTTGTATGAATATAGCACATTGACAATGGAGACTCATATCTAAATTTTATCATTATAGCATGAGCAAACAGAGCAGACCCTGATCAGACAGCTCCTATAGGAACCATCTGATCTGGATCTACTCTGTTTGCAAAGGCATAAAAAGGCGTATTTATGGAGTAAAGGGTTAAGCTAAGAATTTGAATCTAGATATATAGCAAAAATATCATGTAGCATATATTGTGGATGTTTAGGGTGATGTATGCCAACTCGTGAAGGCTGCTTCCTAGGTTAATTGGCCGTGCTATAAGTTTCAGGTCCATTTCAGAAACAAGGAGTTTCCAATTATCTTAATGGCTGCCATAATGCAATAAACATTGCTTAAAATAGAAGTCAGCAATGAAAGACTCTATCTTTATGATAATTCTTCTAGACTATCTTTATCCCGTTGAAAGCCGAATATTCAACATGGAATGACCCATCAGTGTTTAACTATCGAGTCCATTCAGTGTGAAAGGTTTAAATCTACTGAATGATTGTTCCGACTAGGATCAGAGGACTTGGTTTACGTTGTTTACAAATGCCAGTATGTGTTTCATGCATTTCAATGGTTATGACAGTTCATCTGTGATTTATTGTTTGTTAGTCATTGGGGGGTGATCCTTTTCTCAACCCCCGATATGTGCTGAAAATTCAAACCGAAATCTTATTTCATGAGATAGAAGAAGTTTAGCTTTATTCATTTTGTCAAGTTCAAAAGTTTGTGAAATATATATAATAAGAAATAATAACATCATGAATATTAATAAAATCGATTTTTGTACAATCGCCAATGAACACAGGAATGATTGTTAATGGCAGAAACTGTAGAATCAGATCTTTGTTGTTACACAAGCAAACAGAGCAGACCCTGATCAGACAGCTTCTACAGGGGCCATTTGATATGGGTCTACTCTGTTTGCAAAAGCATTAGAAGGTGTCTTTGTGGAGGAGAGGGTTAAATGGTCATTGAACATTGAACAATAAGTCAGTCAAAGTGAATTCGTACAATTTGTAAAAGACATTTATGTAAACCCTTACCCTCATAGGCTATTTTTAGATCCAACCAATTTGAATAAATTTACAGAAAAGGAGAATTTTAGAATTTTGTAGTTTAAAACCATTGTGATAAATAGAGGGAGCAAATGCTCTATTTATCACAATGGTTTCAAAAAGTGACTTTTACAGAGGCGTAGAAAGGCGTATTTATGGAGGAAAGGGTTAATCTTTTATTTCACTCATTCCATACTATGATCAGTTTTCCGACAGCCTTTGCAAGCAGTTTGGATCCAGGTTGTTTTTTTCCATGTTCCTATGCATCTCGTTAAGATCAAAACTTTTGACTCAGAAAAAAAATATTTAAAAGATCCATGCAATTTGAATATTAGCAGCATTCAACAGTTTATGCTGAGAAAGGTTCTCTGTCCATTGCTTGGGCGTTAGTCGGAAATCATAGTATACAGTAAAACCTGCAGGGAAAGGGTTAACCCTTACAACACTGAATTTTCAAATGGACTATTCCAAAATTCAAATAGGCCAAGTTTATGGTGAATATTTAGGGATTTTCTAAAGTAAAGTGTAACATAACAAACAGTGCAGACCCTGATGAGAGGGCTCCTCTAGGAGCCCTCTCATCTGGATCTACACTGTTTGCAAAGGACATTAATGAATTGTGTCCTGCACAGAAAGGGTTTTAAGACATGTTTAACTGTATTTGCACTGCCAATACTATTCTCCAAGTTAGCTTCATTTGCCAGAAAATGTAATACAGCAGCATTACATTGCACTCTACCTGGATATGATGAGTCATAACAGGGAACTCTTTTACACACAATGTAATTGTCATCTGTAAAAAACGTTTCTGCTGCGGTTCTGAAAGTTACTACTAGAGCTCCAGATAAGATGCCTAAATTTAAACATTTTCAAAAATAGCTCCCTTATTTCTCCACCAAACCCTATACTGTGAGTGTGACCATTCTTTAGAATCGTCCTAAAGAGTGGTCACAGTATAGGATTTGTTGGAGAAATGAATATTTTAGTATTTAGGTATGCACCTCTATTACTACTTTTTTGTTTCATTTCACTTGAACTTTAAAGTAAGAGTGTCAACCAGTTTAGATCCTGATGAGACACAGAGTTACTCAGCATCTCATCTGGATCCAAACTGTTTATATACATGTAGGTTATCACAAATTTGCCACAAAAAATTAAACTGTGTAGTGCCAAAATGATGTTCCAACTATAGATTCACAGTGACATAATATACACTGTTGACCCAGATCAGAGAGCTCCAGCACAAGCTATCTGATTATAGAGGTCACTGCTTGCCATTTCAAATTGTGACGAGTAAAGTTTAATATAATAACGAATGGGCGTAACTGTTGGCATATTCAATATTAGTCAGAGATGATTGAGACTGTGGATAATTTATTGACCAGCTTACCTTCACCTTGCTTTTATGGAATTGAAATTTGCAAATTCAGCACTTAACCCTTTCCCTCATATAAACGTGTTTTCACGCATTTGCAAACAGAGTAGACCCAGATCAGATGGCTCCTAGAGGAGCCGTCTGATCAGGGTCTGCTCTGTTTGCTAATGGAATTTGATAGATCTGGTTCTATACTTTTTAAAATGGCTACAATGTTCCACCTTCCATATTTCATTATAACTGTTTTGTCCGTGCATATTCAGTAGGTATAGAAATATGGAATAAACATAGAGCAGGGAAAGGGTTAAGGGTTAACTGTTAACCCTTTCTCTGTTGAATATTCATGTAAGAAAATTAATAATGATGTCATGAGTATTATCAGCTGAATTTTTATAATGGTATAATTATGGTCACAGAGTTTTGGTATTGGTAGAAACTGTAAAGTCATGTGTATTGTAATTTCAGAAGCAAATAGAGGAGACCCTGATCAGATAGTTCATACAGGAGCCATTTGATCTAGGTCTACTCTCTTTGCATGGGAGTGAAAAGGCATTTATATGAAGGAAAGGGTTAAATGAAAGAAACAATTGTACTGGCATTTGCAAGCAGTGTATACCCAGCAGCCCTCTTATCAGGGTCTGCACTGTTTGTTATTAATAATCCTCTCAAAAATTAAATCCTTTCATACAGAATAGACTGTATCACTAAACAATGATGGACCATTCCACTTTGAAAATTCAACATTCAAAGGGTTAAGCTACTTTACACCTGAACAGTGAAGGAGAAACTCATATGAGTTAATTTACAGACATATCTTACCCGTACACATGAGATGCCTAATTTTACTCTTTGCATGCTACTAGCAACTTCATAACATATGCCAATAGTCCAGATGAGACCCCCAGTAACTCTTTTGTTGTATCAGGATCTAAATGTCGGATATTCTGACTGTTTTGAAAACAAAATGGAATAAAAATTAACTTTTGAGAACAGCAGCAGGTGACAGTTTTTGCAGGCAGAATTTACCTGTACAAGATGAGAGCCTAACCTAATTAGATCAGTCACACATGTCTTTGTACTTGCTCTGAGAGAAACTTTACCCCTTGCTTCAAAGTATTAACAGGCATGTATAAAATGATTAAATGAGTGAACAGTTCATTGATGCTGAATATTTAATAACTAGAATAAACTTAACCATTTGAATGTAGGAAATAAGTGTACTGGCATGTGCAAACAGTGTAGACCCAGATCAGAGGGCGACTACAGGGGCCCTCTGATCAGGCTCTGCACTGTTTGTCATTCAATATCCTTATCCTCTCGCTAATTGTATCTTGGCATACTGAATGGACTCAGTCATTAAACATTGATGGACCATTTAACTTTGAAAATTCAGTATTCAAAGTGAATATGAAAGGCATAATAGAAAAATTCAAATTCTTAACCCTTTACATAAGAGCAATGCATTTAATGCTGTTACAAGTGGGGAAGGTCCAGACCGGACAGCTTCTGTAGACCCAGGAGCCATCTGATCAGGGTCTGCTTTGTTTGCTAATGGAATAATATAGATCTGATTCTACAGTTTTTGCATAGGGAAAAAGTCTTATTATAAAAATTATGTTAATATTCATGATGTCATTATTTGTTACATGAATATTCATGAGGTAAAGGGTTAAAAAGTTAAGGAATTAAATACAAATCTACAAAAACTAGTCCTGGATAAAGATGTGTATGTATGCATTTGCAAAGAGTGTAGACCCACAGCAGACAGCTCCAGTAGGAGCTGTCTGGGCATGGTTTGTTATGTTTGTTTTAATTGTTTATGGAATATTATAAGTCAAATTCTACAGTTTCCATGAAGGCCAAAACATTTCCCAAGTGATATGTCATTATAAAAATTCAGCTACATGTAATTAATATTCATAAATTCAGTATCATCTTACTCATGCACATGAATATTCATTAGATAAAGGGTAAAGAAAGCAGGTTTAAGTTTTTTATTTTGTCACACAAGCCTTATAATATTTAGTAAAAATACAAACTTAATATTTCTTCAATTTCTGTCTTCAGAAAAAATCATCATCATCATCCAGTCATTCGCGACCATCGAATCGTAACAACCCACCAAACAGTCACAGAGCCATTGACAACCCGGCATTCAAGAAGTATTTGAGGTTGAAGGAGCGACAAAGGAAGCTGAGAGCTTTGCGTCTAGACAACACAGATGAAGACGCCTCAAGTGAGCTGTCAGATCTTGTGGTTGACCACATATCAGAATCACGCTCCCTCATGTCCATATCATCATACAATGTTGGTAAGAGGATAAACCCATTAATACTGTGTGTTACTTTAATTTGCTATAATTTTTCATAATGATTTTTTTCACATTTCAAAACTAAATCAAAGTTTCAAATACTGATGATTCTGATGAGACACAGAGGTTTGTACAATTTCATCCGACCATAGTGTATAACACCTTACTTCAGAAATAGGTCTTTTAATGCCTTTGCAAACAGAGTAGACCCAGATCATGAAGTATTGTTTGTTTAACCCTTTACCAGATATTCCTTTTCACACCTTTGCAAACAGAGTATACCCAAATTAGATATGGCTCCTGTAGCAAATTCTGATCAGATTCTGCTCTTTTATTTATGGAATCATAATGATAGATCTGATTCTGATATTTCTACAATGGAAAAAAAGTCTTTGTTCAAAAACCATTTAAAAAATTCAGCTAATAGATGTTCATGATTTCATTATTTATGTGCATATTCATTAGGTAAAGGGGGTTAAAGATTGAATATAATTATGTAGAGGCTACTTTGAAACCTTTTGAATCATTGGAACACAATATTTCAGGAAACTACCACCCAGACATACATATGCAGTATGGGTCGAACTCTGCACTGAGGATCAACCAGGATTCTGATAGGGACAGTATTGTAAGCAGCGAGGCTTCTACAATTAACCAGGAGCACAACCTTCTCAGGTAAAATGGATGCCAGTGAAACTCAAGGCCTTAGTTTAGTCTATACAAGATCCTAGTGGACATTTTGTTCACACAGAAGATCCGGATCAGACGGCTTCTATAGGAGCCTTCTGATCAGTGTCTGCTGTGTGGCCTTTGACATGATATAGATCTGACTCTAAAGCTTTTGCCAGAGCAAAAAATTCCCTTGAAAAATTTATATTATAAAATTTGAGCTGATAAATATTCATGTTGTCATTATTTCTTACATAAATACAAAATAGGGAAAGGGTTTCTACCAATACCAAACATGCATGTGCATATATTCTGTTTCTAAAAGTTCAGCTAATAACTATTTCGCGATGTCAATATTTCTTACATGAATGTTCAACAGGGAAAGGGTAAGATTATACTCTGGAGTTGTGTGACTGAGATCAGACATGTTTTCTTTGGCTGGTAGCTTGTCTGGCACGACTTGTTTTGCAAACCAGTACTGATAGTGTGTTTTGTGACATACTTGGAACACTGTAGAAATTGTTTTAACCCTTTCCCTGTTGGAATATTTATGTAAGAAATAGTGACATCATGAATATTAATTAACTGAATTTTATAATGGCACATGCACACAGGAATTTTGGTATTGGTAGAAACTAGTCAGATCCATTGTAATTTCATAAGCAAACAGAGCAGACCTTGTTCAGACAGCTCTTTCAGGGGCCATCTGATTTGGGTCTACTCTATTGCAAAGTTGTGGAAAAGCATTTATATGAGGGAAAGGGTTAAGGTAATATTATGTCTTTTTCATACCCAATATTTTCTCTTAGAATTATACGTGTTAAGAAGTTTTTAATTACTCTATGATACTATATTTTGCAGTTCGCATAAGGTATTTTAGATTAAATAATTATATAAAAAATGACTTTTGGTATTCTATTCTTCAGAGCCAACGCAGAAATCAGTGATCCATACATCCAATGGTTGCATCACCTGACAACCACCCAACCCCCAAAGCCAGCTCCCTCATCACGCCCTGCAACTTCCACAACCCAAACAGCCCCTGCAACAGTCACAAAGGTCCCACATGCTAAACATAACAAAAAACAGAAGAAACCACCATCCCCTCGGCCACAGAAGAAGGTTAGATTAGAATTTTTTTGACTTTTGACAGATTTCAATTTAATTATTATTATTTGTAATATCTTGGTAGATGAGTCTTTTCAGCTTCTTTGTTTTTAGCTCATCTGAGCAAAGCTCAGGATGAGCTTTTGGGAGACTTGAATGTCTGGCGTCCGTCGTCCGTCGTCAACAATTTGCTTGTGAACACTCTAGTGGTCACAATTGTAGTCCAATATTCATGAAACTTGGTCAGAATGAATGTCTTGATAAAATCTCGGACGAGTTCGAAAGTGGGTCAAGTTGGGTTAAAAACTAGGTCACTAGGTCAAATAGTAGGAAAACCTTGTGAACCCTCTAGAGGTCACATTTTTAGCTCAATTTTCATGAAACTTGGTCAGAATGATTGTCTCGATAAAATCTCGGAGGAGTTTGAAAACTGGGTTACGTGGGGTTAAAAACTAGGTCACTAGGTCAAACAGTAGAAAAACCTTGTGAACACTCTAGTGGTCACATTTTTTTGTCCAATCTTCATGAAACTTAGTCATAATGATTGTCTTGATAAAATCTCAAACAAGTTCGAAAGTGGGTTATGTGGGGTTAAAAACTAGGTCACTAGGTCAAATAGTAGGAAAACATAGTGAACACTCTAGAGGTCACCTTTATAGCCAAATCTTCATGAAAATTGGTCAGAATGATTGTCCTAATAAAATCTTGGACAAGTTTGAAACTGGGTTATGTGAGGTCAAAAAGTAGGTCACTAGGTCATATCTTAGAAAAATGTAGTTAACACTCCAGCGGCCACATTTTTAGCCCAGTCTTCCTCAATCTTGCTCAGAGTGTTCGTCTTGGTGATATCAAGGTTGAGTGTGATCATGGGTTGGATGGGAATAAAAAGTAGGTCACTAGGTCAAATCTTAGAAAAATTACTCTAGAGGGCACATTTTTAGCCCAATCTTCATTGGTCAGAATCATTGTCTTGATAAAATCAATATACTAAATCTTTGAAAATCTTGTTCTGCAGAACCACTGCTCATGATCCACTATCAACATTGTTCAAGTATTGTACCTAAGGTCAATATTGGCCCTACCCATGGGCTACCCAGCAAAAATCTTAAATCTATGGTAATCAGATGAGCGATTAAGGGCCATCTTGGCCCTCTTGTTTTAAAGAAAATGATGCAAGAAATTATACGTCTGCTTGTTGTCAAACAGCCTCATCTCTCAAAGACTTCAACCCTTTCCTTCATATAATAACCTTTCAATCCACTGTTTCATAAAGCAGCATCTTTAAACTTTAGACCATTTTGGTGACTTTAAATTAGACTGATATAGCAGCAAATAGTGTAGACCTTGATGAATCAACTCCTTTAGATGTTGTTTAATCTTGGTCTGCACTGTTTGCCTACATTGGTGTGTCTGAATTATTAGGGTGATAAGGGTACCGGTAATATAAAAGCAGCAAAAGATTGACAATAGAAACAAGCTGCTATTAGTGCAGATGTATAAATGATAAAGTAAATGCTGTTATTATTGTAGGATTTTTATGGCCCAGAATTCGTGCACAGATCTACCAAGCCAATACAGAGAGTGCCAATAGCTCTTCAAGGGGAGGTAATAAAAGCTTTATCTTAAAGTGCAGCATTTGTTTTAGTTTTTATCGACCCATATGCATTTATTGGATCATTATCACTAACATTTTATAGAGCAGACATTTGTCGGTTTAAAGTTAATAGTGTGTTCAAATTGTTTTATGTTTTTAACACAATTGATAAATGAATTAACTTTTGCATGCTTGTAGTGAACTTATGCAAACAGTTTGGAACAAGATGAAATTTTAGTGTAACTCTGTTTCTTATCAGGATCCAAACTGTTGGACAATCTGATTTGATCTTTTAAAGAGAGATGAATGAAAATTTAAATTTCAGTATTGCATCAAATGGCAATTTTTGGAGATTTAGCATACAGAATAATAGAATTTTGATCTAGATCCTGTAGCTACATATTCGATAGTTGTGAGTTATGAAGAGGGTTGCAGTGAAAATGCTGACACATTCAGAAGTTGTATTTTAAACTTTGTGTTATATCAATTATATGAGTTTAATATTTAAAGCTGACGTCATGTTTAGAAGATTATGATTTTTATGTTATAGTTGATGGAAAATAGCCGTGTTATTCATGGGTATTTATTGTTGCAGTTTGGATTTTATTGTCTTCATACCTGTCTGATGCAATAAAACCTGGCAGTATTTAGATATTATTGTTTCATTCATTCTTTGAAAAGTACACCCAGTTATGGTATCAGGGTGTAAAAAAGTATGTCTGCTCAAACACTCGTCTACAACAATTTTACTTACTTTCGATTCTTTAACAGCTTTTGAGAAACTACTGACTTGGTGTCTTGGTCCTGACGAGATGCCAGGTAACTTGGGGTATCATCTGGATCCAAGCTATTTGCAAACGAAGTCGGGCCACGCTTAACAGGCTAAAGGAGTTCCTTGATATGTTTTACCATGAACTTTGTTGTGAACGCCTTTTGTATGTTAGCTGTGAATTGCAGTAATCAGTGCAGACAGATTTAACCCTTTCCCTGTTCTGTTTATTCTAACTTTCAATACCTAATGAATATTTATGGACAAAATAGTTATAATGAAATAAGGAAGGTGGAACATTGTAGCCATTTTAGAAAGTATATAAACAGATCTTTCAAATTCAATTAGCAAACAGAGCAGACCCTGATCAGGCAGCACTAATAGGAGCTGTCTGATCTGGGTCTACTTTGTTTGCAAATGCATGGAAAAGCATTTATATGAAGGAAAGGGTTAACCCAGATGAGACAATGCATGAGGAAGAGAATCAAAATTATTTGACACTAATTGTATTTTAAAATCACTATTTTTGTTAAAAATTAGAAGTAACACTAACTTTTGTAGCATTGTAGCAGACTGCAAACAACAATTTGAACTCTGCATCTAATTGGATGCTAAGTAATTAGGGCACAAAAAAATTCAAAATTTTCACTCGTCCTGCAATATAGACAAAGACCAAAACACAAGATACTCTATCACTAGTCCTGCATATAGACAAAGAAGAGAAAATTACATGCAGGACGAGCGGATGAGTGAATTTTTGTCCCCTGTAACTGCAATTGTAATCTGCAAAAAATGTCTTCTGCTGCAATTTTCAAGGTCAATTTTTCTTCCGTTTCTTCTCCAAAATGCAGTAATAATTTAAAAAAACATGTTCTTGAGATGTGGAGTTATTCGGTTTGGTCCCATTTGGATCAAAATTGTTTCCACAGGTAATCACAAAGTTGCTGCTAAGATTTATAGAAGTATCAAACATGTTCTTTGATTTATTTATAGAGTCGTAAGAACCCTGGGCGAGTGTGTCGGGTGGTGGTGGTTCTGCTGAACGGCCAGAAGATGGAGGTAATGGTAGACCCCAGCATGACGGGACAGCAGCTGTTTGAGGCCATCATCACAGAGATAGAGCTACCAGAGTTCTACTTCTTTGGGCTAACTTATATCAATGGTAACATCACTTAGCCATTACATTTTGGTATAGGATAATTAATCCTTTACTTCATGAATATTCATGTAAGAATTAAAGACTTCATTAATATCAATTACATGATATTTTATACAAGTATGAATATAGGAAAGTTTTGTCATGGCAGAATGCGAAGAATCAGATATATTATCCCATAAGTAAACCTGCTCTGTTTGCAAAGGTGTTAGCATATTACCTCATAGGCTATTTTCAGACACAACCTCTTTAAATAAATCTCCTGGAAAGAAGCATTTATTAGAGAAAAGGATTTTTTTTAGAAATGTGTAGTTTTGAAACCATTGTGATAAATAGAGCATTTGCTCCTATAGAGCATATGCTCTGTTTATCACAATAGTTCCAAAACATTTAAAAACAGTGGCATCAAAAGGCATCAATGTGAGGGAATGGGTTAAACAGTTAAACTTTCATGGAGTTAAAACAGAGAACTCCATTGTTATAACAGCACTTAATGCACATCATTTCCAGGCCTGCCTTTTTCAACTTTCTCATAACAATTTTGGGAGTACATGTAATTGCTTTCACAATAACAATATGCAACTGAGAGTGATAATTACAATGATGGAAACTGTAAACTTGGTAAACAGTAAAAACCCTTTAAACTGGACATCAAAATAAGCATCAGTACCAGTTTTTGTGTCACCTGCCGAGAGGCAGTGTGTCACTTAGGGATCACTTTTCCATCGTCTGTCTGTCTGTCCATCCGTCGTCCATCCTTCCGTCCGTCTGTCTGTCTGTCTGTCTGTCACACTTTTTTTTTTGGATGTATTTTCTAAACTAATCATTATAGAGCTTTCAAATTTCACATGTGTCTTCCTCTCATTGAGGACCATTGATGCAATAAAGGTCCATCATTCTGCATGCAATATTGTTTTAGTTATTCCCCTTTGTTCTGATATTCGCACTCCATCATATTAACAGTTTTTGTGTCAGTTGTGAGCAGGTGACACATGTGTTCCTCTGAACACTCTTGTTCATACAGGTGTCAGCTTAATGCAGGTTGAAAGTCATGCTGAAAACTCCTTTCTGCATGACTTTCAACTAGCATTAAGCAGCTACTTGCCTAAAAAGATCTAAATTGTTCTTTATTAAAATTCCGGTTTAGAGGGGGTTTACCGTGTCGAATTTGCAGAATGTATAACCCGTGTTCAAAAGTGTATACAGTAAAACCTCTCTATAACGACCACTGAATTGTGTTAATTAGTTGGTATTTTAGGCAGGTGGTTACTTAAAGCAAGATGAAAGTAAAGCAGAACGCTCCTATATGCTTTAAGCATCCACCTGCCTTTAACACAAAATACTTGATGTAATTTATTGGTCGTTATAGAGAGGTTTTACTGTATTTCACATTTATTATTATGGCCTGCCTAACTTCAACCAAAGGTTTTATGTAATACTGTAGATTTGTCAGTGTGTCCTACATGTCAACATAGCTTATTCATTAATTTCTACTTTAGATAATGAACACTTCTTCATCCATGGTGACACCAAGCTACACAAGGTTGCCCCTGACAACTGGAAGGAAAGCTGGAAGCCCACTATTCCACCAATCACGTTCACTGTCTATCTGAGGGTCAAGTTCTATGTTGAAACCCTGGCAGCCATAAAGTAAGTAATTTGAAAACTGGTTTGAATTTGAAATAGGATGTTCCATCAGTCTTAACATTTAACCCGAGTTTTTTTTACCCTTTCAACAGTAAGCAATATTTTTCTGCAGAAATTGTCATCTTCTACAATTCTAAAAGCACATTTTTCTAATATTTTTGTCACTTTAATAACAGTATCTGAGTGTTTATCTAAGATTTTAAATGATATTGATATTTTGCATTAGCTCTATCTACAAATCAATCTCACCTTCAAGATATGGCCTAATTTTTACCGTACATGTGCCAATGAGGAAACTTTAGATTAAAAGTGGTCATTTCAAATAGACTGAATATAGTCTGATTTGAATCTTTGCAATTAGATAACTGTCATCTGTAAATATTCTACAAATTATAGTAGATTTTCTTTTTTTTTGTTGGCAAAAGCTGTGATCAGTCTGTCAAACAGTTCAGATCCTGATGAAATGCAATGATACTTGGCATCTGATCTGGATCTATACCATATGCATAGGTTGCCATGAGTTGGCCATTAGCATGCAAAGAGTTAAATGAAGAACTTTCCTTTAACTACAAGTGAATAACTTGATGTTTCATTTCAGTTTTAAAAGTAAGGCAAAAAATCATAGAATTGAGTGTAAGTAATGTAGAAATGGATTGACTCTTTACTCCATGAATATTCATGTAAGAAGTAATATGTCATTAATTGGATATTAATTGGCTGTATTTTTATAATAAAATATGAAAATGGGAATATTAAATAAGACAGAAAATGCAGATTCAGATCTATATAATGTCATAAGCAAACAGAGCAGACCCTGATCAGATGGCTCCTGCACTGAACTTGGTCTGCTCTGATTGCAAAGGCATATTTATGGAGTATAGAGGCAACTCTTCATCCAACTTTGGGTTTTCATCACATGGTTTTATAGCTACTTTTTTTATACGCCCAAAGGGACGTATTATGGTATGGCGCATGTCGTCCGTCCGTCTGTCTGTCCGTCCGTCCGGACACACAACTACCCATTGGTGAGTGCGGACCTCCGTCTGTCCGTCCGTCCGTTAGCAATTTCTTGTGCAACTAACTCCTCCTTCATTTTTCAACATAATTTCTTCAAACTTTCAGGAATGATAGATACTGATGTGTAGTTGTGCATATCAGTGAGATAACTCTCAT
This sequence comes from Azorinus chamasolen, assembly GCA_963576725.1. Classification (NCBI taxonomy): domain Eukaryota; kingdom Metazoa; phylum Mollusca; class Bivalvia; order Cardiida; family Solecurtidae; genus Azorinus; species Azorinus chamasolen. The sequence continues at coordinate 36,599,477 of OY755236.1, read as the reverse complement.
ATCATTTTTATACCCCCACAAACAGAGTTTGAGGGGGGTATACTGGAATCAGCCTGTCGGTCGGTCGGTCGGTCTGCAAAATCTTGTACGGCGAACTCCTCCTTCAGTTTCAACCCGATTCACTTGACACTTGGCATAATTGTTAATCAGGAGTAGTAGATGTGCAAGACACAAATTTCAGGTCTCTGTGACCTTGACCTTGACCTTTGGCCTTGAAATTGGTCTTGAAATTGGCAGGCAAAAGCTTGTACTTTGAACTCCTCCTTCACATTCAACCTGATTCACTTGATACTTGGCATAAATGTTACTCAGGAGTAGTAGATGTGTAAGACACAAATTTCAGGTCTCTGTGACCTTGACCTTGACCTTTGGCCTTGAAATCGGTCTTTAAATTGGCAGGCAAAATCTTGTACTTTGAACTCCTCCTTCACTTTCAACCTGATTCACTTGATACTTGCCGTAAATGTTACTCAGGAGTAGTAGATGTGCAAGACACAAATTTCAGGTCTCTGTGACCTTGACCTTGACCTTTGGCCTTGAAATTGGTCTTGAAATTGGCAGGCAAAAGCTTGTACTTTGAACTCCTCCTTCACATTCAACCTGATTCACTTGATACTTGGCATAAATGTTACTCAGGAGTAGTAGATGTGTAAGACACAATTTTCAGGTCTCTGTGACCTTGACCTTGACCTTTGGCCTTGAAATTGGCAGGCAAAATCTTGTACTTTGAACTCCTCCTTCACTTTCAACCTGATTCACTTGATACTTGCCACAAATGTTACTCAGGAGTAGTAGATGTGCAAGACACAAATTTCAGGTCTCTGTGACCTTGACCTTTGGCCTTGAAATTGGTCTTGAAATTGGCAGGCAAAATCTTGTACTTTGAACTCCTCCTTCAATTTCAACCTGATTCACTTGATACTTGGCATAAATGTTACTCGTGAGTAGTATATGTGCAAGACACACATTTCAGGTCTCTGTGACCTTGACCTTGACCTTTGGTCTTGAAATTGGTCTTGAAATTGGCAGGCAAAATCTTGTACTTTGAACTCCTCCTTCAATTTCAACCTGATTCTTTTGATACTTGGCATACATGTTACTCAGGAGTAGTAGATGTGCAAGACACAAATTTAAAATCTCTGTGACCTTGACCTTTGGCCTTGAAATTGGTCTTAAAATTGGCAAGCAAAATCTTGTACGGCAAACTCCTCCTTCACTTTAAACCTGATTCATTTGATACTTGGCATAAATGTTACTCAGGAGTAGTAGATGTGCAAGACACAAATTTCAGGTCTCTGTGACCTTGACCTTTGGCCTTGAAATTGGTCATGATATTGGCAGGCAAAATCTTGTACTTTGAACTCCTCCTTCAATTTCAACCTGATTCACTTGATACTTGGCATAAATGTTACTCAGGAGTAGTATATGTGCAAGACACAAATTTCAGGTCTCTGTGACCTTGACCGTTGGCCTTGAAATCGGTCTTAAAATTGGCAGGCAGAATCTTGTACTTTGAACTCCTCCTTCACTTTCAACCTGATTCACTTGATACTTGGCATAAATGTTACTCAGGAGTAGTAGATGTGCAAGACACAAATTTAAAATCTCTGTGACCTTGACCTTTGGCCTTGAAATTGGTCTTAAAATTGGCAGGCAAAATCTTGTACGGCGAACTCCTCCTTCACTTTCAACCTGATTTACTTGATACTTGGCATAAATGTTACTCAGGAGTAGTAGATGTGCAAGACACAAATTTCAGGTCTCTGTGACCTTGACCTTGACCTTTGGCCTTGAAATTGGCAGGCAAAATCTTGTACTTTGAACTCCTCCTTCAATTTCAACCTGATTCACTTGATACTTGGCATAAATTACAGAATTTTCTCTATTTTAACTTTGGGTATTTTTATTATTTGGTCTTGTTACATGTTCAAAACTTGGATTTGCAATCAAGGCTGTCGTGTGGGGGTATTCATCACCTTTAGTGATAGTTCTAGTTCATTCTGGAGTTATTGCCCTTTGATAGTTTCGGGTAGCAATTTCTTGTGCAACTAACTCCTCCTTTATTTTTCAACATAATTTCTTCAAACTTTCAGGAATTATAGATACTGATGTGTAGTTGTGCATATCAGTGAGATAACTCTCATATCATTTTTCATTCTGGAGTTATTGCCCTTTGATAGTTTCGGGTAGCAATTTCTTGTGCAACTAACTCCTCCTTTATTTTTCAACATAATTTCTTCAAACTTTCAGGAATGATAGATACTGATGTGTAGTTGTGCATATCAGTGAGATAACTCTCATATCATTTTTCATTCTGGAGTTATTGCCCTTTGATAGTTTCGGGTAGCAATTTCTTGTGCATCTAACTCCTCCTTTATTTTTCAACATAATTTCTTCAAACTTTCAGGAATGATAGATATTGATGTGTAGTTGTGCATATCAGTGAGATAACTCTCATATCATTTTTCATTCTGGAGTTATTGCCCTTTGATAGTTTCGGGTAGCAATTTCTTGTGCAACTAACTCCTCCTTTATTTTTCAACATAATTTCTTCAAACTTTCAGGAATTATAGATACTGATGTGTAGTTGTGCATATCAGTGAGATAACTCTCATATCATTTTTCATTCTGGAGTTATTGCCCTTTGATAGTTTCGGGTAGCAATTTCTTGTGCAACTAACTCCTCCTTTATTTTTCAACATAATTTCTTCAAACTTTCAGGAATGATAGATACTGATGTGTAGTTGTGCATATCAGTGAGATAACTCTCATATCATTTTTCATTCTGGAGTTATTGCCCTTTGATAGTTTCGGGTAGCAATTTCTTGTGCAACTAACTCCTCCTTTATTTTTCAACATAATTTCTTCAAACTTTCAGGAATGATAGATACTGATGTGTAGTTGTGCATATCAGTGAGATAACTCTCATATCATTTTTCATTCTGGAGTTATTGCCCTTTGATAGTTTCGGGTAGCAATTTCTTGTGCAACTAACTCCTCCTTTATTTTTCAACATAATTTCTTCAAACTTTCAGGAATGATAGATATTGATGTGTAGTTGTGCATATCAGTGAGATAACTCTCATATCATTTTTCATTCTGGAGTTATTGCCCTTTGATAGTTTCGGGTAGCAATTTCTTGTGCAACTAACTGCTCCTTTATTTTTCAACATAATTTTATAGAACAGCCTTCGGGCGTATATTGCCCCGTCTTGCGGTGCTCTTGTTAATTATTTCTAGGTAGATATCATGATTGAAACCAGTTAAATTCAACTGAGCCATGAACAGCTAAGAGTGCATTTTAAGCATTCACTAAATAGAGACACTTTTTATGCCTTTGTAATCAGAATAGGAGATGTCTAATCTAGGCCTGCTCTGTTTGCAAATGTGTCAAAAGGGGGTCTCAACAGAGTACAGTGTTAAACCAAGTCAGCCACAGGCTATCAAATGTTGCGTCAGATCATTGTTGGACCAGTATGGATCATCAGCAGCTACAATATTGTGTCCTCATCCTCTGTTTATGTCTGACCTTGGTCTGCATTTTTCACAATGTCCTGCTGAACTTAGCCCTTTCCCTGCTCAATATTCATGTAAGGAATAATGATATGGATATATATTAGCGGAATTTTTATAATGTAAACTTTTCAAGGATTTTGTTTTGCTTTGAACAAAACTATGGAATCAGATCTATATCGTGTCAAAAGCAAACAGAGCAGACCCTGATTAGGCGACTTCTATAGGAGCCATCTACTCTGTTTGAAAATGTATGAAAAGGCATTTATATGAGGGAAAGGGTTAATAAAAGGTTGGTGTTATAATCTACCATTATTCGATAGTATTCTTTGTTAACCCTTTACTCCATAAGGCACTTGTTTATGCCTTTACAAACAGAGTAGACCCAGAACTGATGGCTCATAAAGGAGCCATATGATCATGGTCTGCTCTGTTTGCTTATGCAATAGTATAGATCAGATTTGACTGTTTTTACCATAGTCAAAAAATTCTCTTCATACGTCATTATAAACCATCATCTAATTAATATTCATGATGTCTATTTCTTACATGAATATTCATGAAGTAAAGGGTTAACATTGATGTTATAATCTGTAAAATGTTATGGTATTCTTGACTAATGCTAACACATGAAAGGGTTATTTAGACTTCCAGAATATCAGTACTGATCATCAATATGTCTTAATTCTCAGTTAAAGCATATCTTGTTGGTACTCTTTAGAGTACCCTTCGACCACCCTTAAGTGATTCTAATGAGTACCAACAAGATGGGGTTTGGCTGAGAAATAAACTAATATATTACCTAGATTTTACTAAATATTCTTCTTCTGTAGACCTCTAGGGCTATTAAAAAATGAAATATTCATCTGGTTGCTTAGTACTATAGAAAAGGATTTGGTTTATAGATTTTGGTATGGCCAACAGTAGTTATGTTAATATTACTTTATGGTAAATAAGGTTGGTTACAAGCTGGTACACAGATGTTTAATTTTTTCCCTGCCAGTGTCACATCTGTGATTACTGATTACCTCTGCAAATAGTTTGGATCCAGATGAGATGCACAGTAATTCAGCGTCTCATTAAGATCCAAACTGTTTGTAATGGTGGTTATATTTTTTAAAAGAAAAATGAAGAAATAACCAAAATGAAAATTGTAGCAGAAGACAAAGTTTGCAGATGAAAAAATTTAGCAGTGAAAGAGTTAAAGCAAACAACCGAGATCTTTTTTCTTCATATTTCTTTTTTCAGTTATTTTTAATGAATGTTACATTTCAATTTTTAGTTCATCTGTTTTTCGAGGAAAAAAATACAAACTATTTTTGTAACTCCAACATCCGCATTGTCATCGTTGTCCCAAACATGAACTTTGGCTGTTTGTTCTTTACTATGCATGCAAATCTTATGTTCATTCATCACAAGGTCTACAATCTTACATTTGAACTGTCTGCTACAATTTCATTTTGGATATTTCTTCATTTAACAAAAATCTTTCAACACTGGCTATTGTTTTAAAACTATTCAAGCAAATCTTATGAAACTTCACACACTTGTTCGCCATCACAGAGGCTACAACCTGACCAAGGGACATAGGTCTGTGAGGCTTTTTCTTTACAAAAGTATGCACCTTTATGAACCCAGTCAAAAAGACAAGCATTGACACCCACATGTGGTGCTCTTGTTTTAGAATAAATGAGTTACAGTTTAACTTGTCACAATGTCTTCATGTTGCTAAATTTCCCAGTATTTTCATAAGATTATGAATCTATTTATATCTCAAAAAGATCTCTATTTATATCTCAAAAATGTTCCTTGAATTCTGTACACATGTGGTTTAATTCAGAATGAAGGGCAAAACAGAAAGCTCCTAGCATGTCTGTTAGCAGACGACATTCACACTTTCTTCCAATATTCTTTCATTGAACAATTTGGGACATTTTTAAGGCATGAAGTGACAAGACATCAGCTGTACCTTCAGCTGCGTCGGGATATTCTGGAGGAACGCTGTCAGTGTAATGAGGACACAGCTCTAACCCTGGCAGGACTGGCACTTCAGGCAGAGTATGGACATTACAACAAGGAAACAATGGGACGGAACTACTTTATACCTGAGCACTACTTCTCAGGACGGACTCTGAAGAGGTTAGGCACAGGCTACATAAGGGATCACGCCCCAGAAACCCACATGGAATGTGCAAGGCTGTCAGAGGTGGATGCTGAAACAGAGTTCATTAGGGTAAGATAGAATTATGTCAGTTATGTATTCTTCCTTTTCATTTTTAGCTTGTCTCTTTTACAAAGAAAAAAATACAAGCTATTATTACTATTCATGCAAATCTTATGGGACTTCACACACTTGTTCACCGTCACAAGGGCAACAATCTGACCAAGGGTCATGACTCTAAGGTTTTCCCCCCAAAACATTATGCCCCTTTAAGAACTGAGAATATGAAAATTTAGGATGTCTGTCATTTTGAAACCATAACCAGTGAGGCTTTCATATTTCATAGGTGAATCCCTTGTGGCAAGGCCTTTCTGTCGATGTCATGTTGACCGTGACATTTGAACTTTGACCTAATTTTTAAAACTTTTTACTTAAAATGTAGCTATGAGTTATATTTGCATACTAAGTAGCTGTAGTGTGCATTATTGTCGTCAAACAATAGGTCCGTATAACTGTGAGTATACTTCCTACCTTTATAGAGTACTGTTTTATTGTGTTGATGTTTTATTATGGTTTCTTTCCTCTTCAGCTGGTACAGGAACTTCTGTCAGAGTATGGAATACATTTCCACAAACTGCTGAAGGTGAGTTCCATCTGAAGTACAATAGTACAGAGTTAAAAACCTTTCAATGCTGAATATTCAAAGAATATTTACGTTTATTATACAATCATGTACTCTGATGAAGTGTTATGGACGAAACATGTCAGCTAGAAAGTAATTATTTTTTAAGAACATCTGAAGTTAGTTCTTCATTTTATCTAATATCTCCATTATTCAAAGAGAAATAACCCATCAATGTTTAACTATAAAGTCCAGTCACTATGAAATGCTTAGGTGTGCAACTGGATTTTTAATGACAAACAGTATAGATCCAGATCAGATAGATCTTCCAGAAGCCCTCTGATCTGGGTCTACACTGTTTGTGAATGTAAGTATACTTGTTTCTCACATTCAAAGTTTTAACAGAGCCATTATCATTTATAACTAAATTACTAGCTTAAAGAAACTACATGTATGTGTAATTATTTGTTCCTTGATGTCATTGTGTATATTTTGAAGCAAAAAAATTCAACCTTTTACTCCATGAATATTCGTAAAAGAAATAATGCCATCATTAATACTGGTTAAGAGTAATTGTTATAACAGGATTTTTTGGCCATGGCAGAAACACAGTAGAATCATATGTATATATTATATCATAAGCAAACAGAGCAGACCCTGATCAGATGGCTCCTACAGGACATCTGCATACCCTAATCACTGTAAGTGTTCAGACTGATACACTTACGCAAATAGTACTTGAGAGGCTGAATATTTAGGGTCAGTATGCTATGTGACTCTTGTATTATTGTATGTGTTTTAAACTTAATGTATTGCAGAAAAAGGGCGATACAAGCAATGTTACCTGGGTTGGTGTCAATGTCAATCAGCTAATACTGGCAGACACATCTGGGGATCAGCGAGTCGTGGCCCATGAGTATCCCTGGGCTGCCATCCAGAAAATCTCGTTTAACAAGCGGAGGTTTAGTGTGCAGCCCAGACCTGAGTTTGGTCAGCTGAAACCCATAAAGATGAACTTCTACACAACAACGTACAAAAAGTGAGCCAAATACAAATAAGAACAATACGATAACCTTGAAAATTTAACCCTTTCTTCCATGAATACGCCTTTTTACACCTTTGCAAACTGAGTAGACCCAGACCAGACAGGAGCTGTCTGATCAGGGTCTGCTCTGTTTGCTTATGGAATAATATAGATCTGATTCCATAGTTTCTGTTTTTTGACAAAAATTTCATATGTTTATATGCTAAAAAAGGAAGAATATCATATAAAAGGCTAACCTATGAAAAGCATTTCCATGCCAAATTCACTGTGCAAACTTTGCCAGTTTTGAATGAATGTGATTCAGTGTTATGTGATTCAGTGTTACACAGTAAACAATATTAACATATTTAAAAATGTTTTTTTGCTACAATTGTATATGCATGCATACAGAGCAGACTCTCATTGGATTGCTCCTATAGGAGCCATCTGATATTGGTCTACTCAGTTTGCAAATGCATGAAAAGGTGTTTATATGAAGGAAATAGTCATGTATGTGTATGACTTTATTTTCCAGGGGCCAGTATCTTTTGAAATTTTGCACAGCCCAGCATAGCTTCCAGCTGAAGATGAAGACTAGAGCTGGTCCACATGACCAGGTACCAGGTAGGTGACCTTTGACCTTTTCATGAACTTAACTCTTTACATGCTAGCTGCAAATTTGTAATTACCTTTGGAAACAAGTTGGATCCAGGTAAGATGTCAAATAATGTGACATCTCATCAGGGTTGAAATTGTTTGATGCTATGACACTATTTTTAACCCATTACCTCAAAGGCTATTTTTAGATCCAGCCTCTTTGAATAAATCTAACGAAAAGGAGCATTTACTAGAGAAAAGGTAAATGTTAGAATTGTGTAGTTTTGAAACCATTGTGATATATAGAGCATTTGCTCCTATGGAGCAAATGCTCTATATTTATCACAATGGTTTTAAAAGATGACTTTTACAGAGACATCAGAAGGCATCAATATGGGGGAATGGGTTAAGAGAAATGGGGGGAAATATTTGAAGGAATTTTGCAGACAACAATAATTATTACATAACTTTCAAAGGTTTTCATTGACCTTGGATTACCTAATGAATATTCATGTATTAAATGATGAATGTTTGACTATTATAATGGCAGTATAAATTAGTGAATTTGTAACCAAGGCATAAAACTGTTGAATCAAATCTATATTAATTGATAAGCCAACAGCAGATCCTTCAGGAACCTTGAAGCCTTGAAATGTGGGTCTACTCTGTTTGAAATTGCATCACAAGATGTATCTATGAAGTCTAGGGTTGAGGAGGACATTGCTCTGTACTTGCTCTATGTTATGTTTTAGATTTTGGAGCAGCGGATCATGTGAGTATCGGGGATACAGAGGACATGGACAGCGGCAACTCAGAAGATGACCGCACAGTCACGGAGGAGCAGGCTAGCCAGCAGGTACAGTCATAATCCTTTACATAACCCATTACCTCATACGCCATTTTTAGATCGGACCTCTTTGAATAAGTCTACCGAAAAGGAGCATTTAATAGAGAAAAGGAAAAGTTTAGAATTGTGTAGCTATGAAACCATTGTGATAAATAGAGCATTTGCTCCATATTTGTATATGTTTATAGCTCAGCTGGGACAAAGTGCCAAGGTGAGCTATTAGGATCACCCTTTGTCTGTCGTCCGTCTTTCACCATTCATTGTCCGTCATCAACAATTTCTTTAAACAACATTTTCTCCTCAATCAATGACTGGATTTTTACCAAATGTTACATGAATGATCTGCAGGTGACTTTCCACGAAAGTTATAATTATCATTTCGGTCCATTGCATAAGTTGGTGAAAGGAGCTAAAAATAGATTTCAACGAATAATTCTTCAAATCATTCCAGTCCATTGTATAGGTCGGTCATAGGAGCTAACAACAGATTTAAATGAATAATTTCTTTCAATGACATCTCCTTAACTGCTGAGTGGATTTCAACAGAAAATGATTTTCAGGTGACCTTCTATAAAAGTTGGGGGACATTTCATCTGGATCCAAACTGTTTGCCTTGGTGATCTGAAATTTATCCATATTATTGAGTGTGTCAATAGATAGATACTGCTTTGATCAGCATCCCTGTATTCAACTGTTTGATATGCATTTATAAACAACTTTGGATCCATGTCAAACATCAAGGACAGGTTTTATGAAATCCGTAAAAATATGGACTATTCTTCATGTGTTTGATCATTGCAGGATGTGGACGATGTAGAGATGGAGAGTGGTGGTTTCAGCCCCACAGATATCATCCCTCAGAAACAGCCTGCAGCTTACAGAAAGTGAGTACATATGTAGCTAGTGACCAGGGTCCATGCTTGTAAAGCTTTTTATAAGCATGAATACTGTACTCTGTAATTTGAACTCTTCGCATGTTACGGGCAAATTCATGATAGCCTTCTTAACCCTTTACTCATGAATATTCATGCAAGGAATGATGACATACATCATGAATATTCATTAGATTGATTGTTACAATATCTCATGGATACAAGAATAATGGCCATGGTACAAACTGTAGTCATATCTACATTATCCCTTTCCTCCATAGGCTATTTTAAGACCAAACCTATTTGAATGAATCTACCGAAAAGGAGCATTTACTAGAGAAAAGGAAAATGTTATAATTGTGTAGTATAGAAACCATTGTGATAAATAGAGCATTTGCTCCTATGGAGCAAATACTCTATTTATCATAATGGTTTCAAGAAGTGACTACTACAGAGGCAGAGAAAAGCGTATTTATGGAAGATAGGGTTAACAGAGTAGACCCTGATCAGACAGCTCCTATAGGAGCCATCTGATCTGGGTCTACTCTGTTTGCAAAGGCTTAGAAATGCATATTTTATGGAGTGAAGGGTTAATAATCTGTGAAAAGAAAATTTCAGGATGAGATGCTGAGGTCTAAACTGTTTAACATTAATTGTATTTCTGAAGAAACTTGTTAGAAAGCTTAATTTTGAAAATTGTAGTTGACAACAATTCTTGCAGGCAGTGATTAATTAACTTGCTAATGGGTAAAAACAATAAGGATGATTGGCTATATTTGGCAGCCCCTGGCTATAACTCTGAACCCTTTTCCTGTTCAATATTCATGTAAGAAATAATGACATCATGAATATTTACTAGCTAAATTTTTATAATGACATCTGTACAGAGGAGCTTTTGGTCTTGGTAGAAACTGTAGCGTCAGATCTGTTATAATTTCATTAGCAAATAGATCAGACTTTGATCAGACAGCTCTTACTGGAGCTGACTGATCTAGGTCTGCTCTGTTTGCAAAGGCTTGAAAAGGTGTTGGTACAGTACAAGCCCCGCGGACTTTTTGTTTTCCGTTTTACCAGCGCGGACAAAATTATTTGAGAGCGGGTTTAAAGCACGGACAATTTTTATGGATCACCGCGGACAAATTCTGTGTCCACCGCGGACCGAAATTTACCCTACGGGATATTATCGCCGCCGAGCCATCGCTGTCCGTGCTGATATCAGTGTGGATTGCGGGGCATCACCGCGGACACTACCTTTATGACTGGCAGTCGTTTAATCGATTTAGGCATAAATTATTTAGATAAGATATATACATGTACAAAAGCTTACATGTAATATATAAATACACATGTGCATTTTTTTTCAACTGAAGAAACTCATATTGAATATACTGTCAGATCTAGAATTCAAAATGAAATTAGATAGCATACGTATATAGATAGCCTTCACCCAAAACCCGAGACTGAAACGGTTTCATTCTGCTAAAACTACAATTTATAGTCAGATTTTAACGATTACCAGACTGTAAATGCTCGAGAAAAAAGAAATAGATACAAAATATCAGCAGCATTTGTTTTCACAATCTGATTTTCAGAAAATGCGTAGCGCAGAGATTATAGATATCAGGAGCACTCGGTCATATTTGTTTCGACCCCACGCGCGTATTAACCCTTTCCCTGTTCTTTATGTGTTCCAAATTTAAATACAAATGTACATGTACCTACTGAATATTCATGGACAAAATAGTTATAATGAATTATGGAAGGTGGAGCATTGTAGGCATTTTAGGAAAGCAAATAAACAGATCTATAAAATTCTTTAAGCAAAGTGAGTAGACCCTGATCAGACGGTTCCTCTAGGAGCGGTCTGATCTTGGTCTATTCTCTCGACAAATGCGTGAAAACAGGTTTATATGAGGGAAAGGGTTTTTTTTGAAACCTTAACACTTTACTCCATAGTTTGTGTTCAGTATTGAAGACAGATGTTTGATTAAAACAGGCTGAATGGGACCATTTTGCGTTTTTCCCAGCCTGCTTTAAGCTACCGTCTACTGTGATATAGAAATATTTCTTATGGCGCATATTCATGAATGTATCAAGTGGAACTATTTTTGAGTGGAGGAATGGATTAACGCACTATAATGAGTACCTATGGAGTAAAGGGTTGAACTGGGTATCATTCGACGAAGAGATGCAAACAGTTGATTAAATAATTATAAAGTTCGAAACGCATCTACACTAATACACTAATACACCGCATCTACACTAATAATCTATACTGTTACAGCTATTCTTGTTTGACCGACCATGTAGTGCAGCTACAAGATTTAAGTTGATATCAGAATTAAGATGAAAACTATTGTAGCTTATTGTATTATAATTTATTTTGAAACGGCGCAAAGCAGTCGCCTGCATAAATCATTACTCTGTATAAAAGAGCCACCTGAAATAACAGATAGCCAAATATTGGTATGTCGTTGTCTTTCAGATGAGTTCAAAGCTGCGATCGTAATAATATTCATTTAAGTCATATTAACCCTTTTCATGCTAGTAGCATATATTGACGCAATTTAAAAACAGTGCAGACCCAGATCAGACAGCTCTTAGAGGCTGTATGATCAGGGTGTGCATTGGTTTCTTATAGGATCTGTCAAGCATAAATTGCCATTCGTCCTGGGGAAATTATTACTCCATTGCCAATATAAAAGTTGAAATGATAGATAGTCATACGTAATCCATTCATATCTGCGGGAAGAAAGAGAGAGAAAGAGAGAGAGGGGGTGGGGGAGAGAGACACACACACACAGAGACATAGACAGAAAGAGAGACACACAGAGAGACAGATATATAGGGACAGCCACAGACAGACAGACAGACAGAGAGTAAGAGGTGGAAGAGACGGACAGAGAGAGAGGGAGAGAGAGAGAGGGAGAGAGAGAGAGAGAGACGGGGGAGAGAGAGAGACGGAGAGAGAGAGGGAAAGACGGAGAGAGAGATATTTTGACGTCCCTTCTGGCCTTGTGATTGCGTATCATTGTAAATGTTAATTTGGGGGAGAGGACTTCTTAGAAACAACAACAATTGTACACAGAGAGAGGGACAGGGACGGTGAGGAAATATATTATGGGCTTATTAATTATGTATCAGACCATAACAAAGTCTAAAACATGATAAATATTTCATTTTAATACAGTGCCCCTGTATTGATTCACAGGTGCTCGTAGCATGCTATGTCTCCACGACAACAACAGACAAATTCAATATAACTGGTCTATAAGGCCTTGTCCGATCTGATAGCATGGATGGATATCTTGTATTAACAATTTCTTAAAATAATACTTACATGTAAAATAACATTGACTGGTTTTAAACCTAACGTCAAACCCTCACCGACATCAATTTCAAGCTTATAGAGATTGTTTTATTTAACATTTCCCTGTTCTATGTTTATTCAAAATTTCAATAATTACTGAATATTCATGGACAACAATAGTTATGAATGAAATATGGAAGGGGGGACATTGCAGCTATTTAACAAAGCAAAGAAATATATCTATCAAATTCTATTAGCAAACAGAGTAGACCCTGATCAGACGGCTCCTCTAAGAGGTCAGAGAAGACCCTTCTCTGTTTACAATTGCGTGAAAATACGTTCATATGAGGGAAAGGGTTAAAGTACAATATGAAGAGATTTTGAAACATAATACCCATTCATTCTATATTTAATATTGTGGGAAATGTAGATGGCCGCTCGTCAATTATGAAGAGCAATATCAATTATTGGTGATTGACACGCCTATAGGTGACAGTTGATTGGATTATGTCTTTTCAATGGGTGGGTCTTAAAGATACTGAACCAATGAGCTGTGACATCTTGATAGTAGCAAAAGAGCGGAAATACCCGATAGTCTTTCTTTAAAGTTGTCGGAACTTTATTGATGACCAAATAATTAACACAATGATGACCATAAATCAATGACCCCCTGCGCTGAAACACCAAGTTAGTTTCCGTACATTGTAGAGCACGCAAAGCGATCATTGTTTTAATGTATGACCAAAACATTTGACCCTCATTATACTGAATTATTGTCCGCTTAAAAAATGTAGTCTGCAAAATAAATGAAATAAGCATTGCTTTAGTTCGTTGAAAACAAACAGAAAAATGAGAGTCAGACATATTTGACCCTAGTAACACTCTGGGGAACTCATCATCTGTTCAGTATACAAACTGTTTGTAAATATTAAGGAAGCCACGCTCGGCGGGCTAAGGGTTGATCTGCATATTTTTTTTTATCTTTTTAAACTTTCAGGGTTCTATAGAGAATGTCCAAGTTACCTACATTTATTATGCTGAAAGAATTTGCTTTTAAAAATGTTTTTTGTATCTTACCGGGTTTCCTTCTGTCTTCTTTTAAAATAAAAATCGACTAAATTTTGTTTCCGCGTAAAAACATCGAATTAGTGTTAGTGTATCATTTTCAAAGGCAAGTGACTGCTTAATGCGGTGTGCGGAAAAATGCCACTGGAAAAAAAATGCCACCCTGATTTGGAAAAATGCCATTGGAATATATGCCACTGGAAAAAATGCCACCCTTTTTTCAAAATTATATTTTATCCTTTTTTTAAGGCCCCAAATAGGGGGCAAAGGTCCGGGGGCAAGTGTCCGGGGGGCAAATGTCCGTAAACCGAAATACCGATATCATGAATATTTATTAAATTTATCTTTAAAATAGCTTATGTACTGAGGCTGATTTGGTATTGGAACAAAACTATAGATTTAGATTCAACATAAATTCATAAGCAAACAGAGAATACACTGATCATACGGTTTCTATAAGAGCCATCGTATCCGTGTCTACTCTGTTTGCAAGCACGTGAAAAGCGTCGATGCTCTCAGAATTTTTACTTCTGTTGCCGGGTCATGTCAGACGTGCGGATCTCTAGCTGAAGCGTAACCTAAAGTTTGGTTGTCGGGTGGGTTTCAACCATTTCCCTGTTTAATATTTATGTCGGAACAGATGACATCATGCTATTTTTAAGTTGATTTTTATAATGGTGTAGGTACGCGGTCCATGACTTTTCTTGGTACTTGTAGAAAATGTAGAGTCAGATCTTATATAATTTCACAAGTAAACAGAGCTGGTCCCGATCATACGACTCCAACAGGCGCCTTCAGATCTTGGTCTACTCTGTTTGCAAAGGCATGGACATTGTTTATATATGGTAAAGGGATAAGCAAACAGAGCAGACTCCTGGTCAAACAGCTTTTATTTAAGAAATCTGATCTGAGTCTTATCATTTAAGAGTTTTAAATTAATAAACATAGTTTTATGAATTGTATAACTATGAAAACATTCTTGTAATTCTGTTACTTATGCTGATTAACCCTTTCCCTGTTCAGTATTCATGTAAGAAATAATGATATCATGAATATTTATAAGCTAATGTTTTGAATGGCATTTGTAGACAAGATTGTTTTGATGTTGGTAGAAATTGTAGAGTCGGGCCTATTACAATTCCGTAAATAACTTAGCTATTTGATTTTGAATAATACACAGTGAAGACCCTGGTCAGATGGTTGCTTTTTGAGCCACCTTGTCTGGTTCTACAGTGTTCAAATGTCAGTAGTTTTATTTCCCGCATTTAACAATACAAACTGTTTGTTTTAAATACTGAAAATGAATTGTGTTAGGCAGTTGGAGAATATATTATTATATTATTTACTCAGCCTAAATACATGTATGCTGTAATTTACTAGCTAGACATAAGAAAATAGTAACGATCAAAGGTGCCAGATGGTCAGTAAAACCCCTAATTTCTCAGCAGGTGGCAAGGGTCAGTGTCACACAACTGCCATTTATCACACACTGTCAACAAAGTTATGAATTATTACGTAACAGGAATGCGTGTAATGAAACCGAACTACCTAACAATGTGCCAATTGTCTAAAGTTATGATTTGTTAAATTGTTTCCCGAAAAATAGAAGATAACTATGCTTTGACTAATTAGATCTATGGCTAAGCATAATTAAACCCTACCGATTAAAACCAGTTAGATTATTGCGAATTCTAGTTCTAAAGACAGTATAGATTGATACGATCTAGATCTATACTAAAATACTTTTACTAGATCTGATATGATACTTTACAGTAGCCAGAAAGAAGACATTTTACAACACATAAATGAACGCCGTGAGACTGTACATGTATATCTTAATATCTAGATCTTATTGAAACAAAACGAGATTTAAAATTCTAAATACTGTTGATCTAAATTATTCAACGCGTGTATCACAATAGCCCCTCACTACAAAAGCCCCTCTTGCAAAGCCCCTCACCAAAATGGTCAATGTTTACAAAAGCCCCTCACAAAAAACAATACTAACATTAATTGAACTTTAAGTGATTTGTTAAGTGTACTTTTAAAAGGAGTGTTCTAATTACCTTACTTAACGAATCTTTATAAGCTTGTCATTGAGCAAACAGGGTAGATCCAGATCAGATTGCTCAGTATTTTGATTTTGGTCTATTCTGTTTGAAATTTAAGAAAGTTAAGGAATTAGAAAATGGAAAAAAGTTAATTGGGGTAATATTATAATAATTTATAAATAATATGGCTAATATTACATCATCCATAGCTATTGGAACTATATTAACTGTCACAAAGCAAACATGGTTGAACTAGATCATATAGCTTAAGATTTGATTTGGGTCTACCCTGTTTGAAATAAATATAAGGAATCTCCTCCTTGTGATCTACAATGTTTACTTTTATAAGTATAGAGTGTGCTAATTACCTTACTTAATGAATCTTTATAAACTGGTCATTCAGTAAACAGGGTAGATCCAGACAGCTGTAATTTTGATTTTGGTCCGCTTTGTCAAAATAGTTGGAGTATAATGATTAATTAACAAAAATAGTGGGGGCTTTTGTAAGCCTTGGACATTTTAGTGAGGGGCTTTTGATCGAGGGGCTTCTGTAGTGAGGGGCTTTTAGATGAGGAGCTTTTGCAGTAAAGGGCTTTTGAGTGTACCCCTATTCGACATATGAGGCATGTCCAACACATAAATAAGAATGTCTTCCATTTCAAAGAAAGGCCAGATCATGGGGTATTTTTTTCCAAAGTTCAGCTGGTAATGTATAGGGCGTTCCTGAAGGCCGATTCATTCCAGTTTCTTGTTGTACATTGTATCTACCCTTCGGTATACGGACATTTTCTCTCTAGGACATTTGTTCTCCTATTTGGGCATGGGAGGATAGGGCTGACATTTGTCCCCTTCAAATTTTATTTTATTTTACTTGCTCTACTTGCTCGCAAAGGATAAAAAAGAAAATACCTACATTGTTCTAAAAACGAACGGTTGATTACACAGGAAATCGGTAATGCAGAAAGAGTAAGGAGCTTTCTAAATTACTTCATTTCTGCAATTAGCTGTCATCTGTTTTAAACGACCGTCAAATCAACATTTTTAAGAATGGTTGTTTACAATCGCCGCCCCTTAACCGATAATCTTTCTAAAGCGATATTGGAGCTACATGTATCCTGTGTTTAGTTACCACTTTTTTAAATGACATCCAATTCAACTGTTTTGAATTGTTATTTTACTTCGCTATACCGGTTTGAGAACCTCTCTAATCAGGTCATTTTCTCGGTATGGTCAAAGGGTTCGTTTTATAAGGTTTTGCAGTAATTTTGTTATTATCAGGGGCAGTTACATTTTTAACGCATCGAATATTAGACCACCGGCTTACTTTAAAACTAGAAATTGGCATTTAAATTAAGAAATATGCTTTTAAAAAGAAAGAAAGTTGGCGTACATGTATGAGAGATATATTTTGCTGTACGTATTTATTAATAAATTATAACTACAGTATAACCTCAGCAAAGCAACACTCTGGGGGATATAAACTTCTGTATTGTCGTTGTAGAGAGGTTGTTGCTCATCGGAGTTTCATGGCAAATCTCTCTCAAGAGACAACCCAGTAAGGAATACCTGGGATCTTTTGAATACAAGTGGCCGCTTAATGCAGGACAAAAGTACTTTTATCCTGCATTAATCTGCCACCTGTCTTAAAACAGACATTTTATTTGTACATGTATCGATGTAGAGAGGTTCCACTGTAAGTTTTGGGGATTCATTTAAAGTGTTGTTGAAAGGAGGTGTTTGCTGTAATCTGTACTGTATGCTATAAACCGCTTCACTGTCATTATGACGTAATAATCCACTAAAATAGTCACTGTCAAATCATTGTCTGCTTACATGTTTCATCTACTTTTCTTTATAAAAAAAAATATGATAGTTTTTACTTAACCCTTTCCTCCATAAATACTCCTTTCTACGCCTCTGTAAAAGTCACCTGTTGAAACCAATGTGATAAAAAGAGCATTTGCTCCTACACGTATAGGAGTATATGCTCTATTTAACACAATGGTTTCAAATTACAAAATTCTAAAAACAATAATTTTATCTACTTAATGCTCCTTTTCGGTAGATTTATTCAAAGAGGTTGGATCCAAATTGAGCCTACATGTATGGAGGAATGGGTCTTAAGAAACTTTAATATAAGTGTCAAATGGTTTGGATCCTTATCAGACGCGGCGTCTGATCAGGATCCAAACTGTTTGCAAACATTAGAGTTTTCAAGTTTGACATGGAAGGGTTTAATAGTAAATACAACTTACAATGGGGAAACTGTGATCTATTTCTAAATAAGGAATAGGTCATGGAATTTAAGCAGGCGACACGTTGGTTTAGACATATCCGTTTAACGAAAGAATGTGGGTGTACGAGGTCCGTGGTTTGATAAACCATGTACATACTGTATACGCTTCTTTAATAACATTGATTAATTTAATTCGTATGCCCCTTCACTCCCAGAATTCGGTTGCCATGACATTAACAACACTTTAGATCTAGACCAGACGTCCAATATCTCATTATCAAACCAGAACCAAAAACTGGTTTACATCTATATCTACGTTTTTAGAAAAAAAATGGATTATCTTTTTTAATCCATAGGATGCAGGTACATCATGGCAGTGAATCGATTGAGCAGAATCTAAACATGCAGTACATGTACATCAAGCAGAAAGACAAAACATGTACACAGGTACATTTGTACACAGTAAAATATTAAGCACAAGGGTAATAAAACAACCATAAAAGTATTATTCGAATGGCTATTGAAACTGGTTAAAACGTACATTTAAGCTGCCGAACCAAGATTAAATAATGGAGAAAACTTCTAACTTTACAACTCACCTGGCTGAATTGATATTAGATGTATTAGTAAATAAAATCCCTCAATTCTTTCGTCTGCCAGAACAATATTTATATACATGTAGATCTATACAGAAATCATAAGAAGACCAGTCAGGACTATTCTCATAACAGAATCAATAGGTTTTGATGGTCGTTTCCAGTAGATTTCTGATAATTAAAATTTACACTGATGTGAAACTGAAAACAAAATCGATTGGGAATTAGAATTGGAACCTAAAACATAGAGTCGAAATGAAGATGAATTCACTAACAATGTGCACAAACGTATGCAAACCTGATACAAGTTATACAACCTAGTAACTTATTGTGTGTGTGTTTTGTGTTTAACGGGTGTTCCGTGTTTCTATATAAAACATCTTACGGATTGAACAACAAATAATTGAAATAGAAAGCATACTAGAATATCGCACCCATATTATTCAGAAACGAATCAGACAATTCACGGACAGGTTATATTCCAGTACAATCAAACGCGCCAAAAAATATGGATGAATTAATTTGTGTTTGCCGTATACAGAACAGTTTCAGTTTGGAATTAGTCCAAACGAACCATTTCTCGAGTGTTTTATTTCATACATTTCATATCAATTTTGCAAAATGTGGATGTATATATTTGTATGTACATGTAAAGAGAAAGATAAGCCGTGAAAATGGATATAAAAGGATGAAAAGGATATAAATATCAATCCAGGTAAGGTCCAGCGCGATCCGCAGTGGTACACAGTGGTCCACGATGATACCACCGCGACCTGCGGTGATAACGATCGCGCCCGGCGACGAGTGCCCCTGTGGAGGGACCAGCGCGGACCCATCACAACCCGCGCTCGATTGCGGAAGACCGCATATCAGCGCGGACAAAAATACCCGTGTCCGCGTTGGATAAAATTGCGATGGGCCGCGGAAAACAAAAAGTCCGCGGGGCTTGTACTGTATGAGGGAACGGTTTGTATGTGAAAAGGCTTTTATATGAAGTATATTCAGTATCAATTGCTGATGACACACATAAATGACATAATACAAGTTTAGGGTTTAGTGTAAAACCGTTGCTCATCCAACTGATGATTAAACACTCAAACTCATGAATATTCATGTAAGATATTTAACCCATTCCTACATAGACTATTTTTAGACACAACCTTTTTGAATAAATCTACCCAAAATGAGCATTTACTAGAGAAAAGGAATTTTTTTAGAATTGTGTAGTTTTTAAATCCATAGGAGCAAAAATTTAATGCTCTATTTATGACAATGGTTTCATTAAGTGACCTTTACAGAGGCGTATTTATGGAGGAAAGGGTTAAACCCTTTATCAGCTGTTTTTTTATAGTGGTGTATGAACACAGGACTTTTATGAAATTGTAGTATCAGATCTAGGCAATTCCATATGCAAACAGAGTAGACCCTGATCAGATGGCTCATATAGGAGCTGTCTGATCTTGATCTACACTGTTTGCAAAGACATAGAAAAAATGTCTCTAAAGGATTAAAACAGTAAAGTATTGTTTTATACATACATGTATATATTTTATGGTACAGAATGTGATTCTTTGTAAATTTTCTAACAGTCATTAATTTTGTCAGATGAATATTCATGCATTATGGATATTAGGTACATGTAATTTAATTCTGTCCTGAAGAAGTCTATTGTATAGACGGAAAGTCCTTGAATATACCGGTTATTAGTTTACCAAACCCTGACATAGTTTTCCTCCTTTCATTTTTTTATTGTTTAGAAAATATAAAATAAGGAAAATTTTAGCTTGATTAACAGTAACAAATCAGATCTGTGACATGTAAGCAAACAGAGCAGACCCATATCAGATGGTTCCTATAGTAGCCGTCTGATCTGGGTCTACTCTGATTACAAGTGTGTGAAATTGTGTTTATATGAAGGAAAGGGTTAACTGAACCTAAGCAATCAAATTCAATCAGTCACCTGTCAAATACCTGGTAAATTGTCTGATGCCAAAATGATAAAAGAATAATTAACTGTGACAAGAAATTAACCATAACCTTGTACTTGATAAAGAAGCATGTTAACACATTTGCAAACAGTGCAGACCCTGATCAGACAGTTCCTGCGGGAGCTGTCTGATCAGGCTCTTCTCTGTTTGTCTATGGGATAATATATGTGTAGATTTGATTCTGCGGTTTCTGACATGACTAAAACTCCCATCTTCATAGGCCATTATCAAAATTTAGCTTATTAATATTCAGTAAACCTCTACTCCATAAAAATAACTGATTATTCCTTTGCCAACAGTGTAGACCCAGATCAGATGGTTCCTTTAAGAGCTGTAAAAACTAAAAGTGACCAATTTATGAATAAATATTCGTTAAGTAAAGGGTTAACCCTTTCCCTGTTTAATATATATGTAAGAAAATAGTGACATCATGAATATTTATTTGCTGATTTTTTTGTAATGACATATGTATACAGGATGTTTATGTATTGGTAGAAACTGTAGGGTTATATCTGTTATACTCTCATAAGCAAACAGAGCAGACCCTGATCTTGGTCTACTATGTTTGCAAATACCTAAAAAGGTGTTTATATGAGGGAAAGGGTTAATGGAAGAGAATGTACCTGTAGGGTATACAGACATTGTAAACATACTATTAACCATCTTTGAACATCATGTCTGGTCAGCAGCTTAACCCTTCCTCCTAATAAATGCCTTTTCATACCTTTGCAAAACGAGTAGACCCAGATCAGACAGCTCCTGCAGGAGCTGTCTAATCAGAGTCTGCTCTGTTTGCTTATGACATGATATAGATCTGATTCCACTGTTTTTGTCAAAGCAAAACATTTCATTGAAAAAGGTTACCTTATAATAGATATTTAAAATGTAATTATTATACCCCCACAAACGAAGTTTTGTTTTTAACACAAATATTGAACAGATAAAGCGGTACATTAAAGAACGTTGTACAGAGGTCCAGATTAGATGAGTAAACTACAACATTTTAAAGAATAACGTCTTTATTTCTCACCTGTGACCACCCTTTAGAATCATCTCGAATATTAATAACAACATAGGGTTTAGTGGAGAAATGATGATTTTAGTACTTGAGTATGCAAGATTATCTGTTGCTCTCATTGTAGATCCTAATTAGACTTTGCTATTGTTAATTTACATGCATGTAATTGTATGCATGGAAATGAAATGGCATGTGGTTTGTTATGTAGGCTGATTAGAATGGAGCCCAGCTCTTAAAAAACCTTCCTTAAAACCTTTTCAAACAGCATAGAACCAGATCAGCTGCTGCACTGAAATGTCTAATCAGTTTATACACTGTTTGCCACCCTAAAGAGATGATTTGACTTTGATTGCTTGTGTGACAAATAGTGTAGAACCTGATCATTTTAAACACAGCAGCTTATCTGGTTCTACACGGTTTGCAAAGCCTAAAGGTGGTTTTCGAACAGCAAGACAGAATTTCCTATCTTTCAGATTTTTACTTTGATAGACACATAATTGTTTTCTGTCGGCATTGATCTATCCATAAAGATTACTTTTATAATGACACTTAATTATGCCTGTGGTCTGATTAGCTACAAATTGCATAAACTTACCTGTACTTATGTGCTTAGTACACATCTCGATACTGATCACTATAAGTAAATTGACAGGTCTTGTCTCGAGGCATGTACATTGTCAGTCATCACACGAGGACAGGTTTTCACACCAGGATCATGTTTACATGCCTAGCCTGTGTATTGATAGATGAACTCTGGGTTTTAAAATTTTTAAATACCTGTGCAAACAGTCATATGTGAGGGATTGTGAAAGTGCAAACAATTACTAATGTTGGATGTATGATGTTCATGTGGCAATAAAATGTTTGGATTTAAAAAGTTTATGTCCTCATGTTGCAAGAAAAGGTAACTTACTTATCTAATTGTCATTTCATTTATTTTTGCTTATTAACCCTTTCCCTGTTCTGTGTTTATTCCAAATTCAATATCTACTGAACATTCATGAACAAAAAAGGTTATACTGAAATATGGAAAGTGGAACATTGTAGCCATTTTAGAAAGTAAAGAAACAGATCTTTCAAATTCCATCAGCAAACAGAGCAGACTCCGATCAAATGGCTCCTATAGGAGCCGTCTGATCAGGGTCTGCTCTGTTTGCAGATGCGTGAAAACACATTTATATGAGGGAAAGGTTAATTAACCCTTTCCCTCATATAATTACCTATTCACACCTTTGCAAACGAAGTAGACCCAGATCAGGAGCTGTCTGATCAGGGTCTACTCTGTTTGCTTATGGAATAACATAGATCAGATTCTATAGTTTCTACTGTATCCAGAAATTCTTGTGTTCATATGCCGTTATTTTAAAAAAAATATGTAACTAATATTCATAATGAATATTCATGGAAAAAAGGGTTTTATAGGGTACGTAATTTCATGTTAAAAGTTTGATGTATACCTTCTACATGTGTTTAATTGTTTTTGTACCCCTGCAAACGAAATTTGAGAGGGGGTATATAGGAGTCAGTGTGTTGGTTGGTCTGTCTGTCTGTCTGTCTGTGGCAAAACTTCTGTCTGTCTGTCCGTGACACAACTTTTGATTTGCAATCAAGGCATCATCACCTTTTATGATTGTTCTAGTTCAAACCTGGAATTTTTTTGTAAACTTAATTTTCTATGAAACGTAAAATAAGTGGGTTTTTAAAGGCTTTACCTTTTAAAACTAGGTTTACCTTTTATTTTCTGAAGTATTGCGTGTGAATTAACAGAGCTATGGATATACACACCCTTTAACCCATTCCTCCATGAATATTTGTATACGGAATAATGATGTCATGAATATTAATAACATTGATTTGCTAAGATAGCACAGTCATGGTCACAGGATTTTTTGACTATGGCAGAACTGTAGAGAATCATATCTATATTATATCATAAGCAAACAGAGCAGACCCTGATCAGATGGCTCCTATCTGTTTGCAAAGGTGTATTTATGGAATAAAGGGTTACATGTAGCCCATTCCCTCCTGGGCTAATTTTATACCAAACTTCTTTAACCCTTTCCCTGTTCTCTACTTTGGCCAAATTTCAATACCTTCAATACTTAATTCATTAACAAATTATTTATAAAGTTGTGTGGAAGGTGAAACATTGTAGACATTTTAGAAAGCAAACAAACAGATCTATCAAATTATATTAGCAATCAGAGCAGACCCTGATCTGGGTGTACTCTGTTTGCATCATACATGTGATAACTACCGGATTCTGCGGGAGACTACCGGATTTGAGCCCAACTCCCGCAAGTCCCGGCCGGGAGACGAAATCTCCCGATTTCTGAATAAAAATGATTTTTATTTTTTTCCCACCCCATTTTCTATCATTTTTTGTCAATAAGCGCTAGCCATACGCCTCAAAGAACCAGTGTTGTTGACTTATTTACTGCCCTGTTTATCATGGCAGGCACAGCGCCGTGTCCCTTTTGTAGTACGTCGCCATGTTGCCCCTTATCAAAGACCACCGCAGCATGCCCTAAATACCATGCTGTGTAATTGTGGCCCCAGTAAAAGGGATTAAATGGTCAGCAAACTCAGCATGGTGTGTTATTTACCTTGGCATGTGTGTATTCCGTAACATAAACATTTGTGTATGCATATATGTCTCTGGTGTATTACACTGTCGTCATTTCATGCTTTTTTCTTCACGGTCAGGTTCTACTAAATTTCTGTTGAAGACGATCTTATTTTCTGAGACTAAACATCTAGATAGTTACTTTATTAAATTAATTTAGGTTCTAAGTTTATTAATAGATGTCCACATGGCATAACTGTAATGAAAATGTGCTTTTATCAGAAAAAATAAAATAAAAAAAATTGGTTGCCTCAAACCACGGATTTTTCGAACGGTGAAATGTGTCATTTCATAGAGGCAAACACAAACATTGTTTTCCACAGACATTTGGTAACATATTCAACAGAAATTGTGTTAGTATTGAGTATAGAATGTATGGATGTCAAATACACAAAATTTGGTGAGATAGGAAGCACTTTTCAAACCAAAAATGAAACTACAAAATGCAAAGATAGTGTACTAGTGTTTGGATAGTACCATATTTCGGACAGAAAGTGACAAATGTATTATGTTTATTTCAGAATATAAATTTCTGGATATATTTCATTACAAAAATGAATTAAAATAATAAAAACAATAATGTCAATAATAATATAAGAATGAGAATAATGTAAATAATGATAGTAAAAATAATAATAATAAACACATGTCTATCAATTGGCCAGTTAAAATAATAAACACAAGTCTATCCATTGGCCAGAATGGAATGGAATAGAAAGAAATGGTAATTAGAAGAGAGTATATGGAAATAGATAATAGCACACACACACACACACACAAAAAAAAAAAGAATAGAAATGAATAGTAATTAGAATAGATTATAATTATGAGCACAGAATAGATAATGGAATAGAATGGAATGAAACACAAAGGAATTAGAATAGATAAGAGAATGGGATGGAATGGAATAGAAAGGAATAGGAAATAGAGTAGATGTTGATGGATGTAGAACAGAGAATAGTACAGAATAGAATAAGGAATAGGATATAAAATAGAATTAATACAAACTAAATTACACAGATGTAATTTACTAGATAGGCAAAAAAATGCCCTAGTAATTAAGATGGTTTGTCGCGCATAAAAGTGCTTTTATCATACCTCCTCCTTTCAAACCAGGTGTGTGTGTGTGTGTGGGGGGGGGGGGGTTGTTCTTTTCTTGCAGATATTTATGTAATATAAATATAGGTCTCTGGCCTATTATACCATCAAATAACCATCCGCATAAATCTCCCTCTTTGACACCCAATCTCCCTCATTTGAAAAGCTAATCTCCCTCGAAAAAATTATCACATGTATGTTGCATATGCGTGAAAACACGTCTATATGAGGGAAAGGGTTAAATAAGTCTACTGAAAAGAAGCATTGTACGATAAAAATGGGATTTTTTTTCAGAATTGTGTAGTTTTGAAATCAATGTGATAAAAAAGTTGTGAAAACTTCGGCATTTAGTATAGTATTGTCTGTGATTGATGAAATATGTTATAATTTGAATACATTTATATGCATGTATTTCAATGTTTTTATGCCCCCCAGATCAGATCTGAGGGGAATATTGTTTTTGCCCTGTCTGTTTGTTTGTTTATCACCAACTTTAACATTGGTCATAACTTTTGAGCCAGTACAGATAGAGACCTGATATTTGGCATGCATATGTATCTCATAAAGCCGCGCATTTTGAGGGGTATGACATGTCAAGGTCAAGGACATTCTCCAAGGCCAGAGGTAAAATATATAGGTCAAATCACCGACTTTAATATTGGCCATAACTTTTGAACCAGTAGAGATAGAGACTTGATATTTGGCATGCGTGTGTATCTCATGAAGCTGCACATATCAAGGTCAAGGTCATTCTTCAGGGTCAAAGGTCAAATTGGCCGGGGGCATAGTGCTTCACAAACACATCTTGTTTTCATATTTAATTAATTTAATTAATCTGACTATCATCTGGTGATGGCAAACTATTTTATCTGATAGTGTATGATTTTTTTTGGCCGGATTGCTCGCAATCCAGGCTTATAGATTGGCGAATGCCGTCCGTCCGTCAGTCCGTCCGTCCGTCCGGTTGACCTTTTTGTTTGAGTTAGTTATAGCCAAAGTATAATACCTACAGTAACCAAACTTGGCATGTGGGTTCAGAATGAGGGTCCCATTACATGTCATAGGTTAGCAGGTTACTATGACCCCTTTTTGACCTAGTTTTTACGCTTCATTGACTTAGAGAATTTCCAGGTTGACCTTTTTGTTTGTGTTAGTTATAGCCAAAGTATAACACCTACAGTAACCAAACTTGGCATGTGGGTTCATAATGAGGGTCCCATTACATGTCATAGGTTAGCAGGTTACTATGACCCCTTTTTGACCTAGTTTTTACGCTTCAATGACTTAGAAAATTTCCAGGTTGACCTTTTTGTTTGTGTTAGTTATAGCCAAAGTATAACACCTACAGTAACCAAACTTGGCATGTGGGTTCATAATGAGGGTCACATTACATGTCATAGGTTAGCAGGTTACTATGACCCCTTTTTGACCTAGTTTTTACGCTTCATTTACTTAGAGAATTTCCAGGTTGACCTTTTTGTTTCCGATCGATAACTAATAAACGACTTGGCCTAGAATCTTCAAACTTGCTGTAGCGGTTGGTCATGACAACTAGATGACCCCTATTGTTTTTGAGGTCACTAGGTCAAAGGTCAAGGTCACAGTGACCTTAACTGGTGAAATAGTTTCCGATCAGTAACTGCTCAAGGGTTTGGCTTGGGATCTTCAAACTTGCTGTGATGGTTTTTCATGACCACTAGATGACCCCTATAGATTTTTAGGTCAAAGGTCAAGGTCACCATGACCTTAACTAGTAAAATGGTTTTTGATCAATAACTGCTGAAGGGTTTGGCTTAGGATCTTAAAATTTGCTGTGGTGGTTGGTCATGACAACTAGATGAACCCTCTTGTTTTTGGGGTCACTAGGTCAAAGGTCAAGGTCACCATGACCTTAACTGGTGAAATAGTTTCCAGTCAATAACTGCTCAAGGGTTTGGCTTAGGATCTTCAAACTTGCTGTGGTGATTGGTCATGACCACTAGATGGTCCCTAATGTTTTTGAGGTCACTAGATCAAAGGCCAAGGTCACCATGACCTTAACTGGTGAAATGGTTTCCAATCAATAACTGCTCAAGGGTTTGGCTTAGAATCTTCAAACTTGCTGTGGTAGTTGGTCATGACCACTGGATGACTCCTATTGTTTTTGAGGTCACTAGGTCAAGGGTCAAGGTCACCATGACCGTAACTGGTAAAATTGTTTCTGATCAATAACTGCTCAAGGGTTTGGCTTAGGATCTTCAAATTTGCTGTGGTGGTTGGTCATGACAACTAGATGAGCCCTCTTGTTTTTGAGGTCACTAGGTCTAAGGTCAAGGTCACCATGACCCTAACTGGTGAAATGGTTTCCAGTCAATAACTGCTCAAGGGTTTGGCTTAGGATCTTCAAACTTGCTGTGGTGGTTTGTCATGACAACTAGATGACCCCTATTTTTTTTTAGGTCACTAGGTCAAAGATTAAGGTCACCTGATGAAATGGTTTCCGATAAATAACTGCTCAATGGTTTGGTTAGGGATCTTCAAACTTGCTGTGGTGGTTTATCGTAACCACTAGATGACCCCTATAGTTGTTGAGGTCACTAGGTCAAAGGTCAAGGTCACCATTACCTTAATTTGTGAAATGTTTTCAGTTCAATAAATGATTAGTGGTTTGGCTTAGGATCGTCAAAGTTGCTGTGGTGATTAGTCATGACCAGTAGATGACCTCTATAGTTGAGGTCACTAGATCAAAGGTCAGGGGGTCTGGGGGTATACACGTTTTACAAACATCTCTTGTTTTTTATGCTTCAATGAATTTCTAGATTGACCTTTTTAACATGTGGAGTCATAATGAGGACCTCATTACATGCAATTGGAATCTGTTTAACTATTTATTACGCCTTCAGCATCTGCTGATGCAGAAATGTATAATGATTGACTGTTTATCTATATCACTTTAATCGGCAATCCGGCCATACCGACATTGGCGGTTTCTTGTTCTATTATACACTGCTGCAATTTGAATGCTTCTGAACTTACTGTTTTAAACAATTGGACTGATCCTAATATAATACTTGAACTGTGTATATACAAAAATAAGCATGATCATATGTTTGTGAAGATTAATTACAGTGTTGATTGTTTTGCATGTTCTATCCAGTCCTCCTCCTTACCGACCGGATACCAGCGTAAGCATGATAGAACTGCCGACAGTGCTGCGGGAAACTAATACCCTACCTCTACGGCATGTTGCACGATCTGCCACTACTGGCGAAATTGACACTGTCGTCACTGAAGAGGCAGATGACAGACCCAGTGTTGAATCTATTCCAGCATTCACTGCCAGTCAGGCTTACGTTATAGGTTTGCATGTGTTTGAAATAATCAATATGCTACTGATACCCTTATTAGCCTTAACTCTTTCCTCCATAAATACGCCTTTCTACACCTCTGTAAAAGTCAACTGTTGAAACCATTGTGATAAATAGAGATCACAATGGTTTCAAACTACAAAATTCTAAAATTTTCCTTTTCTCTAGTTAATGCTCCTTTTTGGTAGTTTTGTTAAAGAGAGGTTGGATCTAAAAAAAAAGCCTATGAAGGAATTAGTTAAAGGCATTTCAAAGCTCCTTATATAAGTGACCCCCCCCTATATACACAGTATCCAGCTGTGCTCCTGCAGTGTCCAGTCAGGGTCCATAGCCATAATAGATAAAGTTATGCAATTATACATTGATCCTCTGTGATGGTAGCCCGCCTTATCAATTTGTGTATCAGATGCCTGACAGGCTGCTCCCAAATTACACAGCATGGGGTTAACGGGTCAACATTCCTTTCGAAATGCCTTTAACATTCGCACACCCAGTCTCCGTGTCTCACGTCTGGACCAAAACTATCTGCACAGGTTATCTGTAATTTGTTCAGAGGTTGGGAAAAGTGAAAACAGAACAAGCACTTGCCAGTAAGAAAATGACTAGTAAACCCTTTACCTGCTGAATATTCATTTAAGAAATAATGACATCATGAATATTTATTAGCTGAATGTTTATACTGGCATATGTACTCAGGATTTTACAGTATTGATAGAAACTGTGGAGGCAGATCTGTCCTTATTTCATAAGGTAACAGAGCAGACCCTGATCACATGGTTCTTACCGGAGCCATCTGATCTGGGTCTGCTCTGTTTGCAAATATGCGAAAACGTTTTTTGTGGGAAGGAAAGAGTTAGATTAGACTGACATAGTAGCAACTAGTGAAGACCCTGCTTGCTTAGGGTTGTTTGTTATAATACTTTGGGCATTTAGGGTATACCGTACATGTATTTCCTTCATTTAATCACCTTCTCACGCCTTTGTAAGTAGAGTAGACCCAAACTTCTATAGGATCTGATGTGTTTGCTTATGGTATTCTACAGTTTCTGCCTTTTATAACAAAACTGTCATGTGTTTATATGCCATTATATAAAATAATATAATTAATATTAATGATGTCATGATTTCTTACATGAATACTCAACAGGTAAAGGGTTTACTAGTAATTCTCTTACTGGCAAGTGCTTGTTCTGTTTTCACTTTTCCCAACCTCTGGACAAATTACAGATAACCTGTGCAGATACATGTAGTTATGGTCCAGACATGAGACAGAGTTACTGTTGTATATTTTAGCAGATCCAAATTTAACCCATTCCCCCATAGGCTATTTTTAGACCCAACATCTTTGAATGAATCTTCCCAAAAGGAGCATTAACTAAAGAAAAGGAAAAATTTAGAATTTTGTCCTAAAGGAGCAAATGCTCTATTTATCACATTGGTTTTACAAAGTGACTTTTACAGAGGCGTAGAAAGGTGTATTTATGGAGGAAAGGGTTAAACAAATTTTGCAGTTTGTGCTTATATAAGTTAGGATGAAAACAGGCATGTGGCTGATCACAAGAAAAGTTACATTTCAGCTTTGAATAGCAAACAGTTCCGACCCTCCATTATCTTATCCTATGGATCAGCTCAAATCTATTGTAGTTTACGTTGCATTGCATGAATCTCTAATGCTTCAGGTTTTGAGAGAAAATTAACATGTGAAGATCTGGTAGTTGTCTTCACAAATTGAAAATGTGGTTCATTATGGTAAAAGCTATTATTGGATTTTTTTTAAACAGTGTAGACTCAGACCAGATGCCACATGACAGACATAACATCTGATTAGGCTCCTCACTGTGCAACCTGCATCAACTTTGGCATTGTTTTAGTATCCATTATAACAAACAATGTAGACCTTAATAATTTTCTTCAGATAAATCCATTTTCACGCAATTGTAGAGTAGACCCAGATCAGATGGCTCACGTAGGAGCCGTCTGATCAGGGTTTGCTATGTTTGCATATGACATGATATAGATCTGATTCTATAGTTTTTGTCAAAGCAAAACCGTCCCTTGAAAATTTTACATTATAAAAATTCAGCTAATAAATATTCATGATGTCATGAATATTGAACAGGGAAAGGGTTATTCATGTGTTATACTTTACAAATGTCTTGTAGATAATGTTTCTTGTTCACAGTAAGTTTTACATCTATAAAAAGCAAGCTTAAATTTAGGCATGAGTAATTTGCATGAAAATTAAGGAATTTATTTAGAGAAAGGCATGCGTGTCCTTTGTTCATGATTGCTTTAACCTCAATAAATGCAAGCGCATTTCCTGTCAGACAGAACAGTTGCTTGGTTTGTCCGTATTTTTATATCAGATGCATGAATTAAACCTTTACTCCATAGATATGCCTTTCTACACTTTTGCAAACAGTAAACCCAGATCAGAAGGCTCCTAGAGGAGCTGTCTGATCAGAGTCTGCTCTATTTACTTATTAAGTGATATACATGTAGATATCACTCAACAGTTTCTGCCGTGGCTGAAAATTCATATGCCATTATAAAATATTATCTTATTGATATTCATGATGTCATTATTTCTTACATAAATATTCATGGAGTAATGGGTTATTAACCATTTTTGTGTCATGGATCTTTTCTATATCGTTTGTCCATCCATTTGCTTAGATGATAGACATTAACCCTTTCCCTTATATAAAGGCTTTTTCACACCTTTGCAAATAGAGTAGACCCAGATCAGATGACTCCAACAGAAGTCATCTGATCAGGGTCTGCTTTGTTTGCTTATGATATGATATAGATCTGATTTTACAATTTCTATCGAAGCAAAACATTCCCTTGAAAAAGTTACATCATAAAAATTTAGCTAATAAATATTCATAATGTCATTATTTCTTACATGTATATTGAATGGATAAAGTATTAACCACTGGAAAATGATGTATGGTTATAAACCTTAGGCCGAAAGTCAAGGTCGCATTTACATGGTTAATTGATAAGAAGCTGTGTCAAAGGGGATTGTGAGAGTATAGATCAATTTTAGTTAAAAGCCCTAATCAAACCTTTATTTAATGAATATTCATATAAGTAATTTATGAATAGTGTTTAGCTGATTTTTATAAGAAATCTAGTAAGGGGTTAACAAAGAACACTCAGTCTTGTTGATATAATATTCATCATATTTGCTGGTGTTAAACCTTTTACCCCAAGAATATTCTTGTAAGCATTAATGGCATCATGATTATTCATTAGATGATTTTTTATGACACATGAATACAAAAAGTTTTGGTCATGGCAGACACTGCAGAATCAGATGTAGAAGCAAATAGAGCAGACCCTGATCAGACTACAGGATCTGGGTCTGATCTGTTTGCAAAGGCGTAACAAAATGTATATGTGGAGTATAGGGTTAACACATTCCCTCCCAGTGACGCCTTTTTGGCGCCTCTGTAAGTCACATTTTGAAACCATTGTGATAAATAGAGCATTTGCTCCATAGGAGCAAATGCTCTATTTATCACAATGGATTCAAAACTACACAATTCTAAAATCCTCCTTTTCTCTAGTTAATGCTCCTTTTTATACGCCCGAAGGGTCGTATTATGTTATGGTCTCCATCGTCTGGCCGTCTGGCTGGGTGTCCGTCTGTCTGTCTGTCTGTCCGTCCGTCCGTCCGTCCGTCCGTCCGTTAGCAAATTCGTGTCCTGGCTATAACTTACTCATTTTTTCTCCGATTTTCAAAATTCTTTCACACAAATGTTCAGTATCACTTGAAGGTGTGTCGCGTACAAAACCCAATTGTGAACTTTCAAGGTCAAGGTCACAAATAGGGCGTTAGCAATTTTCGTGTCCTTGCTAAAACTTACTCATCTTTTCACCAATTTTCAAAATTCTTTCACACGTATGTTCAGTATCACTTGAAGGTGTGTCGCGTACAAAACCCAATGGTGAACTTTCAAGGTCAAGGTCACAAATAGGGCGTTAGCAATTCTGTCCGTCCGTCCGTTAGCAAATTCGTGTCCTGGCTATAACTTACTCATTTTTTCTCCGATTTTCAAAATTCTTTCACACAAATGTTCAGTATCACTTGAAGGTGTGTCGCGTACAAAACCCAATTGTGAACTTTCAAGGTCAAGGTCACAAATAGGGCGTTAGCAATTTTCGTGTCCTTGGTAAAACTTACTCATCTTTTCACCAATTTTCAAAATTCTTTCACACATATGTTCAGTATCACTTGAAGGTGTGTCGCGTACAAAACCCAATGGTGAACTTTCAAGGTCAAGGTCACAAATAGGGCGTTAGCAATTCTGTCCGTCCGTTAGCAAATTCGTGTCCTGGCTATAACTTACTCATTTTTTCTCCGATTTTCAAAATTCTTTCACACAAATGTTCAGTATCACTTGAAGGTGTGTCGCGTACAAAACCCAATTGTGAACTTTCAAGGTCAAGGTCACAAATAGGGCGTTAGCAATTTTCGTGTCCTTGGTAAAACTTACTCATCTTTTCACCAATTTTCAAAATTCTTTCACACATATGTTCAGTATCACTTGAAGGTGTGTCGCGTACAAAACCCAATGGTGAACTTTCAAGGTCAAGGTCACAAATAGGGCGTTAGCAATTCTGTCCGTCCGTTAGCAAATTCGTGTCCTGGCTATAACTTACTCATTTTTTCTCCGATTTTCAAAATTCTTTCACACAAATGTTCAGTATCACTTGAAGGTGTGTCGCGTACAAAACCCAATTGTGAACTTTCAAGGTCAAGGTCACAAATAGGGCGTTAGCAATTTTCGTGTCCTTGGTAAAACTTACTCATCTTTTCACCAATTTTCAAAATTCTTTCACACATATGTTCAGTATCACTTGAAGGTGTGTCGCGTACAAAACCCAATGGTGAACTTTCAAGGTCAAGGTCACAAATAGGGCGTTAGCAATTCTGTCCGTCCGTCCGTTAGCAAATTCGTGTCCTGGCTATAACTTACTCATTTTTTCTCCGATTTTCAAAATTCTTTCACACAAATGTTCAGTATCACTTGAAGGTGTGTCGCGTACAAAACCCAATTGTGAACTTTCAAGGTCAAGGTCACAAATAGGGCGTTAGCAATTTTCGTGTCCTTGGTAAAACTTACTCATCTTTTCACCAATTTTCAAAATTCTTTCACACATATGTTCAGTATCACTTGAAGGTGTGTCGCGTACAAAACCCAATGGTGAACTTTCAAGGTCAAGGTCACAAATAGGGCGTTAGCAATTCTGTCCGTCCGTTAGCAAATTCGTGTCCTGGCTATAACTTACTCATTTTTTCTCCGATTTTCAAAATTCTTTCACACAAATGTTCAGTATCACTTGAAGGTGTGTCGCGTACAAAACCCAATTGTGAACTTTCAAGGTCAAGGTCACAAATAGGGCGTTAGCAATTTTCGTGTCCTTGGTAAAACTTACTCATCTTTTCACCAATTTTCAAAATTCTTTCACACATATGTTCAGTATCACTTGAAGGTGTGTCGCGTACAAAACCCAATGGTGAACTTTCAAGGTCAAGGTCACAAATAGGGCGTTAGCAATTCTGTCCGTCCGTTAGCAAATTCGTGTCCTGGCTATAACTTACTCATTTTTTCTCCGATTTTCAAAATTCTTTCACACAAATGTTCAGTATCACTTGAAGGTGTGTCGCGTACAAAACCCAATTGTGAACTTTCAAGGTCAAGGTCACAAATAGGGCGTTAGCAATTTTCGTGTCCTTGGTAAAACTTACTCATCTTTTCACCAATTTTCAAAATTCTTTCACACATATGTTCAGTATCACTTGAAGGTGTGTCGCGTACAAAACCCAATGGTGAACTTTCAAGGTCAAGGTCACAAATAGGGCGTTAGCAATTCTGTCCGTCCGTTAGCAAATTCGTGTCCTGGCTATAACTTACTCATTTTTTCTCCGATTTTCAAAATTCTTTCACACATATGTTCAGTATCACTTGAAGGTGTGTCGCGTACAAAACCCAATTGTGAACTTTCAAGGTCAAGGTCACAAATAGGGCTTCAGTATCACTTGAAGGTGTGTTGCATACAAAACCCAATTGTGAACTTTCAAGGTCAAGGTCACAAATAGAGCGTTAGCAAATTTTGTGTCCTGGCTGTAGTTAACTAGACCTACATCATTACCTTTAAGGTCAGTCATATTTGAAGGTGAAAGGTTAAACGCACTTATGTCACGTTCGGTTTAAACTTTCTCGACTTTTTTTCCAAAGTTCAAAAAAGTCTGAAAGTCTGAAAATGATTGCTATGTACACTGTTCTTACCATGCTCATATCTTGGATATTTTTCATTCTGGAGTTATTGCCCTTTGATAGTTTCGGGTAGCAATTTCTTGTGCAACTAACTGCTCCTTTATTTTTCAACATAATTTTATAGAACAGCATTCGGGCGTATATTGCCCCGTCTTGCGGTGCTCTTGTTAATAGATTAATTCAAAGAGGTTGGGTCTAAGAATAGGGAATGAGTTCAAGTTAAGTGAGGGGAGAGGAATTTGTGATTATCTTTGCTAATCATTTGCATCCAGATGAGATGATAAGTGACCTCAGTAAGCTATTTTACTTTTGGATTATATTTTTTAAAATAAACCATATACATTTTGTACATGTAGCTTGTTGGATTTGTTCAATATGAGCATGGTAAAAGGTATTAAAAACTGGGTTTTTTTTGCATTTTATGCATACATAGCATGTATCTAACAAATATCCATTGACATACTGTTTTCAGTTGGTATCTAGAAATATCCATTGACATACTATTTTTAGTTGGTACTATTTTCAGTTGTTTATATAGTGATATGTTATGTTTGTCTTTTCCTACAGACACAAGCACACATTCCGTAGACCAGACTCTCTATCCCCCTACTGGAAACGAAACAATTAGCAGTAAGTATTGCTAGCTACACTGACCTCAAATTTTAATTGTTCTTTATCATTTGAAAAATGCCCGCTTTTTTGCTGCTGTTTATATGTTACAAGAAAGAATTTCTTCATGTTTTTACCATCCAAAAATTCTTAAAGTAGGAGAGACTGAAAGCAAAAGCAGCAATGCAAAAAGAGAAAATTGCAGACTCACTTTTATTAAGTCTGTTCATGATTATGTTGGTCTTCTCTGTTTGCAAAAGTGGTAAAAGGCATATCTGTGTACTAAAGGATCAACAAAGTGTTGTCTGTGTACTAACAATTGAAGTAGATCTCAGAAATGAGGTTAAGATAAGGTTATCAATGGGAAAAATGCATGTAAAAGGTTGGGTTTTTTTATTTTAAAGCAAAAGTTAACCCTTTGCATGATGAATATTTATGTGAGAAATAATGACAGAATGAATATTAATTAGCTGAATTTCTATAAGGGTATGTGAAGTTATGAACACATGATTATTTTAGCCACAGGAGAGAATGTAGAATCAGATCTATATACATGTACATATAATATAAGTAAATACAGCAGACCCTGATGAAATGTCTTATACAGAGGCCATCTGATCTGGGTCTACTCTATTTGCAAAAGCACCAAAAGTCGTCACTATCAGGTGAAGTCTTAATATGAATATTCCCATTTATATATAAAAAAGTTGTCATTATGATTCTACAGAATTAGCTTACCTTTTGACTTTCCTGATATTGGCTGAATTTTTAAACAAAAAATTTAACTCTATGATTATCTTCCATTTTCATAGATACCCTCAATCAGCGTTGTAAAGATGAGCTACTTTCCCCAGAAGACAGTCTTTGTGAGCCAGAATTATTTGAAGTCGTTCTCCAAAAAACTAAATCTCATGGTATTGGCATCACCATAGTTGGTGGGGACAGTCGAGGAAAACATGACTATGGGATATTTGTCAAGTCAGTTCTTCTTGATGGACCAGCTTATCAGGATAGCCGTGTGAAGCCTGGCGATCGAATACTTGCCATAGAGGGCCACGGTCTGCAAGGAATACCCCACCATGATGCTGTGAATTTAATTAAAGAAGCTAAAGACGAAGTTAGACTATTAATTTCCCAGGTCAAACCCCCGGGATCTATTAAAAAACCTGACATACTCAGTGTTCAAGCTCAAAGATTACGTGAATCGCTTAGTAATTTAAGTGATGATAACCAATCAGAGACAAGGGAACATAGCCCATCTCATTACGCTGATGAGTCGTCCTCCATGCCTGTTGTTACAGTGTGTAATGCTTCTGTACATAGCAATGACAGTGTAGAGGAGAATTTCATTCAAAAGGAGGAAACTCCACAAACAGAAAATAAACCAAAAAAATTAGCTACGGATCTGAGCATTCCAAATGCTGCTGACATGTGTGAGGACCAAGAGGGAGAGAACTCTGCAAATGTTGATTTACATTCCACGCTGTCCCAAGTGGACTCACTCCACAGCGACATGGAAGTCTCAGACATAGCCTATGACAAACACAAAGGTAAGGCACTTAACCCATTTTCTCATGAATATTCATTTAAGAAATAATGACATCATCAAAATTTATTAACTGAATTCTTATAAAGGCATAATGCCAAATTTGATGTGTGAGTACATCTTGGGATGACGCAGTGTCGCATACCATTTTCAGGTTCCTA
Organism: Azorinus chamasolen; assembly: GCA_963576725.1. Lineage (NCBI taxonomy): Eukaryota > Metazoa > Mollusca > Bivalvia > Cardiida > Solecurtidae > Azorinus > Azorinus chamasolen. The sequence goes on along the minus strand of OY755236.1, from coordinate 36,561,900 downwards.
TGACCTTGACCTTGTCCTCTGACCTCAGTTATAAAAAAACTGTGTCTACAGCATATCTCCTGTCTTACTTGAGGTAGGAAAGCCAAATTTGATGTGCGAGTACATGTTTGCTTGGTGGAGAGTCACATACCATTTTCATGTCACCTTGACCCTTTGACCCTGTCTGGAGCAAATCTCCTATGTTACTTAAGGTAGGAAAACCAAAGTTGGTGTTTGAGTACATCTTGGGATGACGCAGTGTTGCATACCATTTTCAGTCAATGTGACCTTGACCTTGATCTGACCTCAGCTTTAGAACAACTAGGGAAAGCCAAATTTGGTGCATGAATACATTTTGAAATGGTGGAGTGTCCATACTATTTTCAGGTCACCTTGACCTCTGACCTCGGCTATAGAAAATCTTGTCCTTGTATTAATTGAGGTAGGAAAGCCAAATTTGATGTGTGAGTACATCTTGGGATGGCAGAGTGTTGAGTTCCATTTTCAGGTCACTATGACCTAGACCTTGACCTATGACCTCGGCTATAGAAAAACCATGTTTGTAGAAAATCTCCTATTTAACATGAGAAAGCAAACTTTTGTGTGTGAGTACATCCCGGGATGGTGGAGTGTTGCATACAATTTTCAGGTCTGTGACCTTGACCTCCTATAGAAAAACCTTGTTAGGAGCATATCTCCTATATATTACATAAGGTAAGAATTCTAAATTTGGTGTGTGAGTACATCTATGGATGACAAAGTGCAGTGTGCTGTTTTCTGGTCTCTGTGACCATGACAATTGACCTCAGTGGTAGATATACCTTCACACTTAAAGTTAAAAATGGGTATTTTACATTATATTCACATTGTTGCTTAGTTGTTTCTTGTCTATGTTTACTTTAGTTCAAATTCAGGTCACATTGTGCAGTATTTATGTTTAGTTTCATGTAGCAATAGATACAAACCTGCCTACAAAACACATTTCCAATGTCCGTTCTTTGCTTTGGGGGCATTTGTCAACTACTGTGACACATTTCTTGTATTAGGCTGACATAGTAGCAAATAGTGTAGACCCTGATCAAACTGCTTCTTCAAGTTTAGGGTATGTAGATATCAAATACTCATCTGTTGATGACAATCTTAGTTTCACTGTGTCAATAAGCATAATATGGTTATATCTATTTATTAACCCTTTACTCCATGAATATTCATGTAAAAAATAATGACATCATTAATATCAATTACATTAATTGTTATAATAGCACATGGACTCCTGAAGTTTTGGCCATGGTAGAAACTGTAGAATCATATATCTGTTTTATGTCCTATGCAAACAGAGAGGAACCTGATCAGACGGCTCCTATAGGAGCCATCTGATCTGGGTCTGCTATGTTTGCATATGGGTAGGAAGGCGTGTTTATGGAGGAAAGGGTTGATATGTGACTCAAACTTTGATGAACAACTGTGTGAAGCTCAACTCAGATAGCTCTTTTACATGTACTTCAGTTATTGTAAATATTTCTAAAGATAAAAGACAGTTACTGGTATACATATGTATATTTTTGTATGTAAATGTTTAGGTAGCCCTGGTGTAGATGACTCTGACACAGACAGTGATTTTGATGACGTTGTTACACGAGTCATGGAAAACAAACACTTAAGCAGTGCCCCAATTATGGTACTAAGGGATGGACTTGAAAACAATAACAGGTAAATTATCCCTTATTCCAAATTCCAATACCTATTGAATATTCATGGACAAAATAGTTATAATGAAATATAGAAGGAGGAACATTGTAGCCATTTTAAAAAGTAAAGAAATAGATCTATCAAATTCCATTAGTAAATAGAGCAGACCCTGATCAGATGGCTCCTAGTGACTATCTTCTTTAAGATTATGCTCCAGATAAAATAATTAGATGGACAGAACTAAACAATGGGAAAACTATGGTCAGCTGGACAAACATGTCATAGGTAGTGGTGATAAAAAATCCAAAAAACAGACAGCAACTCTAGTTTTAAAAAAGTCTAAACATTGTTCATGTTTTTTAAGACATGTTTTGTTTATTTTCATTTTCCAGGAAAGCTGTTGAAGATTCTGTGACACCTAATGCACAAGTGTTTGAAGTGTTCTTAGAAAAACTTGCCGGCAGCTTTGGGCTCAATGTCACTGTAAGTCTCACTTGCATTGTCATATCTTACCATAATTTCCAGACAACCATTCTCCCCTCTTCAACAATTAATAAAGCTCATTAATTCAACTTTAACCCTTTCCCTGTTCTATGTTTATTTCAAATTCCAATGCCTACTGAATATTCATGGACAAAATAGTTATGATGAAATATGGAAGATGAAACATTGTAGCCATTTTAAAAAGTAAAGAAATAGATCTATCAAATTCCATTAGCAAATAGAGCAGACCCTGATCAGATAGCTCCTGTAGGAGCAAATGCTCTATTTATCACAATGGTTTCACAAAGTGACTTCTACAGAGTCGTCAAAAGTCATCAATATGAGGGAATGGGTTAAGATGGTAGAGACTGTAAAATCATATCTGTAGTAATTACATATGCAAACAGAGCAGACCCTGATCTGAAGGTACCTACAGATGCTACAGGGTCTACTCGGTCTGCAAAGGTGGTGTGAAAATGTGTCTCTGCCAGGTAAAGGGTTAAACAATGACAGCATTAAACAAATTAGCATTTAAAGGTTTAAGCTTTCTATACTTCTGTTTGTTGCTGCAGGGTGGAGTTAACACAAGTGTGAAACATGGCGGTATATATGTGAAGTCTGTCATACAAGACAGTGCTGCCCACCTGGATGGTAACATTCTGACAGGTAAGACAAGGTTGTTCAAATATGCTGCTTATCTTCTTCAATACATTCATGGCTCTGTAGGTACTCCATGAATTCATGTAAGAAATAATGACATCATGAATATTAATTAGATTATTTTATAATGGCACATGAACACATGAAGTATTTGCCTTGACAAAAACTGTAGATTAAGATCTATAATTCTATATCATGTCATAAGCAAACAGAGCAGACCCTGATCAGACAACTCCTGTAGGAACTGTCTGATCTTGTTCTACTTTGCTTGCAAAGGCACGGAAAAGCATATTCATGGAGTAAAGGGTTAACCATTTACCTTATTGAGAAGCATTTTGATGTCTCTACAGAGTAGACCCAGACCAGACAGCTCCAATTATACAAAGATAACCCTTTACTCCATTTATACACCTTTTAACACCAATATCAGATAGCTCCTGTAGGAGCCATTTGATCAGGGTCTGCTCCGTTTGATGATGGAATTATATACATGTAGGTCTGATTTTATAGTTTCTGCCATGACAAAAATAATCATGGTGTGTTCATATACCATTATAAAAGTTCAGCTTAATACATGTATATATTTATGATGTCAATATTTCTTATATGAAGATTCATGAGGTAAAGGGTTACAATTTTCTGTATCATCTAGATCAAATATTCCTTTACTCTGTCAATGTTCATGGGTATTTATGAACTGATTTTTTTTTATAATGGCAATATGAACAAGGGAATTTTTATCGTTATTATTTCATAAGCAAACAGAGCAGACCCTGATCAGTCAGCTCCTACAGGGGCCAACTTACCTTGGTCTTCTATGTTTGCAAAGGTACATGTATAAAAAACGTATCCATGGAGAAAAGTCTTGTCAGGAAAATGTGTTGGTGATAAGAATCTCAAATGTTAAGCTCTTCTCTGTATTCATAGGTAAAGATTTTTACTAAAAAATGCAAAAAGCATGTTTAAATGAAAATGATTATTATCCCCTGCCGTAGGCAGAGGTATATAGTTTTGGGTATGTCCGTGTGTCCATGCATACGTCAATAACTCTGTTATATACTAATGCACTTGTTTCGCATGGAATATAAATTCAGCGAATTTGCTTGTTTACATGCGCTTTGTTTTGTTTAGGTGATCGTATTCTTGAGGTTGATAACCAGAGTTTGACTGGATTTACACACAAACAAGCTGTACAGATGCTGTGTAATGCCCCACCCTACTGTAAACTAAAGATAGAACGGACTACAAGAAGTAGAGCTGGTTCAGACAATCAAGCAGAGATAGAACGATTACCAGCAAATAATGCCATCCATCATGATTCTCAAGATGATGCTGAGCCAGACAGAATGGATGATATCTATAAGAAGTTTGTGAACAAAGGTAAAGTAATGTGTTGGTTTTAATTGCTTTGCTTGTAAATAGTTATTTTCTTTACCCTTTCCCTCATATAAACGTGTTTTCAAGCATTTGCAAACAGAGTAGACCCAGATCAGACGGCTCCTAGAGGAGTCGTCTGATCAGGGTCTACTCTGTTGGCAAATAGAATTTGATAGATCTGTTTCTTTGCTTTCTAAAATGTCGACAATGTTCCACCTTCCATATTTTTAGCTCACCTGAGCAAAGCTCAGAGTGAGCTTTTGGGAGACTTGAATGTCCGGCGTCCGTCGTCCGTCGTCCGTCGTGCGTCATCCGTCGTCCGTCGTCAACAATTTGCTTGTGAACACTCTAGTGGTCACAATTGTAGTCCAATCTTCATGAAACTTGGTCGGAATGAATGTCTTGATAAAATCTCGGACGAGTTCGAAAGTGGGTCAAGTTGGGTTAAAAACTAGGTCACTAGGTCAAATAGTAGGAAAACCTTGTGAACCCTCTAGAGGTCACATTTTTAGCCCAATTTTCATGAAACTTGGTCAGAATGATAGTCTTGATAAAATCTCGGAGGAGTTTGAAAAGTGGGTTACGTATGGTAAAAAACTAGGTCACTAGGTCAAACAGTAGAAAAACCTTGTGAACACTCTAGTGGTCACAATTTTAGTCCAATCTTCATGAAACTTGGTCAGAATACATGTATTGATAAAATCTCGGACGAGTTTGAAAGTGGGTCAAGTGGGGTTAAAAACTAGGTCACTAGGTCAAACAGTAGAAAAACCTTGTGAACACTCTAGTGGTCACAATTTTAGTCCAATCTTCATGAAACTTGGTCAGAATGAATGTCTTGATAAAATCTTGGACGAGTTCGAAAGTGGGTCAAGTGGGATTAAAAACTAGGTCACTAGGTCAAACAGTAGAAAAACCTTGTGAACACTCTAGTGGTCACATTTTTTGTCCAATCTTCATGAAACTTAGTCATAATGATTGGCTTGATAAAATCTCAAATAGGTTTGAAAGTGGGTTATGTGGGGTTAAAAACTAGGTCACTAGGTCAAATAGAAGTAAAACCTTGTGAACACTCTAGAGGTCACATTTATACCCAAATCTTCATGAAAATTGGCCGGTATGATTGGCCTAATAAAATCTTGGACATGTTTGAAAGTGGGTTATGTGAGGTCAAAAAGTAGGTCACTGGGTCATATCTTAGAAAAATCTAGTTTACACTCCAGTGGCCACATTTTTAGCCCAGTCTTCCTCAAACTTGCTCAGAGTGTTTGTCTTGGTGATACCAAGGTTGAGTAAGATTTTGGATGGGAATAAAAAGTAGGTCACTAGGTCAAATCTTAGAAAAATTACTCTAGAGGGCACATTTTAAGCCCAATCTTGATAAAATCAATATACTAAATCTTTGAAAATCTTGTTCTGCAGAACTACTGCTCATGATCCACTATCAACATTGTTCAAATATTGTCCCTAAGGTCAATATTGGCCCTACCCATGGGCTACCCAGCAAAAATCTTAAATCTATGGTAATCAGGTGAGCGATTAAGGGCCATCTTGGCCCTCTTGTTTTATAACTATTTTGTCAATGAATATTCAGCAGGTATTGAAATTTGTAATAAACTTAGAACAGGGAAAGGGTTAAAGCCACCTTACTCTCGTCTCATTCCTTCATATAAAATATAAAATGAATTTAACCCATTCCTTCATATAAATGCTTTTTCATGCCTTTGCAAACATATGACTTTATATGACCAAATATGACTTTAAACTCTTTTCGCAAACATTGTAGTCCAAGATCAGATGGCTCCTATTGAAGCCGTCTTATCAGGGTCTGCTCTGTTAAAAATGTGGAAATATAATAGAGTTGACTCTACAGTTTCTACTTACACAAAAAAAGGCTGTGTAAATAATTATGCCATTATAAACATTCTTGCTAATAAATATTCATGATGTCATTATTTCGTACATGAATATTCAACAGGGAAGGGTTAAGTGATGAGTCTTTGTATAGATTAGAAGCTTATAATAGAATCTCTCTGTAGTCACTGCTTAATGGATAAACATGGGTGTCTTTTTATAACCCCCCCCCCCCACCCCTCGATCAGATCCGGGGGGGGGGGGGGGTATTGTTTTGTCCTGTCTGTTTGTTTTTTTGTCAGCAACTTTAACATTGGTCATAGCTTTTGAGCAACTTTAACATTGGTCATAGCTTTTGAGCCAGTACAGATAGAGACTTGATATTTGGCATGTATGTATATTTCATGAAGCTGCACATTTTGAAAGGTGAATGTAAAGGTCATCCTTCAGGGTCAAAGGTCAAATTGGCAAGGAGCATAGTGTTCCACAAACACATCTTGTTCATGTAAGAAATAATGACGTCATGAATATAAATTATTTTAATTTTTATAAATGTTTATTATTACATAAATTTTTTGTTAAAACAGAAATTGTAGAATCAGATTTTTATTATTCCATAAGCAAACAGTGCACACCCTTATCTTGGTCTACTCTGTTTGCAAAGGTGTAGAAAGGTGTACTTATGGAGTAAAGGGTTAAATCAGTTGATATGCTTCTTGTTTTGTTCATATGTTTTTGTCTCCGACTAGCCTTGTAGCTTTCTTTTGTAGACAACACATACACAGTTGATCTGAAAAAAGGGAGCTATGGTCTTGGCTTTAGCATTCTTGGAGGGAGAAACCCTCAAACTGAACCATCAGAAGAGAGCGTCGTCAGGATCAAGCGAGTTTTCCCTATCGGCCCAGCAGCAGACAGCCAGATACGTCCTGGTGATGTAATCCTAGCTGTGAACAACAAATCTGTCATGGGTCTCTCACAAACTGTAAGCATGATTTCCATAGTACAGTGCTTTAAGTTGTATTGGGCCTTTTAATGCCTTTGCAAACAGAATAGACCCAGATCAGACAGCTCTTGTAGGAACTGTTTGATCAGGGTTTGCTGTTTTGCAATTGTATGTAGACACATGAGGTTTTACAATGTACATCAAAAAACATCTCTGTCAGGTAAAGAATTAATATTTGTTAACCCTTCCCTCCATAAATGCGCCTTTCTATGCCTCTGTAATAACCACTTCTTGAAACCGTTGTGATAAATAGAGCATTTGCTCCTATAGGAGCAAATGCTCTATTTATCACAATGGTTTCAAACTACAAAATTCTAAAAGAATTCCTTTTCTCTAGTAAATGCTCCTTTTGGGTAGATTGATTAAAAAGAGGTTGGGTCTAAAAATTGCCTATGGAGGAAAGGGTTAAAGGACTGATTTTCTACTGTTTGTCTTTATTATGTTTAATGCAGTATTGTGAAACTTGCCATATGCAAAGACTGTTGTCTGCCACATATTTAAACAATTTTCTTAGCCTGTTTACTAAATTATTCACTTAGTTACAAACAGCTTTGATTTTGAACAACAAAGTCCCTCATGTGGATTCATATCCTTTGTGATAAACAGTCAGGTCAGGATTAGCTGGAAATGAATCTATTCCATTTACCTTATTTACTCTATGTATTCAGACTGCAATGAAGTAGTAATTTGATCAGGGTCTACACTATTTGCTACTATATCAGTCTATTAAATTGAAAACTATCAAAATTCTGTCAAATTGACTTTAATATTCAACTATACACACTGGTGGAGAGGGGAGATATCATGTCCAAATACAGTAGAACCCCGCTAATGCGACCACTTAAACAAACATGGCTGTTTTCATAAGCAGGTGGTTGCTTAATGCAGGACAATAGTTATGCAGAAAGCTCCTATAGGAGCTTTCTGCATAACTTCCGTCCTGCATTAAGCAACCACCTGCCCTTGCCACTGTGAATTATGCCCCTTTTTGGTGGTCGCAATAGTGGGGTTTTACTGTACTTAGAGAAATTATGCTATATACATATAAATCCATTTGATTTAACACAAAGTTAATGAAGACAAAGTTATTTTTACACTGCTATGCTGAGAATGGCCATAGAACAAACTTAGATCAGTTTACTATATACTTCATTTTTTATGATCAATTTGGAATTAATACTTGAAGATTTTTCCCAAGTTTCAAAAGTTGGTGTTCAACTCTTTGTATGTTTTTTCTCTAATACATGTATTGATATACAAAGTGAAGAATTTATTAATTGATTAATTAATATACAACAAAGAAATATTTACATTGACAGGAAGCCATGTCTGCTCTAAGAGGGGCAGGTAAACAAGTCAAACTACAGATGTGTCATCCTGACCCAGAACAGTTACCTCCCTTGCTACACTTGGTAAGCATGTTGTCACCATGTCTATATTTACCCTTATCTTGTTGTACAAAAAATTGTCTGCTATCACACTGATCTGGAGTAATTTTTATTTCACCGGATTTGTTTAGTCTTTTGAGAAAGTACTGACTTTTGTCATCTTGTATCCTAAAGAGATGTCATTAGGTATTTGATCTGGATTGAGGCTTTCTGAGGCAATTCTAAAAAGTGTTCACAAGATAGGGTTTGGTGGAGAAATAATGAAGTTATTCTTGAAAATGTTTTAATTTACACATTTGAACCTCTGTGCAAGTCAGCACTATTTGCCTAAGTTCTTAATCCTTTCCTTCATATGAACGCTTTTTCACGCCTTTGAAAAACAGAGTAGACCCAGATCAGATAACTCCTGTAGGAGCCGTCTAATGCTCTGTTGACTTTCTATGAAATCATGATAGATCTCACTCTACAGTACATCATTCATGTGTACATGTGCCATCATAAAAATTCAGCAAATAAATATTCATGATGCCATTAGTTCTTACATGAATATTGAACAGGGAAAGAGTTAAATCTCCTTTCTACTAATTTGGATAGCTAATTAAATCAATTTGTAACTATTTGATTACTTGGATTAGCAATTTAAATACCATAGACTCTGATCTCACTATTTGTCTAAGTGACAGCAATTTGCATGCTTTGATTTGATAATGGATTATATGTTTACCATTGATTAGGAAAAAAAAAAGCCAATGCACTGATAGAAATTGAATATTGAGTAATAAAAGAGTTACTGAGTCCAGTAGTATATTTATAGTTTATATTTCATACCAGTATGTCTACTTAACCTCTTTATGCCTGCTGTCCCTAAAAATGTACATGGGCATATAGTGAAGACACATCAGAGGGTGTGTGTACAATACCTCTAAACATGGTCTGTGTGCTGTTTGCTTGAAGAAAGTATCCAAAGATCACAGCAGCAAAAGAACTTTTGTAGAAACTTTCCTTCAAATCAAAATAAGTTTGGTTAAGTGCGAATTCAAATACTAAAATTTTCTTTTCTCCACCAAACCCTATGTTGTAACCACTCTTTTGAATTGTCTCTTCAGGAGGTGGAACTATTCTTGAATTTATTTTTAATTTACGCATCTTATCTGGACCTACAATAAAATGTTTTGGCAAATTCACTAAGAAATACTGGTTATAATAGGGCTAATGGTTGTTGTATCCTTTACAGGAAAGTGAAGAATCATTAGAGATAACTCCAACCAGCAGTACATCTCATGCTTCCGTCTCGGACGATGATGATGATGATTCTGACAGTGACATTGATGTTACCCCACGTAGAGAAGCACTCATTACCCCACCCACTGGATTTGCACCATCACCATACCCACAAGACAATGATGGAAACATACTGCCAAAAATTGCCAGTCCACCACCACCTCTGCCTATAAGTCCCCCACCCACTTTGATTAGGAGAGAGTCTGATGTGTCCCAAGGGGAGGTTTTTGAGGTAGAAGTGGGTGTGGCTGAACTTATGGACAGCTGTCGATCAGAGATGGTGTTCATTCATAATGTTAAAAGTAAACAGCCCGAGCCATTGAATGGCAGTTTGATTGTTCGAGAGGACTCAGCATTAACAATCAGTTCAAGAGATGCAACTCCAGTGGCACATGAATCAAGGGACACTACTCCATGTGTAAATGTTGGCGGGGATGTAACTCCTGTGAACATTGAAGAACATGAGGAAGAAGAAAAGGATAGTGATGACGATGATAGCAAAAGAATTGTCTGTGATACAGTGGATAGTAAGATCCGGTCAGAATCACCAATGACTGGTTCAGAAACATCTCCAGGTGTTACCTTAAGTACTGTAGACAGTGTAGCTACCCCACTTATTAGGCAGAGTCAAGTTGAAGTTTTATCTGACTCAGAATCTGATAGCACTCTTAGTCTAACTAAAACTGACAAATCTACCTCTTTAGTAGAAAATAGACTGGGATCAATTGATGAGGATCAAAATGCTAATGATTTTACAGGAACTTTTGAGACCAGTCTTCAAGGCACTTATAGTTTTGATACCACAAGTGTGAATGATGAATGTGATGTGAATGCAGATGCTGATGATGTGGTTATTGATAGTGTAAGTAATTTCAAAGATGATGATTGTGTGTATATTGCTGATGGTGTATATAATACTCAAAATGATGATGATTATGATGATGATTTTGATCAACATTCAGAAGATGATAACGAAGAGGATGAATTAAGTGATAATCTGAGAAGACTTGAAAATAAGTATAAGGAACAGGAAGAAGAGGAGGAGGAGGAAAATGAAAGAGAAACAGAGGAAGTTTCAGAAGAACAAGTTGAAAATTATACAGATAATGATATAGTGACCGAGTCTGGAGGATCTACGCTTGATCAAGAGATTGAGAGAGAAAGTCTCTCTCAGAGTATAGAGGAACAGCCCTTACAGCCAGGGGTAAGAAATATTGTAATATTTGACACCATACATAGGCAGAAATATTGATAACCTGGTGAAACTCTTGTTCTCATAAAATATCAATGCTTTTAACCCTTTACTCAATAGATTAACGCTTCTGTAAACAAAGTAGACACAGACCATATGACTCTAGTAGGAGCTGTCTGATCAGTGTCTGCTCGAAGTTAGACTAGAGCTTTAGATAGGCGTATTTAGATAATTTGGGGAAAATGTTCGCCATATTTCTCCACCAAACCCGATCTTGTAGGTATTGATCAGAACTGCCTCTCCGATGTGATTCTAATGAGTACCAACAAGATAGGATTTGGCTTAACCCTTTACTCCATAAATATGCCTTTCTATGCCTTTGCAGACAGAGTAGACCCAGATCAGACGGCGTCTATAGGAGCCGCCTGATCAGGGTCTGCTCTTTTTGCTTATGATATAATATAGATATAATTCTACAGTTTCTGCCATGGCCGAAAATTTGTGTTATAGCAATTTATCTAATTAATATTCATAACGTCATTATTTCTTACATGAATATTTATGGAGGAAATTTATCTAGTTATGTCTCTTTCAACCCTGTACTCCATGAATATTCATGTATGAAAAAATGACATCATGAATATTAATTAGTTTGGGTTTTTTTATAATGACACATGAACACAGCTAACAGTGCAGATCCTGGTCAGACGGCTCCTGTGGGAGCTGTCTGATCTGGGTCTACTCTGTTTTCAAAGGTGTAGAAATGTGTATTTATGGAGTAAAGGGTTAAGTATTTACCTGATAGAAACACCTTTTTACTCCTTTGCGTATACAGTGTACCCTGATCAGATTGCTTCCGTAGGAACCATCAAATCAGTGTCTGCTACAGCCAAAAAATCCTGTGTTCAAATACCATGCAGACTGTTGTGTTCATGTGCATACATTTTCTTTATATCATCAATTACTATGAAACTATCATCCTTAGTAAATTATTTTTAAAAAAAGCCTAATTTTTTGTCAATAATACCGTAATTTGCACATGGGCGGTAAAGTTACAGGAACATTTATTGCAGGAACTTGAAGTGACCTTGACCAAGCCCATGGGCAAAGGTCTTGGATTTACGGTGGCTGGAGGGGCTAGCACTACAGGGGGCTGCTACATTAAGGCTGTACTGCAGGACCCCGCACTTTCTGATGGCAGATTGAGGCCAGGAGATAGGCTCATCAAGGTAAGAAATTGGGTTAGTCATATTATTTGCATTTTCTAGTGTTGTAAGTTCTTTTACTTCTTGAATATTCATGTAAGAAATAATGACATTATGAATATTTATGAGCTGAATTTTTATCCTGTAAAATTTTCAATGACTGCATAGGAGCCTTCTGATTAGGGTCTGCTGTGTTTGCTTATCAACTTTATACAGATCTGACGCTACAGTTTCAAACAATACCAAAAGTTCCCATGGACATATGCCATTATAAATAATAAGCTAATAAATATTCATGATGTCATTATTTCTTATAAGAATGTCCAACAGGGAAAGGGTTAATTTCAAATTATATCCAATGTTCCTTCAATAATGCAATCAAAGTGATATACAGTGATATATATTTCCTGATGAGGTGCCAAGTAATAGAGAATAATAGGTTAGTGCCGTAGATGGGACGCCTTTATCCGATGAGGGGAGAAAACGTTGAGGCGAGGCTTGCCGAGCCTCAACTGTTTTCTCTCCGAGTCAGATAAAGGCGTCCCATCTACGGCACTAACCTATTATCCAATTTATCCAGTCAATTTAGTTAAATATCTTTTTTCATAGACTCATAAAACATAACACTCTTGAAATGCGGATTTTCGATCAACGGATCCCTCCCTTTTCATTTCGATTTAGACGTAAATAGATCTAATGAGCTACCGCAGAGGAAAGTAGTTTCGATACTTGCATTACAAGAGGGGAAAACGTGGTTGAATTTGAAAAATAAGATGATTTGAATCGAGGGTCGATAAGTTATTTCAAACAGACATGGTTATATTCTCTGGTCAAATTCGAGTTCCGTAGTCTCGGTTTCTATTTTTAGATAGACCTAATGTCATTCATAAATCAATGGAACTGAACAGGCTATATTTAGGTCTTAGACAATCACCGCCCCTGTAAGAGTTTATCAATCAAATTATCATGAGTGAAAAGAAAACATTTACTATTTATCTATCAATATTTGCTTCCTGGCTTGGTTTTATCAAAAACGCGTTTCGCCAGCGGTGGATTAAATTAATAAAACTGATAAATCAATGTTACTTTGTATGTGGCCTCAGTGGCGTAATCGGTAAGGACGACGTCTCTAGAGTGATTAAAATTGGTTTTTGAAGGATCAGGTACGGGTTCGAATCCAGCTATAGCCAATTATTTTTATTTTTTCTCATTTGAATAATTCTTTTGGTGAATTTTCCATTAGATTTATTCCGTAAATAATTTTTATGCATATTTACAGAAAATTAAAATAGTTCCATGGTTATAGAATCATTACGCCTATCTACTAACCTAATAAACCTTCTACTACCGGAAGTAACCTAATAAACCTAAGTTTATCTGCACCCCCTTTATTATGTCACTAGAGAAGCCTGGTGACTGGATAAAATCACATAGGTTTTCACAAATTGATGAGTAGCATGCTAGGTCTAGATTTTATGATGCCACATGTTCCTTCTATTCATGGACTTCAATATCTGCCCCTTTACTCCATAAATATACCCTTCTATGCCTTTGCAAACAGAGTAGACCCAGATCAGACAGCTCCTATAGGAACTGTCTGATCAGGGTCTGCGCTGTTTGCTTTTGACATGATATAGATCTCTGATTTTACAACTTTTTTCAAAGCAAACAAAATCATTGAAAAGTTTACATTATAGAAGTTCCGCTAAAACATATTCATGTTGTCATTATTTCTCACAGGAATATTGAACAGGGAAAGGGTTAATCATTGAAAATTGCAGATAATTTACATGAGAATGTATGAACTTTTTGACACAGTTATTCTTGTAATATGAACCTTTGTCCTAAATATTTTCAGGTGAATATGATTGATATGAGGTCACTGAACCATTTCGAGGCAGTGACAGTGCTGCGTGAGGCCAGCGATACAGTGACAATTCGTGTGTATCGCAGCACGCTGGACATGGGTGACATTGGAAAAGCCGATGTCAGCAAAATCTCCCATAGTCCAAGTCTTGGTGAAGAGACACAGATGGAAATGGTGAGATAAAACTCTTGTTATGGGATTTTTTGGGAAAGTTTTCATAAACGTCATTATTGTTAGTCTAATAATCTGATGGTAACATACTTTAACCCTTTCCTCCATAAATACACCTTTCTACGCCTCTGTATAAGTCACCTGTCGAAACCATTGTGATAAATAGAGCATTTGCTCCTATAGGAGCAAATGCTCTATTTATCACAATGGTTTCAAATTACAAAATTCTAAAAATTTCCTTTTCTCTAGTTAAGGCTCCTTTTCGGTAGATGCATCCAAAGAGGTTGGATCTAAAATAGCCAATGGAGGAAAGGGTTAAGTAAGTACATGTACACATTTTGAAAGGCAAATTGCAGTAAACAGAAATGTTCTGTACTGGATCAGATGACTCTTACCCTTTCCTTGACGAACATATTTGTATGATTTGGTCACTTCATGAATATTCATCAACTTAATTGTTATAATACCATAAACAGCTGTCTGATCTGGGTCTACTCTGTTTGCATAGACGTGAAAAGGTTTCTACAGGAGCTGGTCTGATCAGGATCTGCTCTGTTTGCTTATGATGTAATATGTATATGATTTAACAGTTTCTTTCATGGACAAATTCATTTCATATGCAACTTATAAGACTTCATTTAACTCTTTACTCCAAAAATACACCTTTCTATGCCTTTGCAAACAGAGTAGACCCAGATCAGTTAATCTAATTAATATTCATCATGTCATTATTTCTTACATGAATATTCATGGAGTAAAGGGTTAATTTATATTGATATACCTGTGCATGTAGTCATTATTACTTATATGAATATTCATGGAGTAAAGGGTTAACTCTTGATTATGATTTATATAAGGGAACTTACGAGCATTCTAAAGATCCCAGCCAATCAGATGAGCCAGAATCAGAGAGTGAGAGTGACGAGTCTTCTGCCGACGAGGAACCAACCTCGTTTGGTGGAGATCAGAACTCCACAGCTGAAGATGCGGATGTGGGACATCCGATCCAAGACTTGATAAAGTCTCTGGAGGAATCGAAACTTGAGACCAAACCTCAGAACAACGAAAAGAAAGTAGAGAACTTCTGGAGGGACAAGTCTCATAAAGAAGCTAGTTCGCTTTTGAACCTGTCTCCCAAAACTGCTGAGGTAAGATTATGATCTAGATGAGAATATTAAAAGTAACTGATTCTTGTCCCTTGACTTTGTCCACTTGTAAAAATTTAAATGCTAGGTAATTGCTTTTGACAGAAACTGTTTTTCTTTCAATTGTCAAATTAAAATGACATACTGTTTTAACCCATTCCCTCATAGGCTATTTTTAGAACAGCCTCTTTGAATAACTCCGCTGAAAAGGAGCATTTACTAAAAAAAAGGAATGTTTTAAAACTGTGTAGTTTTGGAACCATTGTGACAAATAGAACATTTGCTCCTATGTAGCAAATACTGTATTTATCACAATGATTTCAAAAAATGAATTTTACAGAGGCATTAGAAGACGTCAATATGATGGAATGGGTTAAAGCTGAAAGTTGCTTGTTCATTGTAAGATCATGTATTTTTCCACTTCCTAAATCCATGAATATGTATTTCTACACCTTTGCAAACAGAATAGACCCAGATTAGACGGCTCCTGTTGGACCTGTCTGATCAGGGTTTGCTCTGTTTGCTTAATAAGAAATAATATAGATATGAATCTATACTTTCTGCCATGTTCAAACATTTCTTTGTTCATGTATAATTATAAAAATAATCTTATTAATATTTTCGATGTCATTCTTTCTTCCATAGATATTCATGGAGTAAAGGGTGAAAGTAAATTTGCAGTACAAAAATTCACTGTATGAATCAATTATATACGTTATATAATCATGTTCTCCATTTCAGCCACCTAGTGTGTACCAGATTGATCTCCAGAAGCCGGAGAGTAGCGGACTGGGCATCAGTCTTGTCACAGCAGAGACACAGCACCAGACTGGTGTTTATATTAAGACAATCACACTAGGGGGTGTGGCTCACCGGGACGGGAGACTGCAAGTAGGAGATAAAATCCTACAGGTAATGAAATGTGAAAAATACAAATGTTCTCTTTTGTAATGTTAGGTATTCTAAAAGCTAGTAGAATTTCATCTGTAATAAATCAGGTGTTCTGTATAACATAATGTTTGTCTTGTCCGTCTTTATTGTTATACTGAAAATTAACATTTGTCTTAGCTAAAAATAAAATGAATATGCAACATGTAAGGTGTTAATTAGGCTAATGAAGTGATTATTAAACACAACATACATACAATGTGTTTCTATCTTTTGTAGATAAACGGGGAGTCCTTAATTGGGATGAACCATAATAAAGCTGCAACAATTTTGAGAAACTCTCATGGGAAACTATCCCTAACTGTCTCCAGGTAATATAAATACATGTATCATTTCTGTCACTAATGTCCTGAACCATATTGAATAACCATTCAATGTTCATATGATCTAAATTACAAAAATTTAAAGCAGCGATTCATAATTTTAACCCATTCCCTCATATTGATGACTTTTGGTGACTCTGTAAAAGTCACTTTGTGAAACCATTGTGATAAATAGAGCATTTGCTCCTTTAGGAGCAAATGCTCTATTTATCACAATGGTTTCAATCTAAAAAAATCTAAAATATTCCTTTTCTTTAGTTAATCAATGCTCCTTTTCGGTAGATTTATTCAAAGAGTTGGGTCCAGAAATAGCCTATGAGGTAATGGGTTAAGCACATCATGTTTAACCCTTTACCCCATAGGGATGCCTTTTGATACCTTTACATACAGAGGTGACCCAGATCAGATGTCTCCTGTAGGATTCCTCTGGTCAGAGTGGTCTGTTCGCTTGGTGTAGTACTGGTACTAGAAAAAGGAAAATTTTAGAATTGTGTAGTTTTGAAACCATTGTGATAAATACAGCATGCTCTATTTTTACAATGGTTTCAAAAAATGACTTGCAGAGGCATGAAAAAGCGTCAGTATGAGGGAATGGGTTAATTAATATTTATGATGGGTGGAGTCTGACATGAATATTCATGATGTAAAGGGTTAAATAACATCATTGAACCTAATCTGAAATATTGCAAAATTCTCATTATTGGAAGGTTAAATGTTTACAAAGTAGGCCCTTAAGTATTGGCAATGAAGCTTTGAATTTAAAATTCTTTTGTGCATCTAAATACTTCTAGTTATGTCTCCCCCCATATTTATATGGGGGAGACATATTGTTTTCGTGAGAGTTGTCTGTCTGTCCGTCCTACCGTCCTACCGTCCGTCTGTCCGTCTGTCAGTCTGTCCGTCTGTCTGTCACACTTTTTGTCCGGACGATAACTTCAATATGCCTGATGCCAGATGATTGAAACTTCATATATGGAAAGAGCATAATGAGAGGAAGTGTCATGCACAAGGTCCATAACTCTGGCTTCACTAATATTGGAGTTATTGCCCTTTGTAAAAAAAAAATCACACTTTTTTGTCCGGACGATAACTCCTATATGGCTCATGCCAGTGGATTGAAACTTCATATATGGAAAGATCAGGACGAGAGGAAGTGTCATGCACAAGGTCCATAACTCTGGCTTCACTAATATTGGAGTTATTGCCCTTTGTAAAAAATATCATAATTTTTTGTCCGGACAATAACTTCAATATGCCTGATGCCAGTTGATTGAAACTTCATATATGGAAAGAGCATGATGAGAGGAAGTGTCATGCAGAAGGTACATAACTCTGGCTTCACTAATATAGGAGTTATTGCCCTTTGTAAAAAAAATCACACTTTTTTGTCTGGACGATAACTTCTATATGGCTCATGCCATTGGATTAAAACTTCATATATGGAAAGATCAGGACGAGAGGAAGTGTCATGCACAAGGTCCATAACTCTGGCTTCACTAATATTGGAGTTATTGCCCTTTGTAAAAAAATCACAATTTTTTGTCCGGATGATTACTCCTATGTGACACATGCCATTGGAGTGAAACTTCATACAGAGAACGATCATGATAAGAGAAAGTGTCATGCATAAGATCTTTAACTCGAGCTTCAATAAATTTAGAGTTATTGCCCCTTGTACATTTGTTTAATTCTTTCTTGTCCGGACGATAACTCCTACATGGCTCTTGCCATCGTATTGAAACTTCATGCATGGAAAGAGCATGATGAGAGAAAGTGTCATGAACAAGGGCCATAATTCTGGCTTCAATACTTTTGGAGTTATTGCCCTTTGTTACATTTTTTGGCCGATCAATAACTCCTGTTCGACTGATGCTATTGGAATGACATTTTATTTTTGGAAAGAGCATGTTGAAAGTAAGTGTCATGCACAAGGGCCATAAATCTGGTATCAGTATTTTTGGAGTTATTAGCTGTTATCATTTTCTTCTTGAAAAATGTAGTGTGGAAAACGCATAATGAGGGGAAGTATCATTCATCAAGACCATAACATTTTTAGTGATTTCCCTTTACATATTGTTTTTATTAGAGGGGAGACATCCGTTTTTGTGACAAAAACCTCTAGTTATTCTACCATTTTGATGAATTCTGTGAATTATTGTTCAGGAATAGAAAGAAAAGTCCTTTATGGTTAGAAGAAACTGAAGCTTCAAAGGATGAGAAAGACCAGAGAGCAAAAGATGATGGTGAAGAGGAAGAAGACTTTAATGAAGAATCTGATACTGAGAAGGATGTTACTAGCAGTCTTTCTATAACACAGTTTGTCCCAGATGATATGGAGGATGAAGGTGTGGAAGATTTGGTTGCTGAAGCTGTCAGGGTGTTGAATGAAGCAAATTTTGAACTAGGTGAAGAGGATAATAGACCTGAAAGTAGAAGCGAAGATGAGTCTCAGGAAGGAAGTGACAGAACTAATAACGAAAGGCAGGTTAAAACAGCACATAAATATTTGATGGCGTCTGAAACTATTGATTATGCTCCTGATGAAATTGAGGATGAATTAGAACAGATAAATGAAAATGAGGATACTGGTTCAGAAAGTGATATTGTAGAAGAGATTAGTTCTGATGAAGAAGATAATAGTGAAAATTATACTAATTCTGGTGCTAAAAGAGATGACGTTGATATTAGGTGTTGGTGTGATTCGTTACGCAAATTAGACACTGCCTTGCCAGATGAGATCACCACAGACTGGCTTAGTCACTTACCTGTGGCAACCATTCCAGATGATTTCAGGTCAGCCATTCTAAACCTTATAGCAGATATGCAGGAGAAGATAGAAATAGAAGATCCACAAGGAGAGTTCAAGCAACTACGAACTGTGATGCTCACAGATGAGTGCCAGACTGCTAATACACTGCTTAATAAACCAAAAAACAGATTCAGAAATGTTCTGCCATGTAAGTGGACATGTAATTTACTTGAATTGTCTAGGAGAGTATTCATCTTTTAAACCATACAATGCTGAATTTTCAAATGGACTATTCCAAAATTCAAACAGGTCAAGTTTACGGTGAATATTTAGGGATTTTTCTAAAGAAAAGTGTAACATGACAAACAGTGCAGACCCTGATGAGAAGGCTTGTCTAGGAGCCTTGTCATTTTGGTCTTCACTGTTAACAAAGGACATTAGTGACTCATGTCCCACACTGTACAATCATGTTTATTTATGTTTTTCAAGTTTACCACGTTTGAACCCTTCACTAGATAGAAACACCTTTTAATGACTTTGCAAAGAGAGAAGACTCAGGTCAGATGGTTCCTGTGGGAGCCATCTGATCAGGGTCTGCTCCGTTTGCTTATAAATGAAATAATATAGATCAGATTCTATAGCTTCTGTCGTGGCCAAAATATCATGTTCATATGCTGAATAATAAATGTAGTAAATATTCATTATTTCATTATTTCTTGAATGAATTTACATGTCAGAGGTAAAAGGTTAACTACAATGTAAAATATTCTGACATTTGGTAAAGCTCATGTTTATCTTGGTTTTTACCGGTTTATATGGTCAGCTGACTTTGATTGTTTCTGCAGATGATTGTAACAGGGTCATCATTTCTGACGACACAGAAACGGATTACATCAATGCCAGTTGTGTCCAGTACAATGTGGACGACTGTATCTGTGACTACATTGCTTGTCAAGGCCCTCTCCCGGACACCACTGATGATTTCTGGACAATGGTCTGGCAGCAGGAAGTGACCGTTGTGGTCATGTTGACCTTGGACATGGAAGCCATGAAGGTCAAATGTCATAGATACTGGCCGGAAACTGCTGAAACACCAATAGAAGTCTGCGATGGGTGAGTGGTCGGCTTGTTAACCCTTCCAGTGTGAAAAACAGGTCACTGATGCCCGTTGCAAACAGTGTAGACCCAGATAAGAGGGCTCTTAGAGGAACCCTCTCAACAGAGTCTGCACAGTTTGTCATTTTATACTGTCCTTTAATAAAATCCCTGAATATGTATGGTAAGCTTGACCTGTTTGAATTTTGGAATAGTCATTTGAAAGGCATACTTTTGTGTGCAATAATGGAAAACAATATTAGATTTTACATTAGAAGTTGCTTCAAGGAATGGAAGTCTAGGTTTTAAAAACATTTAGTTTTAGTTCTAATAAAAGGCTTAATACTTGGTGTTTTTAATCCAAACTTATGGTGAATTGCAGCCCTTTACTTCATAGAAACACCTTTTTACGTCTTTGCATACAGAGTAGACTCAGATCAGATGGCTCCTGCAGGGTCTGCACTGTTTGCTTATGAGTTTACACCAATACCACAATGTCATGTGTATGTACATGTATGCCATTATAAAATTTCAGATAATGAATATTCATGATGTCATTATTTCTAACATGATTATGCAACAGGGAAAGGGTTAACTGGTAAGAAGTGAGATTCTAGTGTGTTAGGCGTATCTTTTGAGATTTTAATTGGCTGCCAATTCCGTTTACTGAATTGCTAATTTAATTTTTAATTGGTTGGTGTGAAGAGCTTTGAGGTAAATTGAACATAAATAGAAATCCACCTTACCTATAGGTTTCTCTTTAACTTTTGATATGAAAGAAAGTAGAGAATATAAATTGTTAAAGCCAATCTACATGTATTTTTAAATGAATAAACTTTAGTAAAAAAAATTAGTCCACATGTATGCCTTTGCAAACAGAGTAGACTCATGTCAGACACTGCCTGTAGGGTCTGCTCTGTTTGCTTATATGCTACAGATTTTCTCTTTCCATGGCAATACATTTCTGTATTTAAACAGTAGAACCTGCTCTATATGGCCATTCATATATTGAATGCAGGGGTCTTAAAAACAGGTGATTGCTTAATACAGGGCAAAAGTAATGCAGAAAGCTCTTATATGAGCTTTCTGCATTATATTTTACCTGTATTAAGCTAGCACATGCCTTAGAGACCCACAATTAGACCTCTTTGATGGCTTCTTAAGACAGTTTCTACTGTATTAGTACATGTTTTGGCCCATTATTTAGAATTATGTATTGAAAATGTCACAATTTTAATTATATTTCACATGTACTATTCTGGCTTTAAATATTTTCTCTCTTTTCATTCACAAGAGACTAGAAACAAAGTAGGTACAGTATATACTAAATTGTTTTCATTTTTCCCCCAGAAAATATCGCCTGAGTCTGTTGTACTTAAACAGTCTTGATGACTTTGACATCCGTAACATCTTGATGGAAGAGACAGACACAGGGGACAGTCGAAGTGTATTCCATCTTAACTACACAACTTGGCCAGATCACGGAACACCTGAGTCTGCCCTACCACTGCTGCAGGTATGTCTATCAAGGAATTGTATGCAGTAAAATCTCTGTATAATGGTCACCCTAATGGCCTAATATATCAAACAAGCTGTCTTTCAGACCGGTGGTAACTTAACCCTTTACACCATGAATATTCATGTAAGAAATGATGACGTCATTAATATTAATTAGATTATTTTTTTTATAATGGTTTATTAACGCATAATATTTTTGTAAAAACAGAAACTATAGAATCTGATCTTTATTATTCCATAAGCAAACAGAGCAGACCCTGATCAGATGGCTCCTCTAGGAGCCGTCTGATCTGGGTCTACTCTGTTTGCAAAGGCATAGAATGGTGACTTATAGAGTAAAGAGTTACTGTAGGACAAAGGTTATACAGAAAGCTTCCTTAGGAAATGTTTGCATTACTTTTGTGCTGCATGAACTCTTTTGGCGCCAAATAATGTTCATCTGCAAACAATGTGGTGTGCTGTAAGCTTTAGTTTCCTCTCTTAACCCTTTACTACATATTCATGAAAGAAATGATGATACATGGGTATTGATTAGATTTGTTGTTATAATACCAAATGGGCACAAGATTGTTTGGTCATGACAGAAACTGTAGAATCATATCTATATTATACCATAAGCAAATAGAGCAGATCTTGATCAGATGGCTCCTATAGGATATGTCTGATCTAGGTCTACTCTGTTTGCTAAGGCGTAGAAAGGCTTAATTATGGAGTAAAGGGTTAAGTGGTGTGTCAAACAGTTTAGATCCCGGTTAAATGCCAAGTTGCTCATCAGATTATCACTTTAGAGAAACTGTATTATATAAACTAACTGTTGATTATCTGTGTTGATCACTGATGTTTTGTATCCATGTACTCCATATTTCAGCCTTTTTATACGCCCGAAGGGACGTATTATGGTATGGCGCATGTCGTCCGTCCGTCTGTCCGTCCGCACTCACCAAAGGGTAGTTGTGTGACTTTTTCTAACTAGTCCCACAAGTAAAATCATTAACCTGGCCATCTCTTGTGACATTAACCTGGCCATTTCTTGTGACATTAACCTGGCCAGTTGTGGGACATAGGGTTAGGGTTAGCTTCCAGATCATTCTTTTCCAAAGTTAGAGCCAAAAATAGTTTTTCTTGTGGGACTAGTCACACAAGAAAAGATCAAAGGAAAAAGTCACACAACTACCCATTTGTTAGCATGTCCGTCCGTCCGTCCGTTAGCAATTTCTTGTGCAACTAACTCCTCCTTTATTTTTCAACATAATTTCTTCAAACTTTCAGGAATGATAGATACTGATGTGTAGTTGTGCATATCAGTGAGATAACTCTCATATCATTTTTCATTCTGGAGTTATTGCCCTTTGATAGTTTCGGGTAGCAATTTCTTGTGCAACTAACTCCTCCTTTATTTTTCAACATAATTTCTTCAAACTTTCAGGAATGATAGATATTGATGTGTAGTTGTGCATATCAGTGAGATAACTCTCATATCATTTTTCATTCTGGAGTTATTGCCCTTTGATAGTTTCGGGTAGCAATTTCTTGTGCAACTAACTCCTCCTTTATTTTTCAACATAATTTCTTCAAACTTTCAGGAATGATAGATATTGATGTGTAGTTGTGCATATCAGTGAGATAACTCTCATATCATTTTTCATTCTGGAGTTAATGCCCTTTGATAGTTTCGGGTAGCAAGCCTTCTGGCGTATATTGCCCCGTCTCGCAGTGCTCTTGTTATGTCCTTGTAAACAGGACAGACCCAGATTATATTTTTCCTGTAGGAGCCGTCTAATCTGTTTGCTTGTATATTACAGATGCTCTTTTTTATGCCATGGCAGTAAAATCCCTCATTTTAAATTTAATACATGATTCATTATTCATAATGGGCAGAATGTTACATAAATATTCATGAAGTAAAAAGTTAGTTGTATTCTGAAGCAGATTCATATCACATCACAAGGCCGTTAGAGAATTATCATTTGGATCTCCTTACAATACATGCAGAGATGCTGTTTTAACCCCCTTTCCCTCATATAAACGTTTTTTCATGCCATTGAAGAGTAGACCCAAATGTGACGGCTCCTGCAGGAGCTGTCTGATTAGGGTCTGCTCTGTTTGCTAATGAGATGATATAGTCCTGATTCTACAGTTTTTGTATCAATATACATGACTGAGAATTTGTTTTATGTTTCAGTGTATGCGACTGAGTCACCAGCTCAGGGAGTCAGGCCCTGTTGTTGTACACTGCAGTGCTGGGATAGGACGTTCGGGGACATTCATCACCATCGACATAGCCCTGGCTCATATAGAACGAGGCTTGCAGGTGAGTAGGACAGAGCCTCAGTCAAACCTGACATGGACAAGATTTTTATTCATTTTAGAAAAAATGGCATCATTAATATGTCATTAATTGAATAGGAAAAGGGTTAAGATGAAAATTAGGTTTGAGTAGGAGACAGTTTTGATACAGATGTAACACAGAGTTATATAGATCTAGGCTGTGTATGATGGCTGGTCATGTTGCATTCAGGAGGACCATAGTTAGCTCTGTTTTTGTTTGTTTACAGTTTGCCATTCTGGAGATTGTGAAGGAGCTACGGAGACAGAGGCAGGGAATGATCCAAACAAGGGTGAGGAAAGGCCATTTATGCTCATCGTCATTTCTAGGGGTGTTGCGATAAACCGGTATACCGATATATTGCAATATTTAACTCTGCAATAAAATATCGCGATATTGAAATTACATACCGGTATTTGACGGTATTCAAGCACTGGTCGTGTTTCTTAGTTGATTTACTGTCTAACTTCTAACTCTAACGTGAAAAACACCTTGGAATGTTGAATAACATAATTTTACATATTACACAACAATGGCAGAGTCAACAGCGTATGGGTCTTGGATATTTTCAGTGGTCTGGTATAAACCGGTCCGGTATAAACCTCTTCCCCTTCTATGAAAATCAATCGGAAATGACGAGTGTTGCACTGAGGTTAAAATATACATATTAGTGCATATAAACGTACACTAATTTTAAGTAATTTAAATGGAAATATGTAACACCGTCAAAATGTATTTGATAAACTATAGCTTAGCCTGTTTCTTCCGTTTTCTGTGATAACGTTATCCAAATTCGATCCAGTCAGATTAATATACCGATCCCAACCGGTGTTGACATACATAGTGTACGTTGACACCGGGTGCCTTAGTAATGACAGACGACGCTTAGTTCAAATATTATTCAGAACAAAAATGTATTTAGGATCACTTTCAATTAAAGTTGAGAATAATTCCCAACAGCCATTTGCAAGCACTGTGACGAAAGGGTAAAAACTAAGGGTGGGACTTCGAATCTCCGTTCGCACATGACAAATCATCATCCTTTGAGGATGAAACGTGTTAACCTTTATTCAGATACAGATTATAGGGATACAGTTATAGTATATTTAATGATAATAATTGTATCATTATAATCAGCAATATTCTAGATAAGAATGAATATTTCTGTACAAAACTCTCATCCTTTGTAAGATTTTTCACATTGAACCTAACAAATAATGAAAAGATAGGATTTTGATTCTTTTGAAGGAGGAATTAAGAACTTAACACTTGACATTGTTTCATTACTAGATTACAAATCTACATTGAAAGTTGATTTTTGTTAGTGTACTCCATTCCCACCTAAAAGGAAAATGTTTTAGAGATGATTTAAGAACCTTTTCTTATACAAATTGTTATACAAGCATACAAACTTGAAAAGGCAATATATCGCAATATATATCACGATAAAATAAAATATATTGCAATATATCGCGATATGATTTACAGATATCGTGACACCCAGTCATTTCACCCTTTCAACACTAAAGAACAGTATCCTAATGAACCTATATATTCAGATAGCCAATCCCCCCCTCCAATTAATTGTAAAGCTGGATAGAGTAGAACCTGTTCTAAGAGACCATTCATTTATTGATTTTATGAGTCTTTAAAAGCAGATGTTTGCTTAATGCAGGGCAAAAGTAATGCAGAAAGCTCCTGTAGGAACTTTCTGCATTACTTTTGACCTGCATTAAGCTACCACCTGCCTTACAGACCCATAATTAGACCTCTTTTTGATGGCTGCTTGACAGTTTCCCTCGTATAAATGTGTTTTCATGCATTTGCAAACAGAGTAGACCCAGATCAGATGGTTCCTACAGGAGCCGTCTGATCAGGGTCTGCTCTGTTTGCTGATGGAATCTGATAGTTAAAATGACTGCCTAGTAAGTAGACTTGGAGCTCTTCAAAGTATGTGGTTCCTTAACTGTTTAGTTTATAGATACGCCTTTTATACACATGAATACACATTAGGTAAAGGGTTGATGTAAAACAAGCATAAGCAATATAAAGCTCCTTTTGGATCTTTCTGTACCTTTGAAAAAGATATTCGGCCTTAAGCTACCACCTGTCTTAGAATATTAGACATCATTTAGTGGTATTTTTAGAGAGATTTTTCTTTAAAAGACATGCTTTTGAAATTTGCTTTTCTTATTTCAGGATCAGTACCTGTTTTGTTACACTGCATGTGTAGAGGCACTTTTAGCCAACACTAGCTAGCAGCCATCAACATCGCAGGATGCTATCAGCGTCATAGGAATCACCCCGCATAGATCATCTGTACATTGGAAGATACCACAGTACCCCACCCTCCTTTTACCCAAGCATTCTGAGAAACAGTCAATACCATCATATCACATGCCAGGACTTGCTACAAATACAACCAATGGCAAAGGTTTACCATAATAGGTCAATCAACCTGTTTTGTAATAGCTGGTGCTTCTGTTCGTCTAAAGCCCAATGAAGAAACCAACCTTGTGCCATTATTTCGTCATGAAGTTTCTTTAACCCTTTACTCCTTGAATATTCATGTAAAAAAAATAAGGACATCATGTATATCAATTAGCTGATTTTTTTTATAAGTGCATATGAACTGGAGAACTTTTGAATGCAGCAGAAACTGTACAATCAGATCTCTACAGTAAAACCTCTCTTTAACGGACTTTACTTTCACCTTGCTTTAAGCAGTCACCTGCCTCTAACACAAAATACTTGATGTAATTTAGTGGCCATTATAGAGAGGTTTTACTGTATTTTATTCCATAAGCAAACAGAACTTGTCTCATCTAGGTCTACACTGTGTTCAAAGATATCTATGGAATAAAGGGTTAATAGGATCTTCTTGCTTTGCCTTCGTCTGCCAGCGACGTCATACCTATGCTTTGCTGCTCTCTCACATGATGTATCATTAAGACTAGTGTTGCATACTGCCACCCACCCATTGTTTTTTTACCATAGATTTAGGAGATAGATTTTGTCTGTCCAGATTTTAGCATAGAAATTGATGTAATACATTGTACTGATATGATATTTACAGTGATATTATTGATAGTTAAAGAGTACAGTTAGTTTTAACCTTTTTTACTTAGGAAAATTAACTTAAAAATTATGACTATGAATGTTCTTGGACTGAATTTTTATACCAGTAATTACATGTTGATAAACAAAGTTTTGGATGTGGCAGAAATGTCTGAATTAGATATTTATTAACTGGTTTTTATAATGTAAACTTTTCAAGGAAATGTTTTGTTTTGACAAAAACTGTAGAATCATATCTATATCATATCAAAAGCAAACAGAGCAGACCCTGATCAGATGGCTCCTACATGAGTCATCTGATCTGGGTCTACTTTGTTTGCAAATTTGTGAAAAGGCATTGATATGAGGGAAATGGTTATTGGCTATTTACAGACTCCAAGGTTATTGACAGACTCCAAGGTTATAAAACTTCTGTGTTTGAGTTTGAATTCATTCTAAAGTACCTGACTGGTCAAAATTTGACCAATCAGGCTGTTGAGAATTAACTCAGATTCAAGTATGATTTTCTGTAACCTTGGGTTCTAGTCTGTAATATGTTATTCTTACCACGCTTTGTATGAATCAATGACAACCTTCGCATGCTGCTGGGATCCCACAATAACTCAGCATCTCATTCGAGTCCAACTGCTTTGCTATGTGAGCATTGTTTATTGAAGAAAAGTCCAAGTTTGGAAAACTTAAGCAGATGACAATTATTGTGTAAATCTACTGAGTTAATTATGTATGTTGTAGTAGAATTTTTCTTTAAAAGGGCCAGTAAAGTATTTCAAATCTGATATTTGGAAAAGTTTTTCTGCACATAGATGGATAGAGTAAACCTTTCATTTTTCATTTAATGTGCAATCTTATGTGTTACATGGAATGTTTCTGTTCAGAACGTTAGAACTTTAGTACTCAGAACTTTACTAGTTTCAAAATTTATCTTTGTTTGATTGGTAGAAACATCGGCACATTTTGATATGTATTTGTCACGGTTTCACTGCCATCTGTACTCAAAAAGTTCTTTGGAATGTTTAATGCTTTACCATGTTTTTTCCAAATCAATTTTGAACGGTAAGCAGTTTTATGCTTTTAATGCTGAGTTGCATTTCCCCTCCAAAAGCCTGCTACACTGCTTTTATCATTCCCCATCAAACTATAACAATTATATAAGATAGATCATATAATAAATATGGTAAGCAGAAATTTAAAAAAAATGATAAAAATAGGAAAAAAAATACTATGGCATTAATAGGGATCAACTATTTTATTTGAGTTTATTCATTTACCAGTTTGCTTTGCTGCACAGCTTGCAGATCCATGATAAAAATATTCAAATAAACAAAAACAAAAAAATATTGCCAATTTAGCTTATTAAAAAAAATACAAAAAGTACAATGGTAAAGGTTATAATAGAGAGAGAATCTGCTAGGTGATATCAAGAATTTA
This sequence comes from Azorinus chamasolen, assembly GCA_963576725.1. NCBI lineage: Eukaryota > Metazoa > Mollusca > Bivalvia > Cardiida > Solecurtidae > Azorinus > Azorinus chamasolen. The sequence goes on along the minus strand of OY755236.1, from coordinate 36,533,141 downwards.
AATGTTGAGTGTTGGTAGATGTGTGGTAGAATATTCACAGGAACAAACCTTGGCTTGTAAGGAATGACAGACGAGTCTGTAACAGTATATACCTGCCTGACAGTATGAGTAGAGATACCTTAAATACAGTAAAACCTCGATTATTCGAATTTTCGGTATAGAAGAATTTAGACCCTTTTAGGCAGGTGGCTGCTTAATGCATGGTGAAAGTCATGCAGAAAGCTCCTAGAGGAGCTTTCTGCATGACTCACCATGCATTAAGCTGCCACCTGTCTTAAAGATCGATAATAATACGTATTTTAGTGTTCGGATAATCGAAGTTTTACTGTATAATTATATTGTCCACACATTTAAACCTTCAACCCTTTCCTCCATAAATACACCTTTCTGCGCCTCCGTAAAAATCACCAATTGTAACCATTGTGATAAATAGAGCATTTGCTCCTATAGGAGCAAATGCTCTGTTTATCACAATGGTTTCAATCTACAAAATTCTAAAAACAAATCCTTTTCTCTAGTTAATGCTCCTTTTCGGTAGATTTATTCCAAGTGGTTGGATCTAAAAATAGCCTGTGGAGGAAAGGGTTAAACCTCTGTCTAATGAGTATTCATGTCAGAAATTATGACTACTTACCTGAAGTAGTATTAGCTGATTTTTATAATGGCATTATGGACAAGCTAATTTTTTACTATGGCAGACACCATATGATCAGATCTATATTAGATCATAGGTAAACAGAGCTGACCCTGATCAGACAGCTCCTTCACAAGTCATCTGATCTGGATCTACTATGTTTCCAAAGGCGTCTTTATCAGGTAAAGGCTAAAATATTTTTGAAAATCGGAATAATATTTCAGAAATTGATGACATTGGAGTTTTATAATAAATAATGTGTAAGTAGAAAAGATTTATGAAAGCTAAAAAAAAACACTTGAAGGTAGCCTTAGATTAAAGTCAGGTGTTTGCTTGACTGAAGCCAGGTGTTTGCTTGACTGCCAAACTGAGCAGGGGAAGGTTTGTTTGTCTGTTTTCTGAGATTCGGAATGTTGATGTTGTCCGAGGTGTGACAAATGCTTAATGGGCCTTTGGCGGTGCATTTTCCATAACAATGCTATGATCACAGGACCCTGAGAGTATGATGCCTCTAGTATTGAAGTTTTCTGCGAAGACATAGATTAATTATACTATATAATGGGATGAGTTTGCCTTCATACAAGTTTAATCAATAAAACGTGACACTGTTAGAGGTTCCATGGTTAGATCTTTATTGCATCTGAACAATTCTTTGTAACTTTTTACCACATGAATATTCATGTAAGAATTAATGATACCATGGCTATTTATTAGCTCTATTATTGGTTTATTAATACATGATGTTTTAGACATGACCTAAACTGTAGAATCAGGTTATCAGAGCAGACTCTGCTTAGATGGCCCCTGTATGAGCTGTCTGATCTGGGTCTACTCAGTTTGCACTGACATGGAAGGTGTCTCTATCAGGTAAAAGGTAATTTAAATTTACAAGCCAGTTGAAGTTGTTATTTGTATAATGTTTTGGATAATGATTTAATTGTTTTCAGTGAAAGGTGCAAAAAGCTATCCCAATTATATGGTATATAGTTGAACCTGTAGCAGTAGGCCTATAGCATTGTTAGCTAAAATACTAGCTTGTAGTGTGTGTATTTATATGGTATTTAATGTGTTATTTAGACAAGTGTTCTGTTATCTATACCAGTCCAAGCATGTCCGTCCTATTTTATTTTATAATATACTTCATGTATTACTCCCATCTATCTGTCTCAATACATGTACAGTAAAACCCTTCTAATGCGACCACCAAAAACAGGTAGGGGCAGGTGGTAGCTTTATGCAAGATGAAAGTAATGCAGAAAGCTCCTACAGGAGCTTTCTGCATTACTTTTGTTCTGCATTAAGCAACCACCTGCTTATAAAGACAGCCATGTTTATTCATTAAGTGGTCGCATTAGAGGGGTTCTTCTGTAATCTTGTTTGCATATAGTTGAAGACAGTATTTCAAGACTACTTGTATTTTTGTTGGATTCCGCCCATTTCTGTTTTGGTTAGAGTTAGGAAGTAGATCTGTCTCTATAGTATATGTTTAGTTTTTCTTGTATGACAGTCGCACTATTTGTAGAAACAAAAGTGTGCAAAGGTACACTGTAGCAAGATCAATATTTGTTGTCAGTAACTAATACAAACACTTAAACATTTGAATGTGCGAAATAAGTGTACTGGCGTTTGCAAACATTGTAGACTCAGATCAGAGGGCTCCTAGAGGAAACCTAGGATCAGGGTCTGCACTGTTTGTCATTCAAAATCCTCTCACAAATTATACCCTTTCATATTGAATGGACTCCATCATTAAACACTGATGGGCGATCCCACTTTCAAAATTCAGCATTCAAAGGGTTAATATTGAATTGGATTCCTAAATATTTGTTTAGAACATGTGATTTTTTTGTCAATTAGAAGAAAATGATCTTGAATTATTTTTGAAATACATGTAGATGTTTTGTTTTGTAAACATTTGTTTTATCATGGACATGTAATAGTAATTGTCTATATTAATTTAATACCCGACCATTTATAATAGCAATAATATGGAGATTACATTGTTTTAGTTTTATGAAATTATAATTTTTATTTTCCAAATGTGATAAAATTTATTTATGGAAATTCTAAGTCATTGTGAAGTCTTGTTACATTAATGCTTCTTGACATTTTTATATTGACAGCTAGTTGTGTTGATGACAATTATTTATGTCACTCCTGTAGCATCATGTCAACCCTGCTATACTAAGAATAGATTTATGATAAACCTTAAAACAGTTTAGATCCAGATAAGACACAGTAATCTGGCAACTTATCAGAATTCAAACTGTTTTACCTTCTTTCAATAGTCTAAGACAATTACGGTACTTATCACAGATTTATCTGTACTTCCCCTCCCATTATCCGCAGACCACAGTCAGTCATTGCATTTAACATTAGTGGACATTCCTTATAGATTAACATGATTTTTAACAATTTATAATTGAATCATCGAAATGTCATTATAGATTCATGTCCATTTTAATAAAAACTTATATAAAATATTAAAACAACGAAAGTCTGACATGGTTTTGTTTATTTTTTACCAGCTGTGTTTAATATACAGACCCTTGGATTCAATCATTCAATTCTAAAATGAGTCATGCCACAGAAAAAACTGCCCTTTTGACACAGATACTCCTTTTAATGTCTTTGCAAACAGAGTAAACCCAGATCAGATGGCCCTTTAATGGGCTGTCTTATCAGGTTCTGCTCAGTTTCCTTATGGAAAAGAATAGATGTAAATCATGTAATTGTTCAGTTTCCGCCATTTGAGCTGAACCAAAAGGACTATTTTCTCATGTTGTGGCTGGCTCAAAACAAACTCAGCCATATATTTGATATTCCACACTTTACATATTGACAAACAAAGTAGACCCAGTAACACAGCTACTGTAGGAACTGTCTGGGTCCATGCTTATAAATCTTTTAGTTGAGTCTGAGTTTTGTTCTCAAGCTTTTGATTGGTCAGATTTGAGTTCTCAAGCTTTTGATTGGTCAGATTTGAGCCAAAGGCTCAAATCTGACCAATCAAAAACTTGAGAACGATCTCAGACTCAACTAAACGTTTTATAAGCATGGACCCAGGTCTGCTCTGTTAATGTTACAAAATTTGATTACCTATTATTTACCAAGGCAATATATTTCCTTATTTCATAACTTCGATAGAAGAATTAACCCTTTACTCCATAACTATGCATTTCTACACCATTGCAAACAGTATACCCAGATCAGATGGCTCCTATAGGAGCTGTCTGATCAGGGTCTGCTCTGTTTGTTTATGATATAATATACATGTAGATATGATTCTGCAATCTCTGCCATGGCCAAAAAAATGTGTCCATGTGCTATTATAACAATCTAATTAATATACATGACATAATTATTTCTTACATGATTATTCATGGAGGAAAGGGCTAATTAATATTCATGGTGGATGGAGTTTTGCATTAATATTCATCAAGTAAAACGATGATGTGTACAAAAAGAAAGATACCCAAAGACATACATTAGGGTATGGATCCTGATCAGAATCCAACTAAGTTGGCTTCTAGTCTGGATCTAAACTTCAGTAAAACCCCTCTTAACCGGAATTCTAGTAGAGAAGAATTTAGATACTTTTAGGCAGGCGGCTGCTTCATGCAGGGTGAAAGTCATGCGTGACTTTCACCCTGCATGGAGCTGCCACCTGTCTCCAAGACCGATATTTATACCAAATTTGAAGTCCGGTTTAGAGGGGTTTTACTGCATAGGTTATATCCAAAATGCATGGTTAGTGTGCAGAGTTTAGCCCTTTACTCCATGATTATTCATGTAAGAAATAATGACATCATGAAAGTTAATCACATTGTTATAATAGCACATGGACACAATGGCAGAAACTGTAGAATCATATTTATATATCATAAGCAAACAGAGCAGACCCTGATCAGATGGCTCCTATTTTTATATCTGATCTGGGTCTACACTGTTTACAATGGCATAGAAAGGCCTATTTATGGAGAAATTGTATAAAACAAGAATGCCAAACAGAAACAAAATACACCCATCCATGGCACAGCCCCACAGTAAGAATTGCGGTATTCAAAGGGATTTAAATCTTTACTCCATAAATACGCCTTTGCAAACAGAGTAGACCCTGATCAGATGGCTCATAGAGGATCAGGGTGTGCTCTGTTTGCTCATGATACAATATAGATTTGATACTACAGTTTGTACCATGGTCATATATTCATGTGTCTAAGTAATAATATAACAATTAACCCTTTCCTCCATAAATACGCCTTTCTACGCCTCTGTAATAACCACTTCTTGAAACCATTGTGATAAATAGAGCAAATGCTCTATTTATCACAATGGTTTCAAGCTACATAATTCTAAAATTTCACTAATCTCTAATAAATGCTCCTTTTCGGTAGATTTATTCAAAGTGGTTGGATCTAAAAATAGCCTATGGAGGAAAGGGTTAAAACTTAACTTCATGTTCAATTTCTTTTACCCTTACACCACATGAGCATTCATGATAGTTATGATGATACCAGTTATATAATGGTTTTGTGAATAAAGGAATCTTTTTATCATGACAGAAACTGTAAAATCAGATCAGTATAATTTCACAAGCAACCAGAGCAGACAGATCAGGCAGCTCAAACATGATCCATCTGATCTGGGTCTACTCTTTTTGCAAAGGTGTTAAATGGTGTTATTATGAAGTAAAATGTTAACCCTTTCCTTGTTTAATATTCATTTAAGAAATTATGACATAATGAATATTTATTAGCTGATGTTTTATAATGTAAACTTTTGAAGGAAATTTTCTGCTTTGACATAAACTGTAGAATCAGAACTACAGGTAAACCTCTGAAAACCGAACACCTTCGGACCAGACAAAATGTTCGGTTTTCAGAGGTGTTCGGTTTTCAGAGATTTTTTTTAATGGGAAACCTGAAGGTAATGAATGTGATTTTCTGTAATATTGTTCACTTCTTTTGATCTTATCAGAATAAGATACAAATATCAGTTTCTACTATAGATGAGAGTATTCAGTAACAAGAAAATAATCATATTGTAATATTGTTTTATCTAATCTATAATTTATATATATGGATGACGTCGGAGCAAGCATGATTTTGTTAAGTGTTTACATCAAACTGACTGTTAGATTCACTGCCTAGTTGGTTTTATTTATCTTTTATTATTTTTCGTAATCAAAAGGCTTGTTCATGCAGATTTACTCTAAACTTAATTTTTCAGATAATAAAGTTATCTCAGTCAATTGAAGGGCTGGTAATATGTAGCATGAACATTTAAGTGTGTAGGCATCGTGTTTATGAAAACAAAATTTGCATGTTGAGATAATCTTCCCTTAATTTCAATAAAGAGGTGTGAAAAATCATGCCTAAATTAAAGTTTTCTTGTGATTTCCAAAAGCAACATCAGCTAAAGTATTAGCCTATACCCCTGTTGTGTTTTTTCACACCTTTGTAGTAACACAGGCAGCTGCCATACACAGTAGGGATCCCAAAATTCCCTAGTCAAACTATCAACAAGTCAGCACCCCTAATTGGCCCTCAGGGTATGTTCGGTTTTCAGAGGTGATTTACAATGGAAATATAGGTTTCTGTTCCGGAACTTGTGTTCGGTATTCAGAATTCAGAGAGTTCGGTTTTCAGAGAGCTTTTCTATATAGAATATATAAGGAAAAATTCGGGACCAAAATATTTGTTCGGATTTTAGAGATTTTCGGTTTTCAGAGGTTCGGTTTTCAGAGGTTTACCTGTATATCTTGTCAAAAGCAAACAGATCATACCATAGGAGCTATCTAATGTGGGTCTATTCTGTTTGCAAATGCATGAAAATCATTTATATACAGGAAAGGGTTAATGGAAGTCTAAAAAAGACATGCAGTCATCAAGTTTTTCTAACACTTCGTCTGGTTTGTTTAATACTTCTTAAAGAAGATGACTCTCTTGTTGGTGGCCGAGGAGATGGCGCAATTTTTTTGTTTCTCAAATTCTGCATTGAAGCATTCACCTGTTGATTTTGTTTTGTCAATTTTTCTTTCTGTTCACTGTATTGGTTGTCAGCTTGTTCACTAATTTCTGGTTCATTCAGCTTTTTCTCACTTTTTTCATTGTCTGTATTTTTTGTGCCTTTCTCGTTTGTGTCTGTGTTTGTTTTTTCCATAGTAGTTTTTGTTAATGTTTTCCCTTTGTTTGAAGGTTCAGGTTTCAGGGACTTAGAGAGTGAGGAGGTTGTTCTTGTTGTCATTAGCTGTGTCTTTTCCTTTGATCTAGATGTCATTGCATTTATTGCTGAAGGTTGATTTGTTACCTTGGTTTTCCCTTCTGAAGACAGTGACATGCTTTTGCTAATTCCTGAATCAGTGCTAGCTGTAAGTGGTCTATTGCCTGGTTTGCTTATCCCCTCTCTTATTGGCTTCGTTTCTGACCTTTTAGGTACAAGCCATTCTTTTTGTATTCTTGAATCTACTTTTTCATGAGGTCTTTCATTTTCAGATTTTTCTTTTGAATTGTCTGTAGATTGTTGACTTTGAGGTGTTTCATCTTTTGATTGCTTTACTGATGACTGATTTGGAGCTGATGGATCCACTTTTTTGCCAGCAGGCTTCTTGGTTGGTTGTTTACCAGCTTTCTGTAATGCTTTTGGTCCATTTTCGGGCGCGGTATTTGCCTTGCTTACCTCTTGTATCGCTTTCAAGAAGTGTTGTGATTTGAGAATCTTGTCTGCCATTGCTCTAAAAGAGCTGGATTGCTGGATATCACTTTCTTCTTTATTACTGATTTCCTTGTTTTTGTCTTCTTCTTCTTTTGTGTCTGTCTTGCCCTTTGTTTCTTTTACTGCCTTTTCTTTTGGTTCCTTTCCATTCTTTTTATTTGAAGTTTTATCATCTGATTTCTTTGCACCTCCATCATTTTGGTTTTCTGGTTTTTCCAATGAAATAACAGGAAATTCCTTCTTTGGAACAGTTGGTTTTACATCCATTGCAACTTCAGTCATATCTCTTGCCTGTAACTGAAACACTGTAATACTATTACTTTTATTTGTAACAATTAACCGCAAGTTGTTTTGATCAAAGCAAACAGAATGAGGATTCTTCACACCATCTTCATATCTTAGGACAGTTGTGAACTTTGACAGAGTTGACATCTGAATAATACTGCTAGATTTTCCATTGCATATGAGTGCATTTCCATCTGTGTCCATACATATGCCACAAGGCCAGCTGACATCCTTGCAGGATATTATAGACACTACATCATTTGAGGAGGTCATGGTTATTACACCTCTTTGGCCATCTGTTACATGGTACACACCCCCTGCATCAATGGCCAGGGCTATGGGACTTGCAAATATTCTCTGATTTAGGTTATTAGTCTTTATGATACGCACTGGCTCACCAGTGACGCTGAACACTCTGATACAGCCATCTGTTTCATTCTTGAACCCACCACATAGAACAAAGATCTGTCCGTCATGATAAGCCACACCCCTACAGTTTTCTTCCATGGCAAGTGTTCTTGTTGCTTTAACAGTTGCATCAATGTGAATGAACTGCAGCTTTTTCTGCAGTGTAAGACTGGCAACGGCTTCCTCAGGGTTTATACAGCAGATATCAACAGGACTTCCTGGTACACCACACTGACCTATTATATTATAATTAGTGTCCAACAATTTCACATTCTGATTATCCCAGTCAGCCAGCAACAGTCGTCCATCAGGTAAAATATCACAGCCAAATATATCACACTGTGATGAATCAGTAGCATCTTTCACAGTGTATTTTCCAATCTGAACACCTGCATAGGACTTCTGTTGATGTGCAAACGTGCCTAGCTGTTCCAAACTCTTCAACCATTCTACAATACGATTATCTGGAATAAAGCGCAATGCTTCTTTCACAGTTGAGTTCTTTGTAAATTGAAGCACACGCTTGCCTTCTATTATTTTCTGCTTGGCTCGTTTAACTCCAACAAATATGGCAGGTTCTCCCAGGTCACTTCCTTTTGTTTTGATAACCATATTCAATATTGTGTCCATTGCAGAGACCATGTCATTGTACAATTTTTTATCATCTTCAGTGAAATGTCTGGCCCGTTCGACTGCTTGCTCTAGCTCTTTCACTGTGGCTTCCTCAAGCTTATCAATGGCCTGGTTTACCTTCTGCCTGTACAATTGTATTTTTTTTAATACTGTTGTTTTTTGTTTCTCTAGTTTGGTAAGATTGGAATCAGCTTTCTTTCTAAGCACAACTATGTCTTTCCTGACAAGTTTAATGTTGTCTCTGACATCCTTGAACTCGTCACTCTGTAATATTCCTTTGGCAGCCTTCTCCAGCATCATGGTGTTTTTACATCTCCTGAAAAAAATGATGAATGGAGAAAATCTCATGAGTTTATAAAACCACACAACATTTTTGAGATCTAAATTTAACTTAGAAATACTATTTGCTTTCATGTGTTGTGTGGTATAAAGCATATTGCCACTGCCTTAACCCTTTACTCCATGAATATTCATGTAAGAAATAATGACATCATGAATATTAGATTATTCTTTTTATATTAGTACGTGTACACCGAGACAGAAATATTTGGGCTTGGCAGAAACTGTAAAATCACATCTATGTTATATCATATGCAAACAGAGCAGATCCTGATCAGATGGCTCCTATAGGAGCTGTCTGATCTGGGTCTACTCTGTTTGCATAGGTGTAGAAAGGCATATTTATGGAGTAAAGGGTTAACCTTTTACTTGTTCACTATTCTTAAAAAAATAATGACATCCTAAATATTTATCAGCTGAGTTTCCATGATGGTATAAGAACACAGGAAGAAACTGTAGAATTACATCTCTGTAATTCCATAAGTAAACTGAGCAGACCCTGATCAGATGGCTCCTGCAGGAGACATCTGATCTGGGTTTACTCTGTTTGCCAAGTCGTAAAAAGGTGTTTATACCAGGTAAAGAGTTAATTATTCTAAGTATTTAGACAGACATAGTTAAATTCTATAGACTTGAATCTTAAGGAGTATTTTGATCAGGGTCTACATGGTTTGTTATCCAATTAATGTATTTTTTTCTGTATTCAAATGGCAGAATTCAGTTTTACAAAGCAGTGGAGAAGGGATACTGATTGTCCCTATGTCAAGGGTATTGACCATAATGATAAAAAAATCAGACTCTAGTTATCTGTGATAAATACTAGTAGGCTGCTTGCCTATCATAGTAAAACAATTGTTAACCCTTTACTCTGTAATTATGCCTTTTAATGTCTTTGCAAACAGAGTAGACCCAGGTCAGATGGCTCCTATAGGAGCCAGTTGATCAGGATTTGCACTGTTTGCTTTATGAACTTATATAGGTCTGATTCTACAAATTCTGCAATGGCAAAAGTTTCTTCTGTTAGTATGCCGTTTTTAAGAATTTATCTAATCAGTATTCATGATGTCATTACTTCTTACATAAGTATTAATGGAGTAAAGGGTTAAACCGGTCAAGCAGTCAATACTTTATCTTTAGAATTTTTTTCTGTCTTTAGTACATGTATATTGTGAAAGAGAGGAAATGCATATAAGCAAACAGAGTAGACCCTGAATTAACCACCTGATCTTGGTCTACTCTGTCTGAAAAGGGGTAGAATGGTATATTTATGGAGTACAGGGTTAGTATCATGCATCCACTCTGGTCCAGTGTGTAGCCCCAGTCACACATGCAAGGAGCTGTTTCATCCGAGTCTATACTGTTATTAAATATGTAAATACGGTATGCATCTTTATGAAGTAGAGGGTTAACCTATAACTGCATAATTATAGTTTGATCTGGGTTTGTTATACAGTTCCTGCCATGACCAAAAAATCCAACGTTCATAATGTCATTAACCCTTTCCTCCATAAATTTATACGCCTTTCTATGCCTCTGTAAAATTCACCTGTTGAAACCATTGTGATAAATAGAGCATCTGTTCCTACAGGAGCAAATGCTCTATTTATCACAATGGTTTCAAACTACACAATTCTAAAATATTTCCCTTTCTCTAGTTAATGCTCCTTTTCGATAGATTCATTCAATGAGGTTGGGTCTAATAAAAGCCTATGGAGGAAAGGGTTATACAAAATTCAATCAATATTCATACAGTAATTATTTCTGACAGTCTAACCTGTGATGTACAGCAATGCAAGCTCCACACCAGATTTCATTGTGATCCTCACAGTACATCTCCACTTGTTTCCCGGGATGTAAATCACATTCTAGAGGATTAGTTGTAGGCGCTGATTCTCCTTTCCTTCGATCAGCTTTTCCCAAAATTCTATGATTTCTCATGGCAGGAAATTTCTGATGTTGTTTAACACAGTCTGCACAGAGGTTTTCGGCACAGTCTGAACAGAAGTTAGTTGCTTCAATGTTCTTACCCTCACTTTCACATAGCATACATGGGTATTCCAGTTGTTTCCCTTGTGACTGCACTTTGTTGAGTTTTGAGTTTGACCTATTTACACCTGTGGACTTTAGGTTTCCCATGGAATTTGAGCGAGTGCCCATTCCAGATCTTTGTCTTTCCATGGGAACAGATTTCTGTCGATCTGTTGACATAGATTTCTGCCGATCTACTGACACTGTAGAACCTCGTCTTTCCATGGTTACAGGTTTCTGCCGATCTATTGACCTTGCTGATATTTGTCTTTCCATGGTTACAGATTTCTGTCGATCTATTGACACTGCAGAACCTCGTCTTTCCATGGTTGCAGGTTTCTGCTGATCTATTGACCTTGCAGATAATTGTCTTTCCATGGGTACAGATTTCTGTCGATCTATTGACACTGCAGATCCTCGTCTTTCCATGGTTACAGATTTTTGCCGATCTACTGACACAGCAGATCTTTGTCTTTCCATAGGTACAGATTTCTGTCGATCTATTGACACTGCAGATCCTTTTCTTTCCATACTTCTTGCCGAATTTAGCCGCTCTACAGATCCACTTCTTTTTCTTTCCATTGCTGGTATATATCTTATTGTTTTCAGTTCATATGCCCAGTATTGCTGTTACTCCATATACTATACATATATATATATATATATATTAAAAACATAAACTTAAGGAATATTCATGTAAGAAATGATGACTATGAATATCAATAAGAAGATTTTTAAACAAAATTTGCCATGGCAGAAACTGGAAAATAAGATCTATATTATTTCATTATCAAAAAGAGCTGGTCCTAATAAGACAGCTCCTACAGGAGCTGTCTAATCTTGGTCTACTCTGTTTGCAAAATCATATAGATCTATGGAATAAATGGTAAATGAAAAAGATTACATTTAACACACTTAAAGTTTACAACATGTCTTGTATAAGTATACTATAAATTAGACTGTTGTATCACACAACAAACAAATGCTTTGTTATGGAGAGAGATATACAAAGTATTTAATCCTTTCAACACTGAGTTTTCAAAGTGGAACAGCCCATCAGTGTTCAACCGTTGAGTCCACTCAATATGAAAGGCTTAAACCATTGATAGAGGATTTAGATTGACAAACAGTGCAGACCCTGATCAGAGGGCTCCTCTAGGAGCCCTCTGATCTGGGTCTACACTGTTTTCAAATGACAGTGCATGTATGTCCCACATTCAAAGGGCTAATTAACCAGTCATTGCCCAGCCACATGGAATGGTGAACACAAATTGATTGTTTTAGTTTTAACTTACACTGATTGATACAATAGGAGAGGAAACTCAATCCATCTTTAGTAATCTTAAACCCTTTACCTGTTCTTTGTTTGTTACAAATTTCGTTACCTACTGAATATTCATGGACAAAACAGTTATAATGAAATATAGAAGGTGATGCATTGCAGCTATTTTAGAAAGTAAAGAAACAGATCTATCGACTTCTATTAGCAAACAGAGCAGACCCTGATCAGACGGCTCCTCTAGGAGCCGTCTGATCTGGGTCTACTCTGTTTGCAAATGCGTGAAAACACGTTTATATGAGGGAAAGGGTTAAACCCTTTACCTGAGACAAAAGGCATTTTGATACCTTTGCAAACAGAGTAGATCCAGATCAGATGACTCCTGTTGGAGCTGTCTGATCAGAGTTTGCTCTGTTTTGCTTATGATATAACATAGATATAATTCTATGGTTACTGCCATGGTCAAAAAGTTCTTTGTCCGTATGTTATTATAACAATCTAATTAATATTCATGAGGTCATTATTTCTTACATGAATAAAGGAGTGGAGTAAATGATTTACCCTTTACCTGATACAAAATGCCTTTTGACGCCTTTGCAAACAGAGTAGACCCACATCAGATGACTCTTTTAGGGTTTTGCTGTGTTTGGAATATAGAACTGGTTCTATAATTATTGCTACGGACAAACTTTCATTGCTCCATTAGTTTTATTTAATCCTTTGAATGCAGGACTCTCATGCATTATATTTTGCAAACAGTGTAGATTCAGATCAGAGGGCTCCTAGATCAGTCTGCACTATTTGTCACTCAAAATCATCTAGCAAGAGAAAGCCTTTCAAACTGAGTGGATTCTTATACAGTTGAACTTCGATATCTCGAACTCGGATAACTCGAACTTTGGATAAGCCGAACAAAACATCCAGCCCTTCCAAAACTTACAATACAGAATTGCTTTAAATTGTATCGCTACAGATATATAGAAACACATGTTGCAGCTAAACACAGGTCTAAAGTAATGCTGAAAGCTCCTACATGAGCTTTCAGCATTACTTTAGACCTGTATTAAGCAGTGAACTCGAGACATTGTTCTTAGTAGAAATCGGATAACTCGAACTTTGTTATCTCGAACTAATTTGTACGGTCCCTTGAAGTTCGAGTTATCGAAGTTCACCTGTAGTTAAACACTGATGGGTCATTCCACTCTTCTGATTAGGATTAAATCTTTGCTTTATATAAATGCAAATTCACACATTTGCAAACAGAGTAGACCCAGATCAGATGGCTCCTATAGGAGCCATCTGATCAGGGCCTGCTCTGTTTGCTTAAGGATTAATATAGATCTGATTCTACACTCTCTGCCACTGTCACACATCCCTTTGATAAATAGACTACTGTCGAGGAAGGGCCCCGTCCACGTAGGAGGTATTGCATACGCCTGCATATTGTAAGCCTGATTTTACTAATGCAGACCTGCAGCAGCATAATTAAATATGCTTGAAGTACTTAACTGGGTACTCTTTGCTAGGTGATTGAATAATAAGCATATAGTGAGCAAGTTTGATAGAAATCGGACCAATCTTTCTGAAGATATATTTCACAGAAATATTCAACCAACCAGATTGCATCATCATTCATAAATACATGTACATGCAGAATATTCCAACCACAGAACCCACATGAGGTAATTGGATATCAAGTACACTGAGGAAGTTTAGTGAAAATTGGACCATTCCTTCAGGAGATATTGCACGGAAACCAATCGGCTAAACAGAGTGCAGCAGGCTAAGTGAAATTGCCTGTAATTTAAAAACAGAAATGGTGTCGAAGCCACCTGACGCTCGCCTGTTTAAAAGTTAAGTCTAAAACATGTCATATTGAACAAAAAAACCCAAAATCATTCAGTTTCCAATTTAAACTTAACTGCATCAATATCAGAACCAAAATGCAACCAAATACCAATTTTCAGCAGCTTAAAAAGATTATTAAACAAGAAAGATACATACCAAGTATGGAAGCCCTAGGTCTATTGGTTTCAATGTACAGTATAACCTCTATTAACCGGAATTCTACTAGATAAGAATTTAGATACTTTTAAGCAGGTGGCTGCTTAATGCAGGGTGAAAGTCATGCAGAAAGCTCCTCTAGGAGCTTTCTGCATGACTTTCACCCTGCATTAAGCTGCCACCTGTCTCCAAGACCGATATTCATACTAAATTTAACGGCCGGTTAAGAGAGGTTTTACTGTAATAGGCAGTTAAAGATTTTTGCAAAAAGTAGGTTAAAGGTAAAGGCCAGGTCATACCAAGTATAGAAGCCCTTTGCCCATCGTGTCCAAAAACTATTGGCATTTAAAGAGTTTTGCAAAAGTAGGTAAAAGGTCAAAGCCAATGTCACATGGTAAAAGCATGGGTATGGTTGGAAAGTCTTAAGACAGGAAATATACATACCAGGTATGGAAGCCCTATGCCTATTGGTCTCAATGAAGTATGTATTTAAAGACTTGCAAAAGTAGGTCAAAGGTTAAGGTCAATGTCAGAAGGGCAAATATGTTGGCATGGTCATACCAAGTATGGAAGCCCTTGTTCTATTGGTTCCAATGTTATAGGTACTTAAACATTTTTGCAAAAGTATGTCAAGGTCATATGGTAAAAAACAGTGGCATGTTTGAAAAAGTCATATATGACAGAAAAGATGCATACCAAGTATGGAAGTAAAAGTAGGACAAAGGTCAAGGTCAATGTCAGAAGGGCCAAACATGTTTGCATGTTCATACATAGTATGGAAGCCCTAGGCATATAGGTTCCAATAATATATACATTTAAAGATTTTATAAAAGGTAGATAAAAGGTCAAGGTGAGACGGACAAACAATGATATTGTTGGAAAAGTCTTGGCACAAGAAAGGTGCGTATCAAGTATGGAAGCCCTAGGTTCATTTGTTCTAATGTTCTAGGCATTTAAATATTGTTGCAAAAGTAGGTCAAAGATCAAGGTCAGAATGGCAAAAACTGATGGCATGGTCATACCAAGTATGGAAGCCCTAGGCCTATTGGTTCCAATAGTATAGGCATATCAAATACACTGAGCAAGTTTAGCGAAAATTGGACCATTCCTTGCGGAAACCAATTGGCTGATCAGATTGCAGCAGCCTAAACCAATTGACTAATCAGATTGCAGCAGCCTAAACCAATTGGCTAATCAGATTGCAGAAGCCTAAGTTAAAGTGCCAGTAATTTTCCGAAAAAATCGCGGAAATTGCACAACACAGAATCCATGCGAGGTATTTGGATATCAAATACACTGAGCGAGTTTGGTGAAAAATGGACAATTCCTTGAGAAGATATTGCACGGAAACCAATTGGCTAATCAGAGTGCAGCAGCCTAAGTTAAAATTCCTGTTATTTACCAAAAAATGTGTGGAAATAGGAAGACCCCAGATATGTTTCCGTTCACAGAACAAATTCAATTAATTCCTACACAGGAGATCGCTCGGGTAGAACCACCGACATACCGCAAGTCAACCGGAAGGCTTCCTCACATGATAAATCCAAATGTCTAGACCGGGCTTCAAACCACAGCAGTATGGACTGTGTGAATGGGTTCCGCAAAATACTGAAGAATTCCTGATGGGGCTTAACTCTTTTGGCGCCACATTTAAAAGTGTTGTCTGCAATAATAATTTCATATTAAATATAATTATAAACTAAATAATAAACCATTTTTTTTTAAAAAAAAACCTTTATGCGTGGGCTTAAATAATACAGATAACAGTGTAGTCCCAGGTCAGGCGGCATCTGACCTGGGACTGCACTGTTTCCAATGGTGCCAACAGGCGACATTGGCACCGAAAGAGTTAAAGATCTCCCAGCGTTTCCCCCCATATTGACGACTGTAAGTGCATTTGCAAATAGAGTAGACCCGGACCAGACAACTCATGTAGCAGCTGTTTGATAAGAGTCTGTTCTGTTTGCTAATAATATACATGTAGATCTGATTCTTAAGTTTCTGTCACAGCCGAAATTTCCATGTTAAAGTGTAATTATAAAAAATGGTTTACGAATATCCGTGCAGTAATAATTCTTTAATCAATGTTCATGTGAGAAAGGGTTCATCCTTTACTCCATAAATGCCCCTTTTCAACGATTTTGCAAACAGAGTAGACCCAGGTCAGATGGTTCCCACAGGAGTCGTCTGATCATGGTCTGCTCTGTTTGCTTATATTATGAAATATAGATATGGTTACAATGTATCTAGTTTCTATTAAGAATATTTATGGAGTAAATGATTAACCCTTTCCTTCATATAAACGTGTTTTCACGCATTTGCAAACAGAGTAGACCCAGATCAGACGGCTCCAAGAGAAGCCGTCTGCTCAGGGTCTGCTCTGTTTGCCATTAGAATTTGATAGATCGGTTTCTTAAGTTTCTAAAATTGCTATTATGTTCCACATTCCATAATTCATTATAACTATTTTGTCCATGAATATTCAGTAGGTATTGAAATTTGGTCTAAATATAGAATAGGGAAAGGGTTAACTCGATCATATACAATAGGACTTTAATCTTCTGGGTAAACTACGGTATCTTCCGCTCAAATATATACCAGCTTCGTCTTTTGAAACAAAGGCTATAGTTTCCTTATCTTCCGTTAAACAATCTGAACATCAGCAAGTCTTTAGGAGACATCGAGTTTCCAAGAAGTTATAAGAGATGATAATAATAATAATAATTTGTAATAATAATTAAAAATAATAACAGTAATAGTAATGATGGTGATTATTATTTGTGTAATCATGTTTCACACATATAACACAACGTGTCACAAAGATTCTGGGGTGTTCTTGTGTACGTACGAGTTTAAAAACCTATCTATACATAAAAGGTGATATTTCGTGAATTTTTTGGACCAATTTCAAAGGTACGTAACTCCTACAATACATGCATGAATCCAGTTAAAGGGACACACCGGGTAATGTTTTCGTCCATTAATCATTAATAACTTTTTTATCTGGCGTGATAACTCAATACTGACTTCAGATCTGCACTCAGCATACCTAAATACATAAAATATGTCAATCTGAACAAAATCAGAGACAAAAAAATATTTTTCGAAAAAAATAAATGTATTCCTCCATTAATCACCAATAAACTTTTTATCTGATGTAATAACTCAATTCTGACTTCAGATCTGCACTCAGCATACCGAAATACATAGAATATGTGAATTTGAACAACATCGAAGACAAAAAGGGTTTTTTTGGGAAAAAAACCTCGAACTAACCCCTTAGCGTTTTTTTCCGCAAAAAAACTTTTTGTCTCCGATTTTGTTCAAATTCACATATGTTATGTATTTCGGTATGCTGAGTGCAGATCTGAAGTCAGAATGGAGTTAACACATCAGATAAAAAAGTTATTGATGATAAGTGGACGGGGGAAAAATGTCTCCAATTTTGTTCAAATTCACACATTTTATGTATTTCGGTTTGCTGAATGCAGAACTGAAGTCAGAATTGAGTTATCGAATCAGAAAAAAAAGTTATAGATGATTAATGGAAGAAAGAAATAACCCACAAAATGAAATGTTTTCCGATGTGTCCTTTTAACATGCACGTATTATGGGAGGTACGTACATTCGAATTAGGGCAAAGATTTAACGAAAATGGTTACATAGGGTAGACTTGGAGTAAAAGTGGGAAAGAAAAAAAGTCAGAATAACTGTTTTATTGTTTTGTATTAGATCTAGATCTAATAAAAGTACTCAAAAAGTTTGTTTGGGAAATTTTAAGGGACCGGCTACGCCTACAGTGGTGTGGTGTGGACCATTACAATTATTTTAGAGAGTACACCAAGTGCTTTCAAATTCTATTAGCAAACAGTAGAGCCTGATCAGACGGCTCCTATAAGAGCTGTCTGATATACAGGGGTTTACCCTGTTTGTAAATGCGTGAAAAAACGTTTATATGAGGGAAAGGGTTAGGCTAATAACTAAAAGGGCCAAATGATCTGGGTCTGCTATATTATCAAATGCAAGAAAATGCATTTATATAAAGGAAAAGGTTAAGAAAGGAAGCAGCTTAATGCAGGATGAGTTATGCAGAAAACTCCTCTGGCAACCATCTGCATGACTATACCCCTTGTAAACCTTATTCATGTGTACGCTAATTCTTTACTTATACAAAATGTACTGGTCCTTATACTGCGAAAGAGCCCCTCTATATATTGTCTACAGTGATTGGTAAATTTTGGTAGTTTCCGCAGCTCAAACAGATATTTCATTTAAACTATATATTTAATATATTTAAAAGCAAAAAAGCTAAGTAGTTTTGCATTTTTCTGAGTAAAATAATAATTATTATTCAGCTTGATTGGTACAAAAACGTTTTTAGTGAATCAAGTAAACGAAAAAACTGAATTGCACAATAATGCAACTGAAAAGAGTGAAATATTATTAAAGGGAGGTAATCACGGACCCAAACTGAACTGCTAAAGAAATGATGTTGTATACTATATAAATTATACAATAAGACCCTCCGTGGGCTTTTCTTTTTCATATTTATATCTCAAATAGTAATAATAATAATAATAATAATTTTATTATCATTATATAATTCGGATATAGTTCATAATTGATATATTATGGTCAAAGGGAGAGCATTAGTACATTACTAAAAGGAAACATTTTAAGAGTTGTTTCCCTTAGACCACAACATGTAAATATAATAAATATAAAAGTACAGTGTATTATTATTATAGCTATTATTATTACTATTATTGGTTCTTATTGTTACCATTATTAACATTTATAATCATTATTATTTTTAGTTTTGTTGTTAAGATTTTTATTACTACAAATGCATTATATTCTATCATTATTAATTCTAAACCTTATCCAAGTACGCTCATTCTTTACTTTCATAAAATGCATCGGTTCTTGTTTTGCGAAAGTGCCAGCCTATATGGACAGCAGTGACTAGTAATTTCTGGTATTTTCCACAGATCTGCACATATCTTATTACATTATATATTTAATATATTTAAAAGCAAAATACATAGGTTTTTTTGCATGTTTCTTTTTTTCTCAGTAAAATGATAATTATTTTTCAGTTTGATCAATATTGGTACAAAAACGTTTTTAGTGATTCTAGTAAAGGAAAAAACTGAAAAGAGTGAAACACTTATTAAAGGGAGGTAATCACGGACCGACACTGAACTTCTAAAGAAGAGATGCGATCTACTATAATATTTATAATATATATTATGCAATAGAGCCCTCCGTGGGCTTTGTTTTTTATATTTATATCTCAAATAGTAATAATAATAATGATAATAATTTTATTATCATTATATAATTCAGATATAGTTTATGGTCAAAGGGAGAGCATTAGTACATTACTAAAAGGAAAAAATTTAAGAGTTGTTTCCCTTAGACCACAACATGTAAATATAATAAATATAAAAGTACAGTGTATTATTATTATATAGCTATTATTATTACTATTATTGGTCCTTATTGTTACCATTATTAACATTTATAATCATTATTATTTTTAGTTTTGTCGTTATGATTTTTATTACTACAAATGCATAATATTTTATCATTATTAATTCTAAACCTTATCCAAGTACGCTCATTCTTTACTTTCATAAAATGCATCGGTTCTTGTTTTGCGAAAGTGCCAGCCTATATGGACAGCAGTGACTATTAATTTCTGATATTTTCCACAGATCTGTACATATCTTATTACATTATATACTTAATATATTTAAAAGCAAAATAGATAGAGTTTTTTGCATATTTCTTTTTTTTTCTCAGTAAAATGATAATTATTTTTCAGTTTGATCAATATCGGTACAAAAACGTTTTTAGTGATTCTAGTAAAGGAAAAAACTGAAAAGAGTGAAACACTTATTAAAGGGAGGTAATCACGGAACGACACTGAACTTCTAAAGAAGAGAAGCGATCTACTATAATATTTATAATATATATTATGCAATAGACCCTCCGTGGGCTTTGTTTTTTCATATTTATATCTCAAATAGTAATAATAATAATAATAATTTTATTATCATTATATAATTCAGATATAGTTCATAATTGATATATTATGGTCAAAGGGAGAGCATTAGTACATTACTAAAAGGAAAAAAATTAAGAGTTGTTTCCCTTAGACCACAACATGTAAATAGAGTCCACTCAGTATGAAACGCTAAAACTTGCTATCTAGAGAGTTTTGAATGGCAAACAGTGCAGACCCTGATCAGAGGACTCCTATAGGAGCCCTCTGATGTGGATCAACACTGTTTGCAATTGACAGCGCATGCATGTAACCTGTTTAAAGGGTTGATATACCAAGGCAAACAGTGTAGATCCTGAGTTTTCTACACGACTTTCATCCTGCATTTAGAAGCCACCAACCTAAAACGATTTAAATTGTTCTTTATCTAATTCCAGAGGGAGTTTACTGTAATAGCATTTATAGTATCATTACTAAGTCACATTATCCTGACATGATACTGGGTCAAACTGCTACATGGTATGGTAATTTTATAAACAGTGCATAACTTAATTGTTCTTTGTTAAAATTCAAGTTTAGAGAGAGAGAGAGTGTGTGTGTGTGTGTGTGTGTGTGTGTGTGTGTGTGTGTGTGTGTGTGTGTGTGTGTGTGTGTGTGTGTGTGTGTGTGTGTGTGTGTGTGTGGGGGGGGTTATAGTTATAAAGAAATATGAAAGGTGCAGCATTGTAGGCATTTTAGGAAGTAAAGTAGCAGATCTATCAAATTCTATTAGCAAACAGAGTAAACCCATATCAGGAGCCATCTGATCTGGGTCTACTCTAATTTCAAATGCGAGAAACCACGTTTATATGAGGGAATGGGTTAACCTGACATGACACTGGGTCAAACAGCTACACAGTATGGTAATTTATAAACAACACTAGTCACTGCATAGCTTCTGGAAGTTTTATTCATGTGAAATATTACGAAATGATATCACAGAATTAAAATCCGTTTAAAGAACAGTAACGAGATAATAACAAATTAAAACAAGCCCACCATTGAGCGTCACCAGGAAGTCTAATATGTACATATAAAACGCCCTCTGTTTTCCTATGATGGTGGTTCATGTAAATTGCTAAGTTGATAAAATTTAACCTTTATTCCTCAACCTCACTAGCATTTGAAGAACAGTTTGGATCCAGATGAGATGCCGAGTAACTCTGCGTCTCCCCAAGATCAGAGCTATTTGATCTTCAGTCAATAGTTTCTTCGAAGCTCAATTCAATCCGAGGTAACTCTTTCCTTCATATAAACTCATTTTCACTCATTTGCAAACAGAGTAGACCCAGATCAGACAGCTTCTATAGGAGCTGTCTGATCAGGGTCTGCTCTGTTTGCTTTTGACACGAGATAGTGATAGTCAAAATTGTACCAGATTCAAACTTAAGCAGACATTTAACCCATTCCCTCATATTGACAACTCTGTAAAAATCACTTTGTGAAACCATTGTGATAAATAGAGCATTTGCTCCTATATAGGAGGAAATGCTCTATTTATCACAATGGTTTCAAACTACAAATTTCTAAAAATTTCCTATTCCCTAATTAATGCTCCATTTGGGTAGATTTATTCAAAGTGGTTGTATCTAAAAATAGCCTATGAGGTAATGGGTTAAACAGCATGGTAAGGGTTGATTTGTTCTCTCTGCTGACAACATGTATATGTTACTTTGTTCAAAACTCGCCTTTTTTACTCTATACCACTCACTCTAAATGAGACATGAAAACAGTTCATTGCATTTACTTGCAGAAAATTCATTTCAACTCTTTACTCCATGAATATTCATGCATGAAATAATGACATCTTTATACGGACATAGGAATTTTTTTTTACCAAAGTCAGATACTGTAAGATCAGATCTTTATTATTTAAATTTAAAGTAAACAGAGCCGACTATGATAAGCAAATAGAGCAGGTCCTATTCAGACGGCTCCAAGAGGAACCCTCTGATCTGGGTCTACTCTGTCTGTAAAGGGTTTAGCTTTAGTTTGCTGGGCAATTTCTGGTTGTCAGAACATGCTATCTAATTCTAAGATTATTTATTTCTTTTTAACCCACTCCCTCAAATTGATGCCTTTTAATGCCTCTGTAAAAGTCACTTTTTGGAACCATTGTGTAAAAGTCACGTTTTGAAACCATTGTGATAAATAGAGCATTTGCTTAACAGGAGCACATTCTCTATTTATCATAATGGTTTCAAAACTACACAATTCTTAAATGTTCTTTTTTTCTAGTAGATGTTACTTTTCATATGGAGTTGGTTCTAAAATAATCTAGGAGGGAATGGATTCAAAACATAATCGGTGAATCAAACAGTTTGGATCATGATATAACACCAAGTTTACCGATGTCTCCTCTGGATCCAAACTGTTTGGAAAATATTATCACAGGTTTGCCCATATGCTAGTGGTTACACTATATAATGGTATGAAGAAATGTATGTTCGATTTCTTTGAACAAGTAATATCTGACTTGACCCATTACCTCATAGGCTATTTTTAGATCTAACCACTTTGAATAAATCTACTGAAAAGGAACATTAACTAGAGAAAAGGAAAATTTTAGAATCTTGTAGTTTGAAACCATTGTGATAAATAGAGCAAATGCTCTATTTATCACAATGGTTTCAACAGGTGACTTTTGCAGAGGCGTTAAAAGGCATCAATATGAGGGAATGGGTTAACCCTTCTCTTGCTGATTTTTAAAATACATGTTTTCCTTCTTTACCTATGTCCTGTTGTATAATTACATATATCTTCACTGTCTACAACTATTTCTCTGTGCAATCACTGCTGTGGAGTGCACTGGTTGCACAATCAACTCGTAAATAGTGCAGACCCTGATGAGACAGCTCCCACAGTATAAACTTTTGTTCCAGAACTTAAGATTACCAGTAAAACACTGGAAATTTTGTTCATCTGTAATTGCATTGGTTTAACAGTATTTTTGAAGAACTTGAAAAACATTCATTCTGTTGTAGAACAAATGAAGTTTAACACTTTGATTGCCAGAAACATGTGTGCTGGCATTTACAAACAGTGTAGACCCAGACCAGAGTGTTCCTCTAGGATCTACACTGTTCGTTATTCAAAATCCTCTCATACTTTATAATGACTATACCCTTTCACAATGAATGGATAGAACATCTACACATTGGTGGATCATTCCACTTTGAAACTTCAGCATTCAAAGGATTAATGAAAAGACCAGACAGAATGACCTGTGTTTTAAACCATACTCCAAAAACATTACAAGGTGTAGAAATTCTAAGCTGCAGTATATAATTATGCTCTGCTGATACTGTATATAATTATGCAAAGCTGAATAATGAATTAAATAGAACATGATTCTGTGACGAAAATATTAACTCAATTCTAACACTGGCTGTGATTTCTCAACCCTTTCCCTCATATAAATGCATTAAACCCTTTGCCTCATACGTGTTTTCACGCATTTGCAAACAGAGTAGACCCAGATCAAATGGCTCCTTTAGGAGCTGTCTGATCAGTGTCTGCTCTGTTTGCTTTTGACATTATATAGATCCGACTCTACAGTTTGTGCCAAAGCAAAACAAATCCTTGAAAATTTTATATTATAAATTCAGCTATTAACCTGTCTTAAGCGGCAATCAAAAAGAGGTCCAATTGTGGGTCTGTTAAGCAGGTGGTAGCATAATGCAGGTGAATAGTAATGCATTACTTCTGCCCTGCATTAAGCCACCAGCTGCTTTT
The DNA here is from genome assembly GCA_963576725.1 of Azorinus chamasolen. NCBI lineage: Eukaryota > Metazoa > Mollusca > Bivalvia > Cardiida > Solecurtidae > Azorinus > Azorinus chamasolen. The sequence continues at coordinate 36,509,030 of OY755236.1, read as the reverse complement.
TACACTCCTATGTTCACGAATATTCATTAATTAAAGGGTGGATACCACAGAAATTTCAATTATACATATATGTGTATTCTGTAACTTGCCATCAGCCATATCAACTCATTACTAGCTCAAACCTATGGCACAAATGAATATGTAAACACAATACAAGGCGGGCTTTTGAACAATTGCAAACAGTGTAGATCCAGATCAGTCCCTGTGTAAGAATGTGGTATATGATCAGGGTCTACATTGTCATCTGTCAGCAGCAATAGTATTCCATAAGCTACATTTGCAAACAGTACAAACCTGATCCCTTTACCTCATGAATATTCAAGTACGAAATAATGACATCATGAATATTTACCTACTGATTTTGTACCCTGGTATATAAACACAGAATGTTCTGACCATGACTGAAACTGTAGAATCAGACCTACATGTATATACATGTAATATCATATGCAAACAGAATGAACTCCAATCCAATGGCTCCAAGGGAAACCATCTGATCTGGGTCTACTCTGTTTGCAAAGATGTGAAAAGGCATCACTAACAGGTAATAGGTTAATCAGATATACATTTTCAATGTTGTGGCTGATTTGGGTTAACAATATTTGCAATGTCCATTGCCTCTTTTTTGCAAAATGATGAGACTCAACTGTTGATATTATATGTATATGATTGAAAACAAAACATGCAGAGTAAAGTACACATCAAAGATACAGATATAAACATTGATGATATGTAAGAGTAAGTTGCATTAACTCTTCTCTCCATATGTATACCCATTATTTATGTCATTGCAAACAGAGTAGACCCAGATCAGATGGCTCTTGTAGGAGCCATCTGATCAGGGTCTGGTCTGATTTGCTCTTGGGATAATTTATATCTCATTCTACAGTTTTTGACATGGTCGAAATTTTCTGTGTGCCATTATAAAAATAATCTAATTAATATTCATGATGTTATTTTTTACATGAATATTCATGGAGTAAAGAGTTAACTCTTTCCTCCATAAATACGCCTTTCTACGCCTATGGTCATAGTCACTTCTTGAAACTATTGTGATAAATAGATCATTTGCTCCATAGGAGCAAATGCTCTATTTATCACAATAGTTTCAATACTACACAATTCTTAACATTTTTCCTTTTCTCTAGTAAATGCTTCTTTTTGGTAGATTCATTCAAAGAGGTTGGGTCTAAAAATAGCCTATGGAGGAAAGGGTTAATATCTGAACAACTATGTGTGTATATGATCAGTGAATATATACAGATGATAATGCTGATTGTAAGTATATGCATAGCACCATAACTATAGTAATACTCTATCTGTACCTAATAAACCTCCAGCACTCTACTCATAAATGTGTGATGATCTGTGTCAATCCAGGTGAGACGCCGAGTATCTCAGTGTCTCACCAGGATCCAAACTGTTCGACACTCTGACAGTTGTTTGAATAGAAGTGAAAGGAAAAGCTACTTTTAGAATTGAAACATTTGCAGATGACAATCACACAGAGTGCAGGAAGTTGACAATATCTCAGAGCTGAAAATAAGACTACCGTATTGTGAATTTGTTGATTTCTCTGCCAAATCTTACTTTGTTGGCCAAGGTAATCCCAATATGAACCAATGATACACGGTTTGGCTGAGAAACAGGAGGATGTAAAATAGATATGATACCAAGTTTTCTGACATTAAGTCAATAGTTTCTAACAACTGAGTAGACATTTTTATCATGCAACGTCACGAAATACAGTCACTTCCTACTAGCATAATATTTTCCACGTCGACGCTGTATTTTGTGAGGTATAGTGCATATGTACTGACCCGACTGGAATGCAAGTTTGGTTCAGCCAATAGGAGGAAAACAGAAGGACGAAAAAGGCATAATTAAACATAAACATCAAATTAACACATTTTCTCACCTTTGTCTCAACTATCTGTCCATATAAAAGGATTAAATCAAGTTTGTTTATGTTGTAAAAGTCGATGACGTCACTGCATGCCAACATGACGTCACATAATTCGTACTTGCGTGTATTTTCATTCAGGGGACGAAACCGCTTTAGCAATCTTTCTATTTCTTCATTTTTTCCATTTTTCTTGGTGTTGCATGATAAAAGAATTACTATGCTAGTAGTTTGGAAGTTCAGCTGTATTTTGGCTCGTCAGAAAAGTAGTTAAATGCTCGCCAAGGCTCGCATTTAACAACTTTTCTAACTCACCAAAATACAGCTGAACTTCCAAACTACTAGCATAGTAATTCTTATATATTTGCAGCAGAATAAGCACTAATCAGAGGTTCAGATAAGATGAGTAAATTTAAACATTTTAGAGAACAGCTCCTTTATTTCTCCACCAAACCCTATACTGTGACCACTCTTTAGAATCGTCTCGAAGAGATGATTATAAAGAGTGGTCACAGTATAGGGTTTGGTGGAGAAATGACGATTTCAGCATATGGGTACGCACCTTTATCTGTAGCTCTAATAGAACAATGTAAATCTTACCTACAGCTCTGAGTGTTCTATTTCATAGAGACAGTGATATTTAATATTTACCCCATTTTACTCTTGTCATGAAAATGGCAAATTTGTGAACCTCTATGAACAGTTGGGATCGAGGTCCAGATCAAATACCCAGAAAATTGACTTCTGACCTGAATCCAAACTGTTTATCATTCAGACTGTATCTGTAGTGAGACAGACATACATGTAATATTGGTGTTCCAAAATAATTAGGAGTAACATTAAGCAGATGACAATTTTCAACAATTCAAGTAATTCAAAAGTAGAATTCTGATCCAGTGTAAGCCCAGATCAACAATCTACAGCAACAAACCAACAGTCTTCAATGGAGAGGCATCCAGAGTAAAACTATATACTCAATATCTCCCACACAACCATACTTGATCTTGTCATTGTCATTGGTGCATTTTAACTGTTTACTTATATGAATATTCATGAAGAAATGATGTTTGTATGAATATTAATTAACTCGATATTAATAATGGAATATGGACAACGAAAGTGTTTGTTGTCCTATAGGAGCTATCTGATCTGGGTCTACTCTTTTTGCAAAAATGTTAGAAGTTATGAAGTAAAGTGTTAAGCAAACAAAACTATAAAACTGAAATGACTGAATGTGAGCAGAAAATCCATGGCCAATACAAAAGACCTATGCAGATAAATAAAATGAAAATGAACTTGGCTTTCTGATTGACATTTCCCTTCATATCATATTCACATACAAATCATAGCACCTGCCATATTATACTCTTTTTCAATACATATCCATGAAATATTTGCTTCGTTTGCTAATAAATGCAGGATGAAAGTCATGCAGTATATAAACATGTTTTCACACATTTGCAAACAGAGTAGATCCAGATCAGACAGCTCCTAGAGTGTCCGATCAGGGTCTGCTCTGTTTGCTAGTAGAATTTGATAGATCTGTTTCTTTGCTTTCTAAAATGTCTACAATGTTCCATCTTCCATATTTCTTCACAACTATTTTGTTAATGAATATTCAGGAGGTATTTAAATTTGGAATAAACATACAACAGGGAAAGGGTTAAGTTGCCACCTGTCTTAACCATCTCCCTTTAACCCACTTTCATGCCTTTGCAAACAGAGTAGACCCAGATCAGATAGTCCAAACAGGAGTCATCTGATAATAGACTGCTTTGTTTGCTTACAAATGTATGTTACAGATAATTAGGATTCTTTACTGTTTGCTATAACAATTAAATTAATATCTACTTTATAAATTTTGATACAAGAATTAAATTAATCAGTGTTCATAATTGGCAAAGACTTGTATGAATATTCATCAAGTAAAGAGTTTTAACCCTGGTTCCCTGTTCTGTATTTAGGCCAAATTTCAATACCTACTGAATATTCATGGAGAAAATAGTTATAATGAAACATGGAAGGTGGATCATTGTAGCCATTTTAGAAAGTAAAGAACTAAATCTTCCAAATTCCACTAGCAAACAGAGTAGACCCTGATCAGACGGCTCCTCTAGGAGCCGTCTGATCTGGGTCTACTCTGTTTGCAAATGCGTGAAAACACGTTTATATGAGGGAAAGGGTTAAAAGGGATATTTCTACAACTATTGATCTGACTAAAAACAGTAAAACTGTTCATTTTCATATCCTTGTGTGCACAATCAATGCATTCTAAAAACAAAATTAATCTGAAAACTGGTGGAAAAATTTCACTCCAGCTTCAGTTTCTAGTAAGTTATGATGCATATGTATAAAGACAATTACTGATTTTTTTTTATTTCATCCTGGCATGATACAAATAAATAAAGGCATTGGCAGTTTAACTCCTTGCAAGCTAAGTAATTTTTCGTCAGCAACAATTGTCATGTCTGCTTCCAATTCTTGAAATAAAATTTCTCTCATTTCTTTGAAAATATAGTCAAATTGTCAGACAGTTTGGATCCTGATAAGATGCCGTATTATGTGGCATCTTATCTGGATCGAAACTGCATGCAATATAATCATGCAAAGAGTTAAAAATAAATAATACAACATATTGAATGAAGCGTTTGCCTAGCTGTAAGAGGTGCAAGCACATTATATATAATATCAAATCTGTAGCTTCTCGTTAGCATATCGCTGTTTAGTAAATCACCAATAATATTTGCAAATACATTTAATAAACAGTAGGCATTATTAATATCATACTACAGGCCAGCATCATTCACTATTAGGAGTTTCAGGGCCATCCAATCAATTGCACTGTAATATTTGCTTATCACTGTAAACCACATTCCGTTTCCTAATCAGTAATCATTAAGCCTTTTTGTCTATCACTGTAAGTCACATTCTGTTTCCTAATCATTAAGCCTTTTTGTCTATCACTGTAAGTCACATTCTGTTTCCTAATCATTAAGCCTTTTGGTCTATCACTGTAAGTCACATTCTGTTTCCTAATCATTAAGCCTTTTGGTCTATCACTGTAAGTCACATTCTGTTTCCTAATCATTAAGCCTTTTGATCTATCACTGTAAGTCACATTGTTTCCTAATCATTAAGCCTTTTGATCTATCACTGTAAGTCACATTCTGTTTCCTAATCAAGCCTATTACCTGTTTACCACTAAGACAGTTTGTTTCCTAATGAAGCTGTAGCCTTTTTCCACTATAAGCCAGTTGTTTTTTACTATAAACCAGGTTTTTCAACATTAGCCAGTTTGTTTTTTACTATAAACCAGCTTTTTCAACATTAGCCTGTTTGTTTTACTATAAGCCAGCTTTTTCAACATTAGCCTGCTTGTTTTACTATAAGCCAGGTTTTCACAACCAGGCTTTATTCTGCACATCACTTTCAGCCATTTCCTCTCTCAAGTTCCTGTCTGTTTATAATCTGAGTCACTGTCCCCAGCAACTCATTTTCAGATGATAAAAGCACCTTATAGCCTGCGTATAATTTTCCACATTATATATTCTTGTTAACTGCTACCCATATACATTTGTACACATAACTGTTCTTTCTCGTCTACTTATCACTAGTACCCATTCATAGTCTTTGAGTATATAACTGTTCTTTCTCGTCTACTTATCACTAGTACCCGTCCATAGTCTTTGAGTATCGCTGTTCCATTAACCATTTGCCTGATGAGCAATTTTGTCAATAAATGTTTTTGCCACTCAATTTTCAAAATGCAAGGTATATGAACCCTTTACTCAATGAATATTCATGAAAGAAATAATGAAATCATGAATATTAATTAGAATATTTTTTATGATGGTGCATGAACACAGGAATGTTTGGTCATGGCAGAAACTGTAGAATTATATTTATATCTACAGTAAAACCTCTCTATAACAGCCACTAAATTGTGTTAATTAGGGCAGATGGCTGCTTAAAGCAAGATGAAAGTAAAGCAGAACGCTCCTACAATTTAGTGGCCGTTATAGAGAGGTTTTACTGTAAATTATATCAGTGCAGACCCTGATCAGACTGCTCCTATAAAAGAAGTCTGATCTGGGGTCTACTCTGTTTGCAAAGGTGTAGAAGGGCATATTTATGGAATAAAGGCTTAAAATGCTGTATAAAAACCCAATCAGGGTGTGAAAAATTGTAAATCCATGTGAATAATAACTTGACTGTGAAACATGGGACACCAGTTTGTCTCTAGAGTTTCCTCTCTTCAAAAGTTGTTATTTAGCCTTCTTGTTTTTCTTCTTCTGTGCATTACCATCTTTGCCGTCCTTCGAAAGCCCTGTAAAAAGTAAAAACAGAACTATCATAAATTATGAGAAAATAATCAATTTTGGCCTTTTACCATGAGACCATCTGAATGACTGGAAATAAAACTGGAACTACCACTAAAGGTGATGAATACCCCACTAGCACATTTGACACAGAGATGGGGGTTATAGAAATAAATAACTACAATATCTGCTACAGTTTAGAAAAAAACTCCGGAAAACCTGAAAATTCCTAAAAAATTCTAAGTCAAAAAGCTGTAATTCCGTTAAAAATCAATGTAGTGTAACAAAATTCGATCCTGATCTGTAACTCATTATCATAAAGCTACATACCAAATATCACATCAATATCTGCAAGGGTTTAGAAAAAAAACTCCGGAAAACCTGAATTTCCAGAAAATTTCTAAGTAAAATCACTGTATTTCCGTGAAAAATCAATGAAGTTTAACAAAATTCAAACTTGATCTGTAACTCATTATATTTAAGCCACATACCAAATATCACTTCGATATCTGTAAAGGTTTAGAAAAAACTGCGGAAAACCTGAATTTCCGGAAAATTTCCAAGTAAAATCACTGTATTTCCGTAAAAAATAATGAAATGTAACAAAATTCAAACTTGATCTGTAACTCATTATAATAAAGCCACATACCAAATATCACTTCAATATCTGTAAAGGTTTAGAAAAAAACCTCTGGAAAACCTGAATTTCAGGAAAATTTCTAAGTAAAATCACTGTATTTCCGTAAAAATTAATGAAACGTAACAAAATTCAACCTTGATCTGTAACTCATTATAATAAAGCCACATACCAAATATCACTTCAATATCTGTAAAGGTTTAGAAAAAAACTCTGGAAAACCTGAATTTCAGGAAAATTTCTAAGTAAAATCACTGTATTTCAGTGAAAAATCAATGAAGCGTAACGAAAATCAAACTTGATCTGTGACTCATTATAATAAAGCCACATACCACATATCACTTCAATATCTTGGAAGGTTTAGAAAAAAAACTCCGGAAAACTGAAAAATAACAAAGGGCAATAACTCCAAAAATACTGAAGACAGAGTTACAAACCTTGAGCACTGCACTTGCGGTCAATGTGATCTATCTATATATGAAGTTTGAGGTCAATAGCTTTTATACTTTGTAAGTTATGATCCGGACAAGCCGGCTAGACGGACAAACGGATGGAAAGACAACCGGACGGACATGGTGACTCCAGAATACCCCCCCCCCTCCAAAAACTTCGTTTGTGGGGGTATAATGAATGGCACTTGCAAAGAGTGTAAGCCATGATCGAAGAATTATCCCAGTCAGTCATTGCATCTAACATTAATGAACATTCATTATAGACATGATTTTTAACAAATGACTGAATCATCGAAATTTCATTATAGATTCATGTCCACTTTAATAAAAACTCATACAAAATATTAAAACAATGAAAGTCTGAGATGGTTTTGTCGTTAGATTTTTATGAGCAGTGCTTAAGTAAATAACCATTAACTCTGTTGCAAAGGCATGAAAAAAACACAAGTGTAGGAAAGGGAAAGGGTTAAGGAGTTATCTCATACATGGACCAGTCCTGTTTGCAATTACTGTTCTACTACAATTGTCTACAGCAAGCATCAAACGTTTATCTTAACCCTTAGCCTCATATAAACATGTTTTCACGCATTTGCAAACAGAGAAGACCCTGATCAGATGGCTCCTCTAGGAACCGTCTGATCAGGGTCTACTCTGTTTGCTAAAAGAATTTCAAGATCTGTGTATTTACTTTCTAAAATGGCTACTATGTTCCACCTTCCATATTTCTTTTTAACTATTTTGTCCATGAATATTCAGTAGATATTGAAATTCGTAATAAACATAGAACAGGGAAAGGATTAAGTATTCGATGAGTTACTTGCCGATATATATTTAATACAGATCTGATATAACAGATGAGTCATTTTTCATGCTTGGATTTGAGAAGAAGGTAAAGAGATGGAAGTAAAACTTTCAAAACATATATAATTGAATAATAAATGGTATCAACTATAAACACTGCAAAGGACATGCATCAACTAAATACATGTATATGTGTACTATCCATGGGATTTAATTAAATGGTTTTGATAAGGGCAGTTTTCAAAAATGCATTGCAAAAAACATTCACCAACAATGTGAAATAATGCCTGCAAAAAGACAAAAATGTGTGATTTAGTTTTGTTCATTTTCTGTAAATATACTAGAAGGTTCCTATGATTTTGATTAACCCATTCCCTCAAAGGCTATTTTTAGATCCAACCACTTTGAATAAATCTACCCAAAAGGAGCATTAACTAGAGAAAAGGAAAATTTTAGAATTTTGTAGTTTGAAACCATTGTGATGAATAGAGTATTTGCTCCTATAGGAGCAAATGCTCTATTGATCACAATGTTTTCAATAGGTGATTTTTACAGAGGCATATTTATGGAGGAAAGGGTTAAAGCCACAATAACTCATGCCAAGTTCTAATTGATCATTAGTGCATGAAGACTAATTAATCTATCAATACCCTAATTACCCCAAGTGTATGAACAAACTCAGGCAAACAGTGCCTTCCTATAAACATGCTTTCATACATTTTCAAACAGAGTATACCCAGATCAGATGGCTCCTATAGGAGCCGTCTGATCAGGGTCTGCTCTGTTTGCTCATGGAATTTGAAAGATCTGTTTCTTTACTTTCTAAAATGGCTACGATTTTCCACATTCTATATTTCATTATTACTATTTTGTCCATGAATATTCAGTTGGTATTGAAATTTGGAATAAACACAGAACAGGGAAAGGGTTAAAGTTATCAAAATGGTGCTAAATTGACTTATACAGTGTTTACAAACCACTGGAGATGGTATATTTATTATTTACCTCGGTAAGTATTTATCAAAGTCTTAACGCTTTCCTCTAAAGGCTATTTTTAGACCCAACCTCTTTGAATGAATCTACCCAAAAGGAGCATTTACTAGAGAAAAGTATAATTTTAGAATTTTAGAATTTTGTAGTTTGAAACCATTGTGATAAATAGAGCATTTGCTCCAATAGGAGCAAATGCTCTATTTATCACAACGGTTTCAAGGAGTGGTTATTACAGAGGCGTAGAAAGGTGTATTTATGGAGGAAAGGGTTAAATCTAGTGACAACATAAACAAAACTCAACCAAACATTATAACATTATGTGACTGATACAGCATGTTCACCCTTTACCTGATGAATATTTATTTAAGAAATGATGAAAGTATGAATATTAATTTAGCTGAGTTTTTATAATGAACAAGTTTTCTTTTTAAACCAGGACAGAAACTGGAATTAGATCTATATACAATTCCATAAGAAACAGATCAGATCCTGATCATACAGTTCCTACAGAAACCATTTGATGAGGGTCTACTCTGTTTGCAAATGCGTAGAAGGTGTCTCTATCAGGTAAACGGTTAAATGTTGTTTTGTACAAAATACAATGTTTGACATTCTAAAAGTGATGTTGAAATGGACATCATGCAAGAATGAGTAAGAAAACGAAAATCTACCAGTGAATGGCATGCCGCAATGCATCAACTATTACAGTAAAACTTGTCTTTTATCGAATATAGGAGTGTTGAAAAAGCAGGTGGTTGCTTAATGCAAGGCTAAAGGAGCTTTCTGCATTACTTTTGCACTACCTTTGACCTGCATTAAGCAACCACCTGCCTTACAGACCTATAATTAGACCTGTTTTTGTTAGTCACTTTAGACAGGTTCTACTGTAGTTTATTGTGCAGGTTATACAAACTCTAACCCATTTCATACTAAGACTTGATTGAAATTTGCCAACAGCTTAGATTCAGATGAGGTGTCAATTAAACCACGTCTCACCATGATCCAAGCTGTTTGACACTCGGTCAGTAGTTTCTCCAAAGCTAGAAAAAATTGGAGATAAGTTGAACACTGCAGCAGATCAGAGTTTCGACTGAGAAATGTTTGGCAGTATGACAGAATTCAAGAAGTTTCTAAAGGGTGGTCACAACATAGGGTTTGGTGGAGAAATTATGATTTTAGTATCTGAGTACGCACATTTATCTGTTGCTCTGCTCTTCTCCATAGATAAGCATTTCTATGCCTTTGCAAACAGAGCAGACCCAGACCAGGTGACTCTTGTACGGGTCATCTGACCAGAGTCTGCTCTGTTTGCATATCTAATAACTGATTTGATTCTACAATTTCTGCTATTGATAAAAACTCCTGTGTCCATGTGCCATCATAACGAACAATCTGATTTAATATTCGTGATGTCATTACTTCTGACATGAACATTCATTGAGTAACAGGTTATATTTTGCATTCAGTGCATGCCTTGCTCATGCCAATTGTACATGCTATGGTGATGGGTGTATCATTGTCAACCTGCTAAGAGCGGTTAATTCAGAAATGTTACACTTTGTCTCTGGATCCAGATCTAATACCAACTATTTTGTTTTGCATATGATCTGCATCCAAACCCCTTGCTAAGTTGAAAACTCTACAGTAGAACCTGTCTGAAGTGGCCATCACAAACAGGCCTAATTATGGGTCTGTAAATCAGGTGCTAGCTTAATGCAGGTCAAAAGAAATGAAGAAAGCTCCTATAGGAGCTTTCTGCTTTACCTTTGACCTGCATTAAGCAACCACCTGCTTTTCAAGACTCCTATGTTCAATAAACAAATGGCTGCTTAAGACAGGTTCTACTGTAAAAGCCTCTCTCAGTGCTGACAATTAATATAAACTGAAACAAAATGCAATCAAAGAATACAGAGAGTAGAAACAATACCTGACGAGACTAGCAACAAAGGATATTAAATCCTCACCTAGGCCAAACCCCTTTTTCTTAGGCTTCACCTTCACCCTCTGGAATGCTTTTTTATCAAAGTATTAAAAACACTTAGTTAATGAATAACCAATATTGTCATGTTAACCCTTTCCTTTACAGAAACAACTTTTCACGTCTTTGCAAACAGAGTAGACTCCGATCAGATGGCTCCTGTAGATCTGAGTCTCCTCTGTTGCTTATGGAATAAAATACATCTCATTTTACAGTTTCTATCAATACCAATACATTTTGTGTACATACTTATGCTATATAAAAATTCATCTCGTAAATATTCATGATGTCATTATTTCTTGCATGAATATTCAACAGGGAAAGCTTTAACTATTTGCTTGCTATGTAATTGTTGTCTGCAAGATTTGTTGTACACTTAGAATTCGTAAAGTGGATTTTCTTTCAAAAACTAGAGTGTCAAACAATTTGGATTGTAATAAAACATTATATTTCACCTGGATCTAAACTGTTAACATACAGTATATCTCTAATAAATGCTCATGAAGTTTTTAAACGGCGTTTCCTGCATGACAAGTTTGAAGTATGCATGTGAGTTGGCAACAAAATTATCACCAATGTTACTGTTGGGGAGAAACCAACCAACCAACAGACAGACACAGCAAGAACAATATGCCCCCCGACCACAGATCTGAGGGGGCATAAAAATAATGGACCATTCAACTAAGAGGATTATATAATTACCATAACCATTTTCTCCATGAATATTTGTCCGAATGTATCAATATTTATTAGTTTATTTTTTATAATGTCATATGAACAAGAAAAAAATTAGGCCATGGCAAAAAGCCCAAAACTGTTGAATCAGATCTATACAATTTCATAAGCAAACAGAAGAGACCCTGATCAGACAGCTCCTACAGGAGCTGTCTGATTTGAGTCTACTCTGTTTGCAAAGGTGTGGAAATGCATCTCTATGGAGTAAAGGGTTAATACATGTATAGAGGAGACAATGTGTGCCTGGCAACTCAGTTTTAGGCTTTCCTTCTAGCAGATACTTCCAAATTCGGGTGTGATTTCCAAATGTGACCTTCACCTTGAATTTTTTATTTCTGACACTCCATAACTGGGTTTGACTATTTATAAACTAGTTTGCATTATTCAAAGTACCAATATTTGCTTTGTTTGTATATGGAAATATTCAGTCTACAAAACATTGAAATTAAGATTCAAGAAGTTTTCTACATTTTTCTAGCAATTTGCATGTTTGAAGAAGAATATGATGACACATAAAGCAGCATGACAGATACTAGACTAGTATACTAATGTGCATAACCCCTTACTCCATGAATACTTATGAAGGAAATAATGACGTCATGGATATCCATTTGATTATTTCTTATAATGGCACATGAACGCATAGAAGTTGGCCATGGCCGAAACTGTAGAATCAGGTCTATATACATGTAATTCCATTAGCAAACTGAGCAGATCTTGATCAGACGGCTCTTACAGGAGCCGTCTGGGTCTACTCTGTTTGCCAAAGTGTTAAAAGGTATATCAATGGAGCAAAGGGTTACATACCAAACATAAAAGGTCTAGGCCTTACAGTTGAAGTAGATTATTAAAGATTTTCCTATGAAAAACTGATAAGCCCTTGGTAGGGGCTATTTTTGGTCAGGGGGTCATAATTTGAACAATCTTTGTAGAGGACCATAAGATCATGCTACATACCAAATATCAATGGTCTAGGCCTTACAGCTTCAGAGAAGAAGATTTTTAAAGATTTTCCTATGAAAAACTGATAAGCCCTTGGGCGGGGCCATTTTTTGCCCGGGGGTCATGATTTGAACCATCTTTGTAGAGGACCATAAGATTATGCTACATACCAAATACAGTGCTCCCTCCCTACAACGGCCCTCTCAATAACGATTCCCTCCTTACAACAACGCATATCACTGTTTCCGAAACAACAAGGCTCCAGAAACAACTTTTTTCCATCATATTTTCATATGCCTCCATCAAACCATATGCTGTCACCAATCTTTAGAATCGTCACTTTGTGACGATTCTAAAGAGTGGTCCCAACATAGGGTTTGATTGAGGCATAACGGTTTCATTTCTCGAAATACACCTTATCTGGGGATCTGCAAACAAGCTTATTATGTTTAATTTTCCCTCCCTATAACAACTCCCTCTGAACAACACAAACAATCTTCGTATCCCAAAGGGTGTCGTTGTTGAGAGGGAGCACTGTAGCAAAGGTCTAGGCCTTACAGTTTCAGAGAAGATTTTCAAAGATTTTCCTAAGAAAAACTGATAAGCCCTTGGGCAGGGCCATTTTTTGCCCGGGGGTCATAATTTGAACAATCTTTGTAGAGGACCATAAGATCATGCTACATTGTGGGAGTGGTGGTCCAGTGGTAGGACGTTAGACTTGGGATCGAAGGGTCCCCGGTTCGAATCCTGCCATCGGACTATCAGAATTTTTCTGAGCAAAAAATGCATCCCACGTTTGCTCCTCTCTACCCAGGTGTATAAATGGGTACCTGTGAGGGAAATAAGCCAATGTGCCATGGCTGCCTTAGGCGCCGAGTGTTAATGGCCGACTTACAACCCAGTGATCAGGGGGTAAATTGTGAAGTCGGGAGAATATGTACATTGTATATAGTTCCAGACTATAAACCTCACCTTTACCTTCACCTTTACATACCAAATATCAAAGGTCTAGGCCTTACAGTTTCAAAGAAGAAGATTTTTAAAGATTTTCCTATGAAAAACTGATAAGCTCTTGGGCGGGGCCATTTTTGGTCCGGGGGTCATAATGTGTAAACCCCTGATGCTTCTGACAAAATTTCATTAAAATCGGGTCAGCAGTTTCAGAGGAGATGTCATTTGAAAATGTGGACAGACGCCAGACGACAGACGCCGGACACATCGCGGTCACAATAGCTCATCCTGAGCCTTTGGCTCAGGTGAGCTAAAATGTACAATACATATACACATCTTTCAAGAAAGCATTAGGAATGACACACAGGCACCATCCATAACTGTTAATGCCTACCTTTTCTCTGCAACACCTCCTCAATGTCTCTGTCTTCTGCTAAGTATCTGCAAGAAAAGAATAATCTCAAATTAAATGTGACTTAACATCATTTTTTGGTTACGTTGTTCCTCAATTAAAATCAGTTATTGCTTTCCTACTACATTAACTTTCATTACCAATCCTGTGTTCTTAAAATTAACTTCAGCCCAAGTCTTTAAATGAATTAAGTAACACCAAATATTGTATACCGGGTACATATTCACATCACTAAACTATGTGTCTTACAGCCTCTTTTCCCATGTTATAAGTATATAATGTACTAAGCTAAATATCACTGATATCTGAATACAGCTAAATCCTTAGAAAATGCTGACTTTTCAAAAGATGGCAAAACAACAAAAATCAACGGACATGTTTGGCAAGCTGCGACTAACTCCAAAAGGATTTCTGAACAAAACTTAGAATATTAAATAGATATTCACAAACAAAAGCTGACACAGGTCATTCAAAAGTTGTTGACATGTTTGTGAAACACTATGCCTCCAATATGACCTTTATGTATGACCTTGACCTTAATAAGTAACCCCTAAAAATGTTCGCCTCCATAAGTTGCACATGCATGCCAACTTTGAAGTATGTTTGTGCAATCCCCCCCCCCCCTCCCCATAATGACTTTATTCATGGAGACTAGACAATCATGCAAACATGTAGACTATTTTCATGGAGATGAGGCCTTAAGGCAAGCATGACGATTTCATTCATAGTGATTAGACCTGCATACAAGCTTGTAAACTTTATTCATGGAGACTAGATATTCATACAATTATCATATAATCTGCCTTGTGGGAGTGCTGTAACAGAGTGCCATAAATCGCGGAAATGCAAGTGCATTTTTTTATGCAAATTTGCAATCGCTAGCCAATCATAGCCCTCATTAAAATGTTAGCCAATCGTACCACTCCTTGTGCGTCTTCCATTGTATTACTACGCTGTTTGTAAGCAATGGCCGAAACAGTAGTCAGCTATAGTCAGTTTCATTTTCTATGGCATTTTTAAGGCTTATGTGATAAAAAGAATCTTACATTAGTATTCATTACCAACTGTTTTCATGAAACTTGTTTACTACAATGAATATGACACTCGCTAAGCTAGTGTCATATTAATATAGTAAACTCATTTCATAAAAACAATTTGTAATGAACACTCATGTAAGATCCTCTATTTATATTGTCTTTATTCATGGTTCACTTATTGCAAATAACCATATTCTTAACTTTTATACCAGCATGAGGACTGCACTTTTAGGCATGAAAATTCAAGGCAGGCCTCAATGACTTTCATACACAACTCTAACAGTCAACATACCTGAGTCTGTCCTCGTCAATACTGTCCACAATGCTGTTTCTCTGGTAGACAACGTCCACCTTTTTCTCCATTAATTTCGCTGCCTCTTGTATGTCATCCTCTGTCCTCAGATGATCTAAATGAAAATAGGATCACCAAGGACTGTAGACAAGAGCTTACTGATCCACACAAATCAAAACTCAGAGAGGCAATTCTCTAATGAGTAATAACAAGAAAGGTTTTGATGAAGAAATATAGAAACAATTTCACCTGGATCTTCACCTTTTAGAAAATGGACAATGTACATCTTGGGTAGAAAACAGGTCAACTTCTAGCGTAATTTGTAATATAAAAATGTTTAATATTTGATTTCACTACTCTAATTACATTTTTGTACTCAAAGTATTTTGACAGACAAACTAGTGCAAACTAGTCAAGTAGTGCCGGCACAAATAAAACAAGATGATCCTATTTTGCTCACCTGTGAATTGCAGCAGTAGATATGAAGATATTAAGAGGTCCATATCAGATTTAAATGTTTCAACTAAAGATTATTTAGTTTGTTCAAAATGCATGATAGCCAAAATTAATTCTCATTTAAGATGTTGTTTAACCCTTTCTTTCATATAAACATGTTTTCACATATTTGCAAACAGAGTAGACCCAGATCAGACGGCTCCTAGAGCAGCCATCTGATCAGGGTCTGCTCTGTTTGCTAATGGAATTTGAAAGATGTTTCTAAAATGGCTACAATGTTCCACCTTCCATATTTCATTATTTTATAACTATTCTGTCCATGAATATTCAGTAGGTATGGATATTTGGAATAAACATAGAACAGGGAAAGGGTTAAAACAATTGTTGATGGCCAGCCGGCCAGATGCCAGACAATGGGCAATCAGAAAAAGCCCACTCCAGCATACTCAGATAAGCTAA
Organism: Azorinus chamasolen; assembly: GCA_963576725.1. Lineage (NCBI taxonomy): Eukaryota > Metazoa > Mollusca > Bivalvia > Cardiida > Solecurtidae > Azorinus > Azorinus chamasolen. The sequence continues at coordinate 36,492,663 of OY755236.1, read as the reverse complement.
AAAATCAGTAAAATACATTTTCTTTAATTTCTCTTTAAAAATGAGATGAGAGAGACAAACAGTTTGGTTCCTTCTGTGTCTCATCTTGATCCACATTGTTTCCAAAGGCAATCACAAATACAAGTACTGGTACACAGATAGTGTACAAAGAGTAAGCTACCAAATTGACATTTTGACCATTTCGTGTTGAAGTACTGTTTGACCAAACTTGAAGTGGAACAGGCTCCAATCATAATACTCTTACTTGTATTCTACAATTAAGGTACAGTAAAACCTCTCTATAATGGCCACTAATTTACATCAAGTATTTTATGATAGAGGCAGGTGGCTGCTTAAAGCTGCTTAAAGCAAGGTGAAAGTAAAACAGAATGCTCCTACAGTAGCATTCTGTTGTACTTTCGCCTTGCTTTAAGCAGCAACCTGCCCTAAATACCAACTAATTAACACAATTTAGTGGCCGTTATAGAGAGGTTCTACTGTAGTGTTTCAATTTAAATTCCTTCATTTCAAAGAAAGTTTACTTTAGATATTATTGGAAGAGGTCTTGCATTTTTAATTGCTCATTTTCATTTACTCCAATTAACCTAAGTATTTGGACACCCAATCTCCCCTCTCAATGGCTGGTAACGCTAAATAAGTCAATTTGGCATAGTGTTTATAACTTTAACCCTTTCCCTCACAAACACATTTTCACATGTTTGCAAATAGGAGCTGTCCAATCAGGGTCTACTCTGTTTGCTAATTGAATTTGATAGATCTGTTTCTTTAGTTTCTAAAATGACATCTTTCATTATAACTATTTTGTCCATGAATATTCAGTATCTATTGATAATCTGTAATAAATATAGGACAGGGTTAAAATGACACAGTAGCAAACAGTGCAGACACATATCAAATTGCTGTTGTAGGAGCAGTTTGATCTGGGTCTGCACTATTTGCCTACAATTGTCTGTTCCAATTCATAGGGCAATAATTTTTAGGCTATTTCAATCCAGATCACTTAATTATCCTCTAAACTGTCTTATATGTGACAACCTACCAGGCTTATCCACCAGATTTCTAAGCTGCTGCTCAATCTTGTCTTGCTCCAGTTCCAACTCTTGCAGACGAGATCTGAAAAATATTGTTGTATGCAATATGTTAAACATTAACCCATTCCCTCATATTGACGCCTTTTGACGCCTCTGCAAAAGTCACCTGTTGAAACCATTGTGAGAAATAGAGCATTTGCTCTTATAGGAGCAAAATTAATGCTCTATTTATCACAATGGTTTCAAACTACAGAATTCTAAGATTGTCCTTTTCTCTAGTTAATTCTCCTTTTCGGTAGATTTATTCAAAGTGGTTGGATCTAAAAATAGCCTATGAGGTAATGGGTTAACCTATTCCCTCATATAAACACTTTTTTACATGTTTACAAATAGGAGCCATCTGATCAGGGTCTGCTCTGTTTGCTTATGAAATTATATAGATCTAATTATAAAGTTTCTGTCATAATGGATGGTAAAACAATTCTGTCTTCAGATACCAATACAAAAACTTGGCTATTAAATTTTCCTTATTTCTGACATTAATACTAAGATGATAAAAGGTTACACATACATTGCTTTAGAATACATTTGATCCTTTCCTTCATATAAATGTATTTTCATGCATTTGCAAACAGAGCAGACCCAGATTAGACAAGTCCTAAAGGAGCCATCTGATCAGGGTTTGCGCTGTTTGCAAGTGGAATATGAAAGATCTGTTTCTTTAGTTTCTAAAATGGCTATAATGTTCAATCTTCCATTATTCATTATAATTATTTTGTCCATGAATATTCAGGTACTGAAATTTGGAATAAACATATTAAGAAACAGAGATTATCAATAAAATAGCTAAAACTTGAGACTCGAGTACTCACTTGTAGACGAGGTCACACTCTGTGCGGACAAGCTCATTTTTGTCATTGACCAGCTCAAACCAGCTTATCATTAGATCATCTTCTTCCTCATCAGGTGCTGTAGAGAGAGAGAGAGAGAGAAAAAAAACATTGAAAATAAGAAGAACCAAAAGTAATTTAAAATGATCTAAATTTGATACATCTTTGAAATGAAGACAGAAAGGTTATAAAGGTCTTTTTCACTACCAATACTACAGGTTAATGTACATGTACAGTAAAAACTCTCTATAGCGACCACTAAACTACATCAACTATTTAGTGTTAAAGGCAGGTGGCTGTTTAAAGCAAGGTGAAAGTAAAACAGAACGCTCCTATAGGAGTGTTCTGTTTTACTTTCACCTTGCTTTAAGCAACCACCTGTCCTTAATAACAACTAATTAACAAAATTTAGAGGTCATTATAGAGAGGTTTTACTGTATTATGTATGTTAGTGCACAGGAAATATTAAAGTATAATTTGATGGAAGACACATAACAGTATGAAGTATGAAATATGGCACATAATATTAATTCACCCTTTACCCGATGAGTATTCATGTTAGAAATAATGACATCATAAATATTCATTGGCTGAAATTTTATAACGGCATAGAAACACAGGATGTTGTACAAACTGTAGAATCAGCGCTTTATAATTCCAATAGCAAACAGAGCAGACCACAATCAGATGGCTCCTACAGGAGAAGTCTGATCTGGATCTACTCTATTTGCAAAGGAATCAACAAGTGTCTCTATCAGGTAAAGGGTTACACAGTTACATTACCTAACAAATGGTGAAACTTGAAAATGATTGTATGAGAAAGTTGAGAATGGAATGTGGAATGTTATCAATCACAATATCAAAATTATTCTGGAATTAAGTAACAGTTAAACTTAACATCATGTTATAAGTCGGGCAGTAGTTTGCCCTTTTCTCCATGGATATTCATATAAGAAATAATAACATCATGGATGTTAATTGGCCTAATATTCATGTTAAGAATTTCCACCCTGATAAAATCTGTAGAATCAGATCTATATAATTCTATAAGCAAACAGAACAGACCCTAATTAGACGTCTCCAACAGGAGTATGGGTCTGCTTTGTTGGCAAAGGTGTTTAAACGGCTTGTGTATGGAGTAAAGTGTCAACCTTTCCCATATAAATTAATTTTTACTCCTTTGCAAACAGAGTAGACCCAGATCAGACGGCTCCTTTAGGAGCCATCTGATCAGGGTCTGCTCTGTTTGCCTTTGACATGATACAGATCTGATTTTACAGTTTAGGTCAAAGCAAAACTTCCATTGAAAGGTTTACATTATAAAAATTCAGCTAATAAATATTCATGATGTTATTATTTGTTACATTTTTTTTACATATTTCTCTGTCACTGCCAAGCATTTATTATCTGCTTCATACTTTTTTCCTGAATGTTCTTTTCATTTTTGTGTCATAAACACAGCTTCAAAATGCTCGGATCTTGAGGAGATGCCAACTTATTTGGCATCTTATCTGGATCCAAGCTGTTTGCCTAAGTGATCACAGATTCACATTTAGGAGACAGAGAGTGAAGTAAATTTATATATCTATTCCCACACGAAGCCAACAACCTGTTTTAGTTATCTAAAAGAAAGAAAACAACAGCTAAGAACTGAAATATTTACTGTACAGAACAACTCCTCTAAACTGGATTTCTAGTAGAGAAAACAGTAACAAACCAAATTAAAGAAATGAATTCTAATTATGAAGAGGAACTCCAACATGAAAACCTTTCATTGGATTGAGAAGAAAAATAATAAACTTCTAGTTTGAGATGAAAAGAAAAAAAACCTTGAGATGAAAAAACCCTCCAAATTTATTTGTTTTTCACTTCGAAATGTATTGCTTTCACAAAGTTCTCGTAATAGTGAGGGTTTGTTTATAATACAACTTTGACAGGGTATAAGAATGGACACTGGTAAAAGGAAAGTTGCAGAAATGAATATGATTTTTTAACCCTTTATTCCATGAATATTCATGTGACAAATAATGGCATATGAACACAAGAAGTTTTGACCATAGCAGAAACTGTAGAAACAGATCTATAATATTTTAAAAGCAGACAATACCCTGATCAGACACCTCCTGCAGGAGCCATCTGGTCTGGGACTGCTCGGTTTGCAAAGGATTTTAAAGGCCTATCTATGGAATAAAGAGTTAAAAGCTGACATGGACAAAACATTGGTACATGTAATGGAATCTGTGTACAGTAGGGCTTGTAGAACTCAACACCCAGGTGACTATGAGAAGCCGTACACTTCAGCTGAGATTTAAACATAGGTCATTACAAAACAGGGACATAGGTTCAAAGAATACATTAAAAATGGCATGAATTAATAATTGTCTACCCTAATTACCCTATTAAAGTATTCAAACAGCCAGTTTTCTCTCTCTACTGGTTAAATTCAATTTGGCATCATTTTGATAAATGACTAAATTAGATTGACTATACATTGTATATATTGCAAATAGTGTAGACCCATAATTATAAGACATCACCTGCCTCATATGGGTTTGCACTATTTTGCCAAGATAATACAGTGGCTACATTTGATATACATGTAGAATGATCCATTTAATTAATATTCATTGATTAGGCCAACAGGATAATTAAAATAAAATGACTAGAACAAAAATAAAAACCTTTCAAATGTTTGAATAATGAATTTACAAAAGAAATGTGGTTGTTTCTCAACATATATTATTTTAAAAGCTGATACTTTAATTAACCTAAATATTTTGACACCATATCTTACTCTCTGTCGGTTTGCTAAGCTGAATCATTAAAATAAGTATTTTTTTTGACAGATTTAACCCATTCCCTCATATTGATGACCTTTGAAGCCTATGTAAAAGTCACTGTTTGAAATCACAGTGGCAAATAGAACATTAGCTCCATAGGAGCAAATGCTTTATTTATTACAATAGTTTCAAAACTACACAATTCTGAAATTTTCCAGTTTTCTGATAAATGCTCCTTTTCAGTAGATTTATTCAAAGAGGTCAGGTCTAAAAATATCCTATGAGGGAATGGGATAATACTGGCTTAGCAGCACATAGTGTAGACCCTGATCAAACTTTGATCTGGGTCTCCACTATTTGCCGAAATTTGTCAAAATACTTAGTGCAATTAGAGTAATAGAGGTTTGTGGGCCAGACTGAGGTTGATGATTGCTACTTGTAGGGGAAAAAGCTTTCCTTTGGACATGTCCCTTTGGGTGATGTTCCTCTAAGAGTTCTTACCCATTCTCAAAAAGTCTCTGCATGACGGTGAGTATTAAGAAAGGAGAAAGAGCATTCATGAAAAGAGAACCTTAAACTATGACCAGTTACTACAGGTCTTGAACATACAGTAAAACCTCTCTATAACGACAACTAAATTACATCAAGTATTTTGTGTTAAAGGCAGGTGGATGCTTAAAGCAAGGTGAAAGTAAAACAGAATGCTCCTATAGGAGTGTTCTGTTTTACTTTCACCTTGCTTTAAGCAACCACTTGCCCATAAGACCAACTAATTAACACAATTTAGTGGCCGTTATAGAGAGGTTTTACTGTATAACCATATACAACCTTTATCCCTTTACAGTAAAACATCTCTAAACTGGACGTTCAATTTAGTATAAATATTGGTCTTTGAGACAGGTGGCAGCTTAATGCAGGGTGAAAGTCATATAGAAAGCTCTTCTAGGAGTTTTCTACGTGACTTTCAACATGCATTAAGCAGCCACCTGCCTAACAGGACCCGATTTTCTCCTTAGAGACACCTGATCAGGGTCTATCTGGTTGGCTTATGGAATTATATAGATATGAATCTCCTGTTTCTGCCAAGGTCAAATTTCCAGTGTCATAATTATGCCATTATAAGAATTCAGCTAATATTAATATTCATGAAGACATCCAATTTGGCCCGGAGTGACTGTGTATATTGGCACTTAAAGGTATATTGCATTTGATCAAGATCTACACTGATTAAAATGGCAGTAGACAATTGATGTTTCTTCAACATTATAAACCCTAATCAGACTCTGACAATATGATCTGGAGTTACACTGTTACCAAATGTCAGACTGTCAATTTCAGGCCATCTTTTAGGACAGATGTATTAGGTTCTTGTTACTCATGACTTTTCCATTTTAGAGAATATTAAATCTTTACTCCATAAATATGCCTTTCCATGCCTTTGCAAACAGAGTAGACCCAGATCAGACAGCTCATGTAGGAGCCGTCTGACCAGGGTCTGCTCTGTTTGCTTATAATAATAATGACTGTATGTATATTAATTAGTTGAGCTTTTATAATGGCAATATGACTAAGAGATTACTTCACCATAGCAGAAAATGTAGAATCATAATCTATGTTATGTCACCAGCAAGTAAACACAGCAGGAGCCATCTGATCTGGGTCTACTCCGTTTGCAACAATGTGAAAAGATGATTCTATGAGACAAAATGTTAAGCATATGACAGCTGTAAGCCTAAGCAACATTAGACAGTATTGTTAAGGCTTCAAGTCATTGACATACATTTTTTTCCCTCCATAAACACGCCTTTCTACGCTTCTATTTATCACAATGGTTTCAAACTACAAAATTCTAACATTTTCTTTTTCTCTAGTAAATGCTCCTTTTGAGTAGAATCATTCAAAGAGACTGGGTCTAAAAATAGCCTATGGAGGAAAGGTTTAAACCTTTGCTAACAGAGCAGACCAAGATCAGATTGCTCCTGTAGCAGCTGTTTGAACAGGTTCTGCTCTTGTTGCTTACAGGATAATATAGATCTGACTTTTTCTGTCATGACCACATAACCATGTGTTCATGTGCCATTATAAAAATTCAGTTTATTATAATTCATGATGTCATTATTTCTTACATGAGTCTTCATCAGCCTCATGGTTAACCCTTTCCTCTATAGGCTATTTTTAGATCCAACCTCTTTGGATGCATCTACCGAAAAGGAGCATTAACCCTTCGCTTGCTATTCACGTCAATATACCAACCTGTAAATAGTGAAGACCCAGATGAGACAGCTCCTGTAGGAGCTGTCTCATCTGGGTCTGCACTATTTACAAGTTGATTGTGCAACCAATGCACTCCAGAGCAGTGATTGCACAGTGGTATACTTGTTCACAGTGAAGATATATGTAATTATACAACAGGGCATGGGTAAAGAAGGAGAAATGTATTTTAAAAATCAGCAAGAGAAGGGTTAACTAGAGATAAGGAATTTTTTAGAACTTTGTAATTTGAAACCAATGTGATAAATAGAGCATTTGCTCCTATAGGAGCAAGTGCTCTATTTATCACAATGGTTTCAACAGGTGACTTATACAGAGACGTAGACAGGCATATTGATGGAGGAAAGGGTTAAATTGATGCAGGTAGACTCACAGTTTGGTAGACAGCTGATGTTTGTTAGTAGACACTGATCTACAGTTTCTAACAGTTAGTAACACATTTATTGAACATTTCTTGTAGGTCTAATCACTATACTTCACTCTGTCCATGCTGCGCTCTATGCCAATACTGTAAACCTCTTCTAATGTGACAATCTAAAAGAGGACTGACTCTGGGTCTCAACCGTTTCCCTGTTCTATATTTATTCAAGATTTCCTCACCTCATGAATATTCATGGACAGAATCACTAAAGTTGAACACAGAAAAGTAAATTGCATAATAAGATCTATTAATTTCCATAAGCAAACAGAGCAGATCCAGATCTGATGGCTGCTATTGGAACCGTCTGATCTGGGTCTACTCTGTTTGCAGATGCGTGAAAAGGCGTTTATATGAAAGAAAGGGATAAAGGCAAGTGGCAGTTTAGGCCTTTTCCTCATAATAAACACCTTTTCATGCATTTGCAAACAAAGTAGATTCTATATGATCAGGGTCTGCTCTATGTGTTTATGATGTAATATAGATCTGATTATACAGTTTCTGACTGAGCAAAAATGTCCCGTGATCAACTGTTCATATTCCATGCTAAACCTTAATCTAATTTATTAATGAACTCAAAGGCTCAATTAATAACATTTTCCTAGACTCGTTTAGGAACGTTTGATCTTAAAAGACAACTCGTGACAGTCCTCTATTTCCTCCAAACAGACAAACTAAAGAAGGGTTTAACCCTTCGCTTGCTATTCACGTCAATATACCTACCTGTAAACAGTGAAGACCCAGATGAGACAGCTCCTGCAGGAGCTGTCTCATCAGGGTCTGCACTATTTACAAGTTGATTGTGCAACCAGTGCACTCTACAGCAGTGATTTCACAGCGAAATACTTGTACACAGTGAAGATACATCATGTATATGTAATTATACAACAGGGCATGGGTAAAGAAGGAGAAATGTATTTTAAAATTCAGCACGAGAAGGGTTAATATGTATGTTGTATCCATAGGTACATAGATCGCACGGCAATACAACATGGACAGGGTCTGTATTTGCAAACATAGTGAAATTTGTAGTAAAATCTCTCTACAACAACTAACTAAATCTGGTCTAATTCTGGGTTTCTCAGTCCTTTATTTACCCATTCCCTCATAGGCTATTTTTAGATCCAACCTCTTTGAATAAATCTACCGAAAAGGAGCATTAACTAGAGCATTAACCCATTCCTTCATATTGACGCCTTTAGATGCCTCTGTAAAAGTCAGTTTTTGAAACCATTGTGATAAATAGAGCATTTGCTCCTTTTTATCACAATGGTTTCAATACAACACACTTCTAAAAAAATTCCTTTTCCCTAGTAAATGCTCCTTTTCGGTAGATTAATTCAAAGAGGTTGGGTCTAAAAATAGCCTGTGGAGGAAAGGGTTAATATTCATGAAGTACAAGTATTTATTTCTTGCATGAGTATTCATGGAGTTAAGGACCCACCTGCTCCTGGTTGCTATAGAGAGAGTCTACTGTATCCTAACTGGTCTATGACTGCACATAAAGCACACACAATCAAATTTCTAACTAACATAGTTGTGAATGTATGGACAAGATCACAAACATTTTGATGAGTATAATTCAGCAAAGAATAGTTCTATTAGACCTATATGTCATCTGTAATAAATACAGAATGTTATTTTAATCACAGAAAAAACTTTCATCATTGATAAAACATTCAGGAAATGCTGCTATCTGAACTTTTAGTAACTTCGATACATTTTTATTACCAAATTTCAGCATTTATTCACATTAAACCAGCACACATAAAGCATGTATCTTAGCCAACACCTCTACACTTTTGAAACAGTGAAAAACTATGGAAGTATTTCTTCAACATAAATTTTATATAACCTCCATTCTGCCTCAATTCTGTAATATCAGTGATCATTCTCTTCCAAACAAAGGCCCATAACCATGAAATTCTTAGTACATCATTAAAAGTAGACTATTTCTTATGATGGTTGGGATATGTGTAAATGACATAGATTCTTGTATCAAGAGGACTAAACTCATTGTTTTAGTGGGACATGTGAGGACAAAGGGGAGGGTTATAAAGCCTACTCTACCTTCATACGCCTCGCCTGAAGTTAAGTTAAACAAAAAAAAATAAATAATAAGAAAGTGTTAACACATAAAAGTACACTTTAGTCCACAATACCATTGTAAGAAGGTCATTTTCAGTCCAGCCCGTCAATTGCATTTTCTCCTTTTTCCCTGAATATGTTCAAAAACAAACTAAACCACAAAGAACAGTGACATAACAGGGTTACTTGTAAGCTGCCAGTTGGACATTAATAATCCATTGAATACTGTAGTAAAATAAGATATGATTCATTTAATGTGGGCAAGATACATAACAATCAAAACCCTAGTTGGGCTTTTGAATCGACAAAACTAACCTAAACATCACTTTGACATGAAGTGAATATAGGAAGAAATTGTGATTTAAACAAACGAATAAATAATGAAATACATGACTGTCAAAGGTGAAATATGATTGTGAAGATTTGTGGCATTGTTCAATAACCATGGTGAAAACTATGTATGTTAGACAACTCTTTCTTATCAAACACTATTTAATATTAGATGGAACAATAAAGCTTCAGCACTATGAGTGATTGCTATTTAACCCTTTACTCCATAGACACGCCTTTCTATGCCTTTGCAAACAGGGTAGACCAAGATCAGACAGCTCCTCTGTAAAATTCATCTTTTGAAACCACTGCGATAAATAGAGCATTCGCTCCTATAGGGATTTTCTCTAGTAAATACTCCTTTTAGGTAGATTTATTCAAAGACTTTGGGTATAAAAATAGTCTATGAGGGAATGGGTTAAGTAGCCATCAAAAAGAGGTCTAGTTATAGGTCTGTAAGGCAGGTATAACTAGGTCTGTAAGGCAGGTGGTAGCTTTATGTAGGTCAAAGATAATGCAGAAAATTCCAATAGCTTTCTGCATTACTTTTGATCTGCATTGAGCATCCACTTGCTTTTTAAGGCTTCTATGTTCACTAAATGAATTGCTGGTTCTACTGTAATTAAAATTAAGCAAAGAGTGCTTAGCTAAGCTCTTTAACTGGCAATGGGTAATTTGTGACTACCTATTCAAACAAGATCCAGACGAGATGCTGAGTAGCTCTGAATCTCATCTGGGTCCATGCTTATAAAGCTTTTTAATTGAGTCTGGGTTCATTCTTAAGCTTTTGATTGGTCAGATTTGAGTTCTCAAGCCAAAGGCTCAAATCTGACCAATCAAAAACTTGAGAACAAACTCAGACTCAACTAAAAGTTTTATAAGCATGGACCCAGGAGCCAAACTGTCCGTTACTGAGATTATGATTTTTTAAATATTCCAAAATGAAAATTGAAGCAGATGACTAATTTTTAAGTCAAAAGAATTAATGTGCAATGTGAGCAAAACTAGTGGGATTTTGTGGTATATCTTATTTGACAACAGTTAGATCACCTAGTTATCTGCACTGCTATCAGTTTCTTGTGTATCTGATTGCAAAATTAAATGACAATGATAGTTTTGTGATATGAATGTGAATTTCTCAGATTTGCAATTAACATCATATGTCAATTTTTTTATTCTGTTTCATGGTTTTCAAATACAGTCAGTGGGTACAAAAACTGATAGTAGTCCTCGCCATTCATGACATGACAAACTATAATATAATCTGCTGAATAATTAAAACTGGCTCAGCTGATTAAAGGTTAATTACAAGAACATCAAACACAAGAAGGTCATTCAGACATGGCAAACAGTGCAGACCATCACCTTCAATGCTTCATCGTTTGCATTGGCAGAGTACATAATAATGCTGACATATGACAAGCAGAACTGATCTGTGTCTACACTGATTTGCAATGTTCTGGTTCCCTTTTCACACAATGCTGTTCCGACTATAATGATCAGTTCTAGGTGAGGAGCGAAAAAATACAAGGAACACAATTCTTTCAATATTTATTTCATAAAAATGTATGACTTATTAGTGTGGATGTATAAACATATAATTGCACTTAAAAATACCCATGCTTGAGGCATATAAAACTGAATGACTAAAAACGGTTTTGATACCATATATTAAAATTGATTTAACCCTATCCTCCATAAATACGCCTTTCTACGCCTCTGTAATAACCACTTCTTGAAACCATTGTGATAAATAGAGCATTTGCTCCTATAGGAGCAAATGCTCTATTTATCACAATGGTTTCAAACTACAAAATTCTAAAATTTTACTTTTCTCTAGTAAATGCTCTTTTTGGGTAGATTCGTTCAAAGGTTGGGTAAAAAAATAGCCTATGGAGGAAAGGGTTAACCTTTTCCTTCATATAAACACTTTTTCATGTCTTGCATACAGAGTAGACCCCGGTCAGAAAGCTCCTGAACGAACTGTCTGATTAGAGTCTGTTCTGCTTGCTTATGCCATGATATAAATCTGATTCTACAGTTTTGGTTAGAGGAAAAAAATCCTGTACAATTTTTACAAGATAATTAAGCTAATAAAATATTCATAATGTCATTATTTCGTACATGAATATAAAGAGGTAAAGGATTAATAAATGAAATATATAATACCGGTATAATCAGGATTTCTTATTCAGTTGGGACTAAAATATTACAGAACAAATTAAGCTGTATAAATTAGAAGCATTCAAAAAATGCTTGCAGGAATATACTAAATGCATTCCAATTCCAAGTACATATTTTGTTAACCAAGGATTTCTTCCTGATCTGTGACTAGAAAGTTATGGCACAAATAGAGTATATATAAACATAAATGTACATGTAAATTTAGACAAGCATAAATGTATATGCCACATCACCGTGTCAATACGCTTGAACATTTTACAAACAGTAAAGATATCAGATACATGTCAGGTACCAGGTCAAAGAAGCAGCAGCTGATTTAGATCTAGACTAGTTGTAAGGCTGGATAATAAACAATGCTGACGGATATCAAACAGTGTAGATCCTGATCAGATGTCATGTAATTGACTGATCAGCTGATTTGGGTCAACCATACTGCAAACACCAAAGCCATGTTTTCTAAAAGTCTTTTTTACATACAGTAAAACCTACCTATAAAATGAATAAACAAAACGGGTCTATAAGAGCAAAATTATGGTTGATTAATGCAGGACAAAAGGAATGCAGCAACCCCTTGTCTTTAATAATATATTAACCCTTTCCTCCATAAATATGCCTTTCTACGCCTCTGTAAAAATCACCTATTGAAACCATTGTGATAAAGAGAGCATTTACTCCTATAGGCGCAAATGCTCTATTTATCACAATGGTTTCATTCTACAAATTTTTAAAATTGTTCTTTTCTCTAGTTAATGCTCCTTTTCGATAGATTCATTCAATGAGGTCGGGTCTAATAAAACCCTAAAAATAGCTTATGAGGGAATGGGTTAAGGCTTATCTTGGGAAGTCACTGTAGACAGGATTCTAAAAATTTACAGTCTTGAAATCATTGTCTAAAGCCAGCAATAAAATGTGCAAATAATTATGTAATGCAAACTTATGTTACAGACAGCAAAAGTCTCCGTGATTTTAAATTCACACACAATATGGATTTCGGGTTTTCTCAGTTGCTTATATCCGTTACAGTCTAGCTGCATATTTCAAAATGAACTTTCAAAACATGAAATTAGATAAAAACTCAATATGCACAGTACTACATTGAGTATTTGAATATAAGTATACATGTATGTGTCTTTACCATTCAGAGATAACTATATACAGAACACATGTTCTATCAGCAGGTCAATTGATTAATGGCTTTTGCCAAAGACTTTGACAGGCCAAGTGTACATGTACATACTAATTTACTATCATTAATCTTCCTTATGTTTTATATAGATACTTATTAGGTTATATTTATATTTAACCCTTTACCTCATCAATATTCATGTAAGAACTAATGACATCATAAACATTTATTAACAGAATTTTAATAATGGCATATGAACACAGGAATATTTGGCACTGGTAGACACTGTAGAATCAGATCTATATAATTACATAAGCAAACAGAGCAGACCCTGATAAGATGGCTCCTAAAGGAGCCAACTGGTTTGGGTCTACTTGGTTTGCAAAGGTGTCAAAAGGCCTCTCTATTAAGTAAAGGAGTTAAGTATAAACACAGTCATATGGGCCAAACTTTAGCTGTCGTCTCTCTGGACATACAAAGATACATGTATAAGCAGAGCTACAGATAACAGTGCATACTCAAATATTAAAATTGTCATTTCTCCACCAAATCCTATGTTGTGACCACTCTTTAGAATCGTCTCTTCGAGGCGATTCTAAAGAGTGGTCACAACATAGGGTTTGGTGGAGAAATAAAGAAGTCATTCTTGAAAATGTTTTAATTCACGCATCTTATTTGGATCTCTGTATAAGACAATTCACTTGTTTTACTGGTCACTACTATACCAAGACAAGCTGCCTAATATCTTGCAGCCACCTACCATTTCTGATGGAGTCCTCTAGTGATCTGCCCTTCAGTTCCAGCTGGGTCAGCTTATCGTCAATCATCCGCAACTGTTTCTGTATCTGGTAGGTCGAAATGTGGTGCTTTGTAACAGGCTAAACAAATAAAGATAACAGAATCTGTTACAGAATCTAACAAGACCAAGTACTATTCCCGGAAAATCAAAAACCTCAAACAATCTTTTGTCATCACCTGGTAGATGCTTCAGTAAACAAGCATTGCAGTAGCCATTTGTCCAGACACAGACATACAGATGAGTAGACCGAAATACTACTGGTAACTAATCCCAAAATATCAAGTCCTATACACAATTAACCATTTAACTCATAGATCTATACAGCTTTTGACACTTTTGCATACAGTGAAGACTCAGATCAGATGGTTCCTGTAGGAACTGTCTGATCAGGGTCTTCTCTGTTCGCCTAGAGAATAATATAGATCTGATTATACACTCTCTGCCACAGTCAAAAATGTCTTTGTTAATAATGCTTTAAAATAGTTTGACTAATTAATATCTATGGCATCATTATTTCTTTCATGAATATTAAACAGGAAAAGAGTTACAGTAATCTAAATTAATTCAGAAGCTACCAGATTATTTTAGCTATAACTGTCACACTGAGAACTTTTTCTCTAATCATTAAAATTATTCTACCATTTTTGGTAGACCGACTTAATAACATCAAAATATTATCTCCTTCATATACTTGTTCAACAATAATTTTACAAACTTACAACAGGACTTGTCTTTGGAGGAGGAGGTCTGAATGGTGCCGATTTAGGACTAGATGGACTGACAGGAGGCGCTACAGGACGAGCGGGCTTCTTGGGCGTGGGCTTCAGTTCTAAATCCTCAAACACAAACTTTTGAGCTAGTCCTATCTTCTTTTTGTTAGAATCTTCTTGTGTTTTCTCGGTGGAGTGGTCAATCCCAAATGGAATTTTCTTTTTCATTGGTTCAACTGGCTTTAATTTTGTGGAGTCCTGTTCATGTGGTTTATCACTGATACTGTATTTATCTACGCTGTCTACAGTCTTGGGTCTCACTGATAAGTCTGATTTCTCTCTATACCCATTGGTAGTTTTGTTTCTGTTGTTATCCAACACTTCAGCAGATTTTCGTTGTGGTGGAGACAGGGGTCTAGAAAGTTCTGACGTATCATCCTGAGCACTGTTGGTATTTTTGTCGTGAATTTTCACCTTTTCTGGATCAACATAACCACCTTTCCTAGCTTCTTTCCTTTTGGCTGCTTCCTTTTGCCAGTCCAGCATTGCACCAGATGATTCACTATTTTTATCACTTAACAAATCAGCTGACTTAGGCCTAGCGTGTTTTCTCTCTTCCAACTTTCGTTTCCATTCTGGCATATCACTGTCAGCTTTCACTTGTTTATCAGTGTTATTAGTTATATTAGATTTTGTGACCACTACTTCTTTCTGTTTTGTTTTGTTGTCTGCATTTGTTGTTGTTTTAGTAGTTGTGGTAACAACAGTTTTTGTTGTGGATACTACTTTAGCCTTACCGTGAGATTCTTCTTTCTTATTGTCACTATCAGAGAAAAGACTTCTATTTTGAGACACAAAAGATGTCTTTGGTCTAGGTTTAACATCTTTTCCTTCACCTATATCCTTTTTTCTTAAATCTACTTTAAATTCTACTTTACTAGCATTAAAAGGTTTATCACTATCAGCTCCCTTGTTTTCACTTGCAGTTGTCCTATCTTTATCGTTAGCTGGTGGACCATCATGCTTATGTCTGACATTGGCTAAACTTTTAAGGAGACCACCTAAAACTTGTCGATTTTTCTGCTCTTCATGTGGATTGTGTCTCTTTGGCACTACTAGTACAGCTGATTGTGCAGCACTTGGCTCATGAATGACAGCCTTGGATGGCACCGGTACTTCACTAGTGTCCATTGGGCTGGCACTTCTGTTGTTATTGGATGTTGCTGTTGGATCCAACCTTGGTGGTTTTAAAGGAGCATTACCAGGCCTTGGTGGAATCTTAGTTTCAGTTTTCTGAGAGACTGGACTGGATTTGTTTGTGTCCTTTCTTGGAGATGAGACAGGGGATCTGTTAAAGTTCAAATTGGCAGGTAAATTAGCACTAGTTGAAGATGGCTGAGACACTGGCAGCCTGGGTGGAGTACTTTGAGGTAGAGGTGGTGGGGAAGATGGAGAATCGCCTTTATTAAATGCTGACTTGTGCTTCGTCAAGTTCAAGCTGAACTCTGATTTCTGATTTGGAGGCGTCTTTGGTCTGGAAAAATCTGTCTTTTTTTGCACTGGTGGCGATTTGTTTTTGACATCTACATTTTTTGATGTTGTACTACTTGAAACTGGGGTATTCGTTGTCTGATTTCTTGGAGATGGGGCAGGATGCACATGTCTCTCGGAAGTGTCCATCTTTTCAAAGGTTTTTCCTAAATTGTGCCTTGGCTTTGGCACTGGAAATTTTTTCACTGGTTCACTACTAGTCACTGTTTTTCCAGTACTCCTGTCTGAAGCTTTGTCATTACCCTTATCAATTGTTTTATTTGCAGCTTCATTTGTTTCTAGAGATTTTAGATTCCTTTCATTTAATTCTTTAAATTTGTTCACTAAGTTACCCGAAGTTGGTTTTGTTTCTGGATCTTTGGATGCTTTGCCACCAAACCTATCGGCCACATCAGTCTTTGTAAAAGCTGGTTCTTTGTCTTTTCTAATACCCTTACTGTTATCTACTACTTTCCATGATGGAGCCTCAGAAGAGCCTGTTACAGTCTTTGTGTTAATGTTTGATTTTTTATCATCCCTTGATGCTTTGTCACTGAGGTCAGGCTGTTTAGTTGTATCTAACTTTTTATCATCATTAATTTTTCTGAACTTTGAGCTCTGAGATTCATTTTTCTCCTCTATTGTGGTGTAAGGCTGTCTTTTCAAGACTTTGGAGGTTGGGGAGAGTTCACTACTTCTGAAGCACCGTCTGTGGTAGAGCTTGGCATTCTCTATCTGCCGTTCCATGAGGTAGACTTTCTCATGACATATTGAGCACTTGTCTCCCATTGACTCCTGCCTGTCTCTCTTAATCTGCAAACACAAAACAGAGCAATCATAACAGTCTTTATTGCAGACTAGGTTCATTAAAAGACTCATCATTTTTCCTTTTACTCTTTACCCCTTTCCCTGTTCTATGTTTATTACAGATTTCAATACCTACTGAATATTCATGGACAAAATAGTTACAATGAAATATGGAAGTTGGAACACTGAAGCCATTTTAGAAACTTAAGAAACAGATCTTATCAAATTCCATTCCCAAAGTCTAAATGACATGATCCTTAACCCTTTGCTCCATGAATATGCTTTTCTACGCCTTTGCAAACAGAGTAGACCCAGATCAGATGACTCCTATAGGATCAGGGTCTGCTCTGTTTGCTTATGAAATAATATTGATATGGTTTTACAGTTTCTGCCATGGCCAACAATTCCTGTGCTCACATGTCAATATAAAAATTAAACTAATTAATATTCATGATGTCATTATTTCTTATATAAATATTCATGGAGTAAAGGGTTAAAACGCTGTGCTGAAAAATATTATTATGTCTGCTAAACTTCTGACATGCAGCAATTTTTACTTACCTCTGATTCATACAAGGTGTTAAGAAATTGTTGACAAAAGTGCCAAACAGTTTGGATCCTAATGAAATGCCAAATCTCATCTGGATCCAAGGTGATTGCAAATGACAGTCTTAGCATAATAAGTTGAAGAAACATCAATTCGAGGGCTTGGTGCAAAACTATTGTAACTCCTTCACAAAGTGAAGGAGTTACAATAGTTTTGAACCAACCCCTCGAATTATCAGTGAGTAAAACATAACGCTGATATGAAATCAATCACTTGGTATGGGTCTACTCTGTTTGCAAATGCATGAAAAGGCATGAGGACAAGAGTTAAGCCGTACCTCTGTGTTGGCCCCCTTGTTTTGTGCTGGGGTGAGGGACTTGTTCTCGACCTGGCTCCCTGCAGGCTTGTTATCCTTCCGCTTACCAGGGGATACAAACTTGTTCACACCAGGCCCTCCCACTGAAATACAGTCAATAATTTACTTCCAATGAAACACAGTAAATAATTGAAGCCCTAACTGCCATCCAGTAAATAATACACCCACTGTAAATAGTTAACACTCATTGAAATATAGTTTATCATATAACCTGCAGTGTGGGGGTACCGAAACAGCGTGTCCCAAAGTGTGAAAATGCACTACAGTCTAATCACGATACTACGAATCACGTTTGAACGAAATACCGGTTTGCTACGAATAACACCCCAGGTCCCGGCCGATTTTGTTCTTGTTTCAATTGCAAAAAGATGCAAAAGTACGAAAATGCGAAACTACGAAAAACACGTTATTGTGAGAGGTTTTCGTAGTCCCTTAAACACAAAAACAGTGGCAAAAAGATGCATTTTTACGAATCTCACCTGTGCGATGTTTTCACACTTCTGAGAGACATTCATCGCTCCAGTCAGCATAATTATCCATTGTTGACACATCTGGCCTGCCCGATACGCTTTAATGATCAGCACCCGTGTTTGTTTGTGACAGGATTAGACTAACTACATATCAAATGTCGCAAATGATTAAAGCTTGTATCGTGCAATTATGCACAATTACGTTTTCACACACATCGTGTTATAAATGATTACCATACAGGCATACCGACGTGTTTGTTTGTAGTCAATGTCTCAAAGCATATAAAACTTATATGCCAAACTTATAAAACCAGCTACACTGGTCATCAAACCTGTGTCTACACTGCTTCTATACGCATATAAACGATGTCACAGTTTTCTATGCATTTTGTTTTTATTCCTGAATAAAAATATGAATGTATTGATTCGTTTCTTGTTTTATACATAACCCTTATGCATTGCTAGAAAGTTCGAGTTCATGTCTCTAGTTAAAGGGAGCATTTAAATACTAAAATCCTTATGCTGTCACCAAATTCTAGGTTGTCACTTCATGTTCGAAAGAATAGTCACAGAATATGGTTTGATGAAAAAGAACGAACAGAACCTTTGGAAATGACTCGTTTACTACCTCCTATCTAGAGTTTGATGAGCTGGCATTGCGCGGTTCGTGTTTTTTACATAACCCGTTTTGCACTGGCATATGACATTACACATTATGATTTGACCACCTTTTGCATGAGGCGTGTGATACAAAATCAATAATGTACACTGTAGTAAGCGGGAATGTGAGTAGATTGTCAAACAAGGCATAAAATATATTAAATATAACACAAACATGTACAGGAATATCTTTATTATGCAACAGTAAATTGCGACAATATTATTACATATAATGACCAATACAATAGCGATGTATGGTATGTGTATGCATTCACTACGAAACCGAGAAAAGGTTTGTGGGAATAAGTTCGTATCCTAAAGATGCATTAATACGAAAATGCGAAACTACGAAAAATCGGCCAGACCCGGTCCCGATTCGTAGTATCGCGATTAGACTGTAGTTCATTTTTTGGTCAAATTAGCAGCTTGAATCCTGCCGATAATGAATCTTAAAGACTCAATGCATTATGTATTTAATCATTAGCCAATAGTAGCACTGCGTGACCAATTCACTCCATGTGCTTCATCTGTTGTATTGCTACACTGTTTGTAAACAATGGCTGAAACAGTCGTCAGCTATAGCTTGTTTCACTTTCTATGGCACTTTTTAAGGGTTATGTGATAAAAATAATCTTACATTTGTGTTCATTAAAAATTGTTTTTTGAAACTCTTTTACTATAATGAATATGACACTCGCTAAAGCTTGTGTCATTTTATAATAGTTAACTAGTTTCATAAAAACAATTTGCAATGAACACTCATGCAAGATCCTTTATAAATAATATACTCCCACTAAAAAAGGTAAATAATTGAAACCCTAACTGCCATACAGTAAATAATTAACCCTCGCTGTAACACAGTAAATAATATAACCCCAACGGAATATCAGCAGATGGATTATCCCCCCCCCCCCCCCCCCCCCTCCATCACCCATCCCTACCCGGCGCCCTTAGCAAATTTATGATGAATCTCACACCTAAAATGAATTTAAAATTGTTTAAATGCAATTTAGGCCAGGGTCCATGCTTATAAAGCTTTTTAGTTGAGTCTGAGTTCGTTCTCAAGCTTTTGATTGGTCAGATTTTAGTTCTCAAGCTTTTGGTTGGTCAGATTTGAGCCATCTGACCAATCAAAAACTTGAGAACAAACTCAGACTCAACTAAAAGTTTTATAAGCTTCAGCGGTCTGAGGTTACTTACATTGAGGTTTGTTGTGGAAGTAGTTGTAGTACTGGGAAACATAGGTCACCACGCTGAGCCTGTCTGGCACACGTATGGCCACCATGTCTGCGGCCTCAAGAAATGCTGGGATTTGTAATTGCTTCTCTGCTACCTCAAAGGCCTAGAATATTAATTACATAATACTTCATATGAAGTCAAACACATTGAAGTACTTATGTAAAACAATATTAATCCATTCCTTTATTTTATTCAACTATTTACTCCATGACAGAAATAATTACCTTGCTAAAATCAAGTAGATTTAAAATGTAATTTTAGCCTGGTATAAAAAATCATTTTCATAATACACATGGAGACAGGAATATTTAGCGATGGCAGAAATTGTAGAATCATACCTATATTATTTCATAAGCAAACAGAGCAGACTCTGATCAGACAACCCCAACAGGAGTCATCTGATATGTGTCAACTCTGTTTGCAAAGGCATATAGAGATGTCTTTATGAAGTAAAGGGTTAACCCTTTCCCTCATTTTCTCTTTTCATGCATTTGCAAACAGGGTAGACACAGATCAGACGGCTCCTAAAGGAGCCGTCTGATCAGGGTCTGCTCTGTTTGCTGATGGAACTTTATAGATATGTTTCTTTACTTTCTAAAATCGCTACAATTTTCCACCTTCTGTATCTCATTATTACTATTTTGTCCATGAATATTCAGTAGGTATTGAAATTGGAATAAACATAGAACAGGGAAAGGGTTAAGTAATGTTTAACATTGTTGTTGTTTATTCAATTCTATTCAGAGACAATAATATTGACTTTTGGGTCAGTTATTACAAGAGAGACAACCCCAGAACTTATAACAACACTGAAGTTCAAATCAGCAGAGTTATTCATCTTGATATCTGTGACAATGATGCTTTCCCTTGATAAAGCACATTAAAGATAATGCTAAATTTAGCTGTACAACAATTTTATCCTTTATCCTTAACCCTTTATCTCATAAAAATCTTTTTTATACCTTTGCAAACAGAGTAGATCCAGATCAGACAGCTTATCATGGTCTACTCTGTTAGTTTAAGGGATAACATAGATTTGATTTGTTAGTTTCTACAGTGGTCCAAAATTCTTTGGTTAATTATAACTTAATATGTAATTTTAACAAGATGTGTCTGTGAAACACTATGTCCCTGATATGACCTTTGACCTTGATGTATCACCTTGACCTTAATAAGTCAGCCCTAAAAATGTCCACCTCCATAAGTTGCACATGCATGCCGAGTTTGAAATATGAATGTGCAATGGCAACAAAATTAGCGCAAACATTAAAGTCAGCTAATTAATATTCATGATGTCAATACTTCTTACAAAACATTCATGAAGTAAAGGATTAAGTTTGAGAAGTATACTTTTTTCCGTTTCAAATACAGAGATTCAAATTTTGTATCCTGGTGAGACTGCCAAGTTATTGGCATCTCAAATGGATCAAAACTGTTTGTACATTTTGTAACAGTTTAACACAATGTCAAGTTTACCCTTTACCTCATACAAATGCATTTTCACCCCTTTGTAAACAGAGCAGACCAAGATCAAATAGCTCTGCTTAGTTTGCTTATGAAATGATATAGATCTGATCCAACAGTTTTTGTCTCAGCCAAAAATAACCTTGAAAAATTTACCTTACAAAAATGAAGTTATTGAATATTCATGAAGTGATTGTTTCATGCATAAATGATTTTCATTAGGCAAAGTGTTTACACATTGTGTCAAACAAGTTAACCCTCAGCTCTTACCAGATTGTTGTTGTCAAACACATTCTCTTTGGAGAGGGAATCATAGTCACTGAAAAAGAAGAAACAAACAATTAGCTTAATGACACCATGGATACAAATTGATTTGAACACAGAATACTTTAGTATCGGAAGAAACTGTAAAATCACGATCTATATAATTCAACATGCAAACAGAGCAGACCCTAATCAAATGGCTCCCTGTCTGATCTGGGTCTCCTCTATTTGCAAAAGTGTGAACAAGCTTTTTGTAGAAGTATAGCGTTAATCCTTTACTTGATAAAGATGCATAACCCTTTCCCTGTTCTATGTTTATTTCAAATTTCAATACCCACTGAATATTCATGAACAAAATAGTTACAATGAAACCTTGAAGGTGGGACATTGTATCCATTTTAGAAAGCAAAGAAACAGAACTATTCAAATTTTACTAGCAAACAGAGCAGACGGCTCCTACAGGAGCCGTCTGATCTGGGTCTACTCTGTTTGCAAATGCGTGAAAACACGTTTATATGAGGGAAAGGGATAATTACGTGTTTGCAAACACCGTATTCATATGATATGCCATTATAAAATTTCAAATAATAAATATTCATAGAATGATTATTTGTTACAGATGAATATTCAAGAAGTAAAGATTTAACCCTTTCCTTCATATAAACGTGTTTTTCACATTTTCAAACAGAATAGATCAGATCAGATGGCTCCTGTAGGAGGCGTCTGATCTGTTTGCTAGCCTAATTTGAAGGATCTGTTTCTTTACTTTCTAAAATGGCCACCTTCTATATTTCATTATAACTATATTGTACTTTGTCCATGAATGCTCGGTAGGTACTAAAATTTGGAATAAACATGGAACAGGGAAAGGCTTAACCTAACAAAGACACCTTTTGACATCTTTGCAAACAGAACTGACCAAGATCAGACAGCTTCTGTAGAAGCTTCTGATCAGTGTCTGTCCTGTTTGCATGAAATAACAAATGTGTCACATACTAGGAAACATGTTCGAGTCAGAAGAAAATAAATAGAGTCATTCAAAATCATAAACCTTGTCTTGTAAATATTTGCATATGTTTTGTACACAGACTGAAATCAATTTCTTTGAGATTCACAGCGTAAAGGAACATAAAGCAAAAGTGTGACAAAGTGAGACAGACAGACAGATGGCCAGTCAGGCAGACTGATCGACTGAGAAATGATTGCTAAGTCAGTAAACTGCTAAAGCATGTGACACAAAAAGCTATTTTCTAGTTTAACCCTTTACTCCATGAATATTCATGCGAGAAATAATGACATCATGATTATTAATTAGATTAACTGTTATAATAGCACATGGATATAAGAACTTTTGGCCATGGCAGAAACTGTAGAATCAGATCTATATTATATCACAAACAGAACAGATCCTGACCAGACGGCCCTTACAGGAGCAGTCTGATCTGGGTCTACTCTGTTTGCAAAGATGTAGAAAAAACATATTTATGGAGAAAAGGGTTAAGTCATAGCTACTCATTATATGAATATACTTCCCATTGGTATTGTGAATTTAAATCAATTTATTAAACATACTGGTACTCAAGAATGGAGAAGTTTCATGCACAATAAATTTTGATGGTATATCCTTGTATCACTTTATTGACACAATAAATGACTAACTGAATTTTCATTGGTAATAAAGTTTGAAGGTGTTTTACAGTTGATGAAATTCTTTATGTAAACAGAGCCTATTGAACTGTCTAGGAGTACATTGTACATCATCACATGTCTTAACGACCATAAGATATCTTTTGGGTCGTCCAGCATCCAATAACAACTTACAGGTACAATGTACATGTCTACATTTTGTATATTGCAATTATCTCTTAACCCATTCCCTCATGGGCTATTATTAGATCCAATCTCTTTGAATAAATTTACCAAAAAGGAGCATTAACTAGAGAAAAGGAATTTTTCTTAGAATTTTGAAGTTTGAAACCATTGTGATAAATAGAGCATTTGCTCCTATAGGAGCAAATGCTCTATTTATCACAATGGTTTCAAGAAGTGACTATTACAGAGGTGTAGAAAGGCGTACTTATGGAGGAAAGGGTTAAAGCAAACATAATTTTATCCCTTAGCCTGCAGCAAAAGTAATGCCTCAGGGTCCATGCTTATAAAACTTTTAGTTGAGTCTGAGTTCGTTCTAAAGTTTTTGATTGGTCAGATTTGAACCTCTGGCTCAAATCTGACCAATCAAAAGCTTGAGAACTCAAATCTGACCAATCAAAAGCTTGAGAACGAAACTCAGACTCAACTAAAAGCTTTATAAGCATGGACCCTGATTTCATTTACTTTTGAGAAACTATTGATTGAATGTCAAACAGCTTGGATTCTGATGAGATCTTACATTAGTGCCGTCTCATCTGGATTCAAAATGTATAGGAGCCGCCTGATCTTAGTCTGCTCTGTTTGCTCATGCTATAATATAGATAGGATTTTTCAGTTTGTTAGCATAATAACAGCAAGTCATAAAATTCTTATCAGAAATAAGTCAGTTTGGTTTTACATTTATTCAAGAAGCTTGTCAGGGTATTTGTATTGTGACAGTGATACAGACATTCCAATCTAGCCACTAGGTCAAATGAAAATTTTAATCAAACATATTACAGGAATGACCATTTGGACAGGGATGATGGTTTGGGTTGGGATTACTGTTGGACAAGGGATGACCATTTGGGCAGGGATGACCACTTCATCTGCAAAACGATAATAAGGACAACCAGCACTTTAGATCCTTATCCCTTTCCCTGTTAAATATTCATCTAAGCAATGCCATCATGAACATTTATTAGCAGTATAAATTTATATAATGTAAAAATTCCAAGGAAAATTTTTGCTTCGACAAAAACTGAAGTTCAGATCTTTATCATGTCAAAAGAAAACAGAGCAGACCCTGATCAGATGGATCCTATAGGAGTCATCTTATCTGGGTCTACTTTGCTGCAAATGTGTGAAAATGTGTTTATATGAATGCAAGAGTTAAATAAGAACAGTGGCCATATATTTGGTGTCTCATTCTTTGTCATTCCAATGAATTTTCAAAGTGGAATGGCCCATTCATGTTTAACTACAGAGTCCACTCAGTAAGAAAGGCAAAAACTTGCTTGAGAATATTCAATGACACTGTGTTGACCCAGATCAGAGGGCTCTTCTAGGAGCTCTGTGATCTGGGTCTATACTGTTTGTAAATGGCAGTACATGAGTACGTGTTTGTCTCACATTCAAAGGGTTATGAACAAAAAGAAAATTCAAGTAGACTGTGAGACAAATGTTTATACAGAACAAAATCCTAAGTGCAAGAGAATAATTTTCTCACTATTCAACACAACAGATAACTTGGAAAATCAGTCTTGTCTGAACACAATTTGTCGATAGTTGTTTAACAATGGATAAACAATTTAACCATAATTCCACAGAGATATATGTCTAATTTGTGTACTTTACCCTTAAAGATGGAATATTATGAATTATGTATGTGAAGCGACTTTTAACCCATTCCCTCGTACGCTATATTTAGACCCAACCTCTTTGAATAAATTTACTGAAAAGGAGCATCCGCTAGTAAAAAAGGACAATTTTAGAATACCATTGTGATAAATAGAGTATTAAATTTGTTTCTATGGAGCAAAATTAATGCTCTGTTTATCTCAATGGTTTCAACAAGTGACTTTTGCAGAGGCATCACAAGGGGTCAATATGAGGGAATGGGTTATCATACAGATCAAGAGGGGAGCATACAAATATTGCATGTCTTGTTTAGTGCAAAAATTATTTTGTGATCCAAAACTCATTGACTCAAATTCCAAATTTTCAAATTCCAATATTTAAGATTTTAGAGTACAGAGGATTTCACCTTTAATACGCTATGCTATTTTATCTTCTACAATGTTTTCTGTTTTAAATCAACTTTTTCATTTCTTTTCAAACATTATCAGTCTTTAACAGGTTTGTTCCTAATGAGAAACTGAATAATTTAATGACTTGTAAGGATCCAAGCTTTTTGCAATAATTGTTCTAAATGCTCTTATAGCATATTTAAAGTTAATTTATTGCTTCTCTGTTGACTGGAATGATAAGTGGGTACTTATAAACAAAGGTCAGGACAATACAAGAATGATCCGACCATAAAGAAGTGGCCTTTGTTGACAAACCAATCGATCGGTGTATACATTATGGGAGGCAATGTGGGCAATAATAACAATAAAGATGAATCACAGTCATTGGTTCCTGATTGCCAATGAACTTTAACCCTCAAGACACTGAGTGTCACAAGACAAGACAGTAATAATCACAAGTATTGAAAAACATGTACAGGTACATGTAAAGCATTTTGAAATATATAAAATCTTAACCCCTTGAAAGTGAGAAATGGGTGTACTGACATACCGTGTATGCTAACAGTACATATCCATTTTCAAGAATAGCTCCTTTATTTCTTCACCAAACCCTATACTTTGACCACTCTTTAAAAGTGTCTCGAAGAGCCGATTCTAAAGAGTGGTCACAGTATAGGGTTTGGTGGAGAAATGATGATTTTAGTATTTGTGGGAGCTCCATAATATCTGTAGCTCTGTCCAGATCAGGGGGCTCCTGCATTGTTTGTCATTCAAATCCCTCTCTCATATCAAATGGACTCAATCATTAACCCGTTATTCTATGAATATTCATGTAAGAAATTATGACGTCATGAATATTGATTAGATTATTTTATATAATGGCACATGAACACAGAAATTTTGGCCATGGGAGAAATTGTAGAATCATATCTATATCATTTCATGAGCAACTTCTGGAGCCTTCTGTTCTGGGTCTACTCTGTTTGCAAAGGTGTAGAAAGGTGTATATATATGGAGTAAAGGGTTAATCAATGATGTACCATTCCACTTTGATATTCAGCATTCAATGGATAAATCTATAAGTAATTTCAACTGCAAACTGCTAAGATCCACGGTACATGTAGATCTGCTGTTTTACTCCAAATACATACAGAAAACTACCGAGTACCACTAGCAGATGACAGTGCTTAAAAAACCTAGTACCCAAATTACGCTAAATATTAGGACACATAAACTTGGGCAAATAGAGCAGACCCAGATCACACTGTTCCTGGTGTACACCATCTGCTATCAATACAGTCAGTACAGTCATGTGGTATGTTACATGCATTTAGACTACAGACCAACATCATGAAAATGGGTTAAGCTGAGACTACATTATTATCAGCTTGAGAGTGTCAACAGCCCCTTAAGAGCTTGTTGATATTTATTTGTTAGTTTCTATGCCCATCTGCCTATCAATCACGTGCAACATTATCAGCCTTGAGTAGGACAGAAATAGCAGTAGAGAGTCCTTCATGTTCAACATTATCAGCCTTGAGTAGGACAGAAATAGCTGTAGAGAGTCCTTCATGTACAACATTATCAGCCTTGAGTAGGACAGAAATAGCTGTAGAGAGTCCTTCATGTACAACATTATCAGCCTTGAGTAGGACAGAAATAGCTGTAGAGAGTCCTTCATGTACAACATTATCAGCCTTGAGTAGGACAGAAATAGCTGTAGAGTGTCCTTCATGTTCTTAACCCTTTACTCCATGAATTATCACAAAAGAAATGATAACATCATGAACAAATTACCACAGGTTAATTTTTAAAATGGCATATTGTAACCCTTTCCATCATACAAACATGTTTTCATGCATTGCAAACAGAGCAGACCCAGATCAGAGGAGCAGTCTGATCAGATTCTGTACTGTTTGCTAATAGAATTTGATAGATTTGTTTCTTTGCTTTCTAAAATGTCTACAATGTTCCACCTTCCATATTTCTTATATACTACATGTATATAACACACCCCTACATGTAGTTCCCATACTCCCCAAAATATGTTTGTACATGTACATAAAATAAAGTATTAAAATTCTGTTGGAGGAAGGGAAGGACAATTCGTATCAGATTTACAACCTGTTCTTTTTCACACTGTACGGGTCAACCACCTCTATGGTATGTTGGTCATTTGTTAGGCAACTTCACTGAAAGGTGGATGATCCATAACTTGTTGCAGTTTACCAAATGAATATTAACCCTTTCCTCCATAAATACACCTTTCTACACCTCTGTAAAAGTCACCTGTTGAAACCATTGTGATAAATAGAGCATTTGCTCCTATAGGAGCAAATGTTCTGTTTATCACAATGGTTTCAAACTACAGAATTCTAAAATTTTCCTTTTCTCTAGTTAATGCTCCTTTTCGGTAGATTTATTAAAAATAGCCAATGAGGTAATGGGTTAATAGGTATGAAAAGACTTTGGAATGGAAAACAGTGAAGACTGATTAGAGGGCCATTGATGGATATGATATGCTCTTAATCTGCCAAATATGAAAGCAGATTCCTGACATGAACAGATAAAGCATACGAGGGGTGTTCCAAAAATAATGTCACTTGCATCGGTGCTCATATAGCGGAAGTGCTTTTGTTCATTTTAATTTGCTCTGCCCTTCAAAATACTCTACGCCAGCCAGAATACACCTTTTTAGCCGGTCAATCCATTTTTGGAAGCATTTTTCATACTCTTCAATGGGGACACCCATCAGACACTGATAAACAGCAGATCCAAGGGCATTTCTCGAATTGTATCTCCTTCCAGATAAATGGTATTTAAGTTTTGGAAAGAGAAAATAGTCGCAGGGGGCCAAGTCTGGCGAATACGGAGGGTGCGGAAGGACGGTAACCTTCTCTGACTCCAAAAAGTCAGTCACAATACGTGCCTTGTGAGTGGGTGCATTATCATGCAAAAGTCGGACATACTTAAGTCCTGTTTTGGGGCGGCTACTTTTGTAGTAGTTCTTCAATTTTCTCAGAACAACGTTTTTATAGAACTTGCCTGTGACCGTTCTGCCTTTTGGCACCGGGATTTGAATAGCTGGACCCTTATTAGTGAAAAAAATAGCATACAAAACCTTCTTTACCGTTCGTATTCGTTTGGCAATACTTGGGCGTCTGGCATTTTTAGTGGCCCATATTCGGTTGGAAACCTTCCGCTTTGGTTCAAAATAATACACCCAGGTCTCATCACCAGTGACTATATTATCAAAAGCCTTTTTACTATATTTTGGGTACATTTTGAGAAGTTTTTTTGCCATTGTTACACGCGTCTTCTTTTGCTCATCCGTTAACAAATGGGGTATCCATCTTGCATTTATCTTTCTAACTTTTAGGTGTTTCTTCAAAATTGCATGAACTCTTGCTAACGACAAGTTTGTCATTCGAGCCAATTGTCTTACGGTGAATCGAGCATCAGTTTTGAGGATATTTCGGATTTTTTCTATGTTACCTTTGGTCGTAGTTGTTGCAGGACGACCTGGGCGAGCAGCATCTTTCAGTTGCTGCTGCCCAGCACTAAATTTAGCTACCCACCTACAAACAGTCCTGTGGGACATTTGGCCCTCCCCATAAATGTCACACACCTCGCGGTGAATATCTACAGCCTTTATGCCGAGTAATGACCTACCTTTTATATAGGCCCTAATTTCAAGAACATTTTCAGCTCGTTTTCCTGTCATTTTGTGTATAGTCTAACGAATAGGCTATGAAACGATGTACACTGTACCGAGGCAAGTGAACGTGTGGACGAGATATTTACCTGTGTCACGATCCAGTGATCACTCAATCGACACGAGGTGGTTTTGTGCATGAATTGCACGATTTCCGAGAAATAAAGCACAGATGACATTATTTTTGGAACACCCCTCGTAAACTTGAGCACAGACTAAGACTTGACAGTCACACATACATGTACTTACAAAAAGGACAAATGAAAATATCCCAGTCTTTGTAGAACGATCAGACTATCTACTTCAAAATACATTAATCATTTTAAAAATTACCTGATTAATGTTCATGTAAGAAATAATGACTACTCTCCCCTCTCCATTCAGATTAAGGTGTGTACTCAAGTACTAAAATTTTACTTTCTCTGCCAAACCTTATGTTGTGACAATGGTCTGCAAATGTTTTAATTTACGCCTCTGCCATTGGTTACGTCAATATGGCACCATTTTTTAACTTTTAAATAAGATTGTCCTAGTAGCAAACATTGTAGATCCTGATTAATCTGCTCCTTTAGGAGCTGCTGAGAATAAGAGTCTCTGGCCTTGGGAAGCCTCAACCATTTCATTTCTGAATGAATCTTACAAAATCATTCCCACCATTTGCTCCCTAGATGACCCTAATTACCGTAAGTATTCAGACACCCAGTCTCCCCTCGCTGTCAGTTTGTAAAGCTGAATAGACCAAGTTAGCACCTTATATATATAACACTTTAAATTTTAGACAGGGTAGCAAATAGTGAAGATCCTGATCAAACTGCTCCTTCAGGAGCAGTTTGATCTGGGTCTGCACTATCTGCCTAAATTTGTCTGTCTGAATACTTTGGGTTATTAGAGTAATTCAAATGCTAATTTTGAAAAAAAACGATTGTTACTCTGAATGGGCTGAATTCTTCCCATTTTGCTAGGACATATCTTTGTCTATTTGTTACAACAATGAATAACATGGCATAACAATGAAATAACAATTTCAATGTGAATATTGCACAAAAGATGACAATTTTTGTTCAGTCATTTTCTACACCAGTTTAACCCTTACAACGATGAATTTTCAAATCGACTATTCCATAATTAAAAAAACAGGTCAAGCTTATGGTGAATATTTAGGGATTTTTCTAAAGAAAAGTGTTAACATGACAAACAGTGCAGACCCTGATGAGAGGGCTCTCACCTGGGTCTACACTGTTTGCAAAGGACAACAGTTACTTGTGTGCGGCACTGTAAAGGTCATCATGTTGCATGCTAGTAGTGCATGTGTGATTACCTGAGGTTTCTGTTTGAATGAAATAAGACGCCACATAACTTGGGGTCAAAACTTTCTGGCACACAGACAGTCTTGTATCATAAAGAAACGAATGGACGAAAAGTTAGTACGCTTTGAGAATAGTGGCAGATGACAATTTTTACAAACAAAAGTACTAGTGATTAAAGTATTACCAACACAAGGGTTGGTTGGGACTACAATTCTTTTTGACTAAAGTACACATAATTTGAGGTGGTTTGGATTACCACTAGATCGTCTTTTAGCTAAAGTACAATCATATAAATGTGGGTAGTCAGCAGGTTGGGTTACAACCATCAACGAGGGCAATGCTGACATCTTGCATTAGATTTCATTCATATGTCCAGCACTTGTCCATCATGCTATTTTTACTCTAGTAACCCTAGAGTACATTACATTTTGTGCTCTGATGTAATATTAATACATGTACATCCTTTTTCGAACACTTTGAATGTGGGAAAAGAGTTAACTGGCATTCACAAACAGTGCAGACCCAAATCTGAGGATATCTGAGGAGTCCCTTAATTGTAATCAACATTTTCATGATATTACCCGAATGAAATTTGATGGATAGTACAGTAAAAATTGTTTTAAAAGACCATCAAAAGGGCTAATTTGGGGTCTTCAGGGCAGGTGGTAGCTTAATATAGGTCAAAAGTACTATAGGAACTTTCTGAGCTACTTTTGTCCTGCATTAAGCAACTGCTTTTTAAGGGTCCTCTGATCAATCAATGAATGGTCGCTTAACCCTTTCCTCCATAAATATGCCTTTCTATGCCTCTGTAAAAGTCACTTTTTGAAACCATTGTGATAAATGGAGCATTTGCTCCTTAGGAGCAAATACTCCCTTTATTACAATGGTTTCAGAGCCAACAAAATTCTATAAATTTTCCTTTTCTCTAGTTAATGCTCATTTTCGGTAGATTTATTCAAAGAGGTTGGATCTAAAAATAGCCTATGAGGGAATGGGTTAAGACAGGTTCTACCAATCTACTGTATTTGTCTGAATAGGCTTTAATTGTGTCTGTGACAAAAAGTACAACAGTATAAAGGTCTACACTGTTTGTAGATGTAGATGCCAGTTTATCGTGATATACCCACATCCAAAAGGTCTAAACCACACTATGTATCATCTGATCCACCCATATGTTGCAGGTTGTAAAACAATGAACTTTGCGGTATACATCAAATAATCAATTGTTCAACAGTCTAACCTTTCAACCAAAACCCTTGTCCTGCTGTAAAAATTATAGTCACTCCAACATCAACCTGGTGCAAATGTTACTTACTTCTGATTCATTGAGCTTTTGAGAAACTATTGACAGAGTATCAAACCGCTTAGATCCTGAGATGCCAGAATTACTCAACATCTCATCTGGATCCAAGCTGTTTGCAAATGCAGATTAGGTTGTGCCTAGCAGGATAAAGATAAAACTACTACAGTAAAAACCTCTCTAAACCGGACATTAAATTTAGCATAAATATCAGTCTTGGAGACAGGTGACAGCTTAATGCAGGATTACAGTCATGCAGAAAGCTCCTCTAGGAGCATGACTTTCACCCTGCATAAAAGCAGCCACCTGTCTAAAAAGTATCTAATTTTTTGTCTACCAAATTTCCGGTTTAGAGGGGTTTTACTGTATATTATGTATTGTATTTGAAAAGAGTCTTACATTTGTCTTCAAAAAACTAGTTTGGATCCTGATTGAGAATAGTGAGATACGCCACATCTCATCTAGATCCAAATTATATGCACAGATTACATCCAATTTGTCGGTAGCGTGCAACAAGTTATTTATCTTTGAGCCATCACACACACATGGTCCAGTTGATGCTATTGGTCTGCACTAATGCTTGACCAAATAAGACCACACAAAAACAATGAAGTTAGCCACCCTGAAAGATCATCAGTACTTTTATTGCCTTATTCATGAAATGAGACAATTGGCAACAACATAGCAATCACTGAGGCAAAGATCCTATGGAACAAGAATGACAATTTAACTCTTTACCTGATATAGAATGATGCCTATTAGTACTTTTTCAAACAGATCAGATGGAACCTGTAAGAATCATCTGATCAGGGTCTGCTCTGTTTGCTTATGGAATACAGGTTTGATTCTACAGTTCTGCTATGGCAAAAAAAATAATCAGCTAGTAAATATTCATGACAAAATCAGGAGTCATCTGATCAGGATCTGCTCTGTTTGCTTGAGGTATTATACAGATCTCATTCTACAGTTTTTGTCATGTCCGAAATTTTTGTTAACAAGCAGTACCGGTAATTTAATGTTCATGATGTCATTATGTCTTACATGAATTGATCATATGGACGCATTTCTGGTTTCTTACTGTTTAAATGGTTACATAATTGTCTATCAGGTAAGGGGTTATATGGTTTTTATGACCAGGGCTATAATTCTAGTGTTATGGAGTGCAGCTTATAACCATACCCTGTGTGCATCTACAAAGTTTCATAACCCTAGGTCAAATATTTTTAACCATTTACTTCATACAAACGCTTTCTTGCACTCCTGGGTCTGCTCTGTTTAGTTATGAAATTATTATTAAATCCGATACTACAGTTTCTACCAATACCAAAAATATCCTAGGTACATAACTACATATGCCATTATAAAAATTCAGATAATAAATATTTATGACATCTTTTTATTACATGAATATGCAGCAAGGAAAGGGCTAACCTGTGAACCAAATATAGACAAGAGGGCCATGATGGCCCTGATATTGCTCACCAGACAATCAGAGGAGATTTTCACTATATTTTTATCTAGAAAACAGGCCATCCCTGGGGCGGAGCCAATTTGGACCCCAGGGACATAATTTATATGACTTTTGTAGAGGACCTGAACATGATGCTATATGCCAAATATGAAAGCTAAGAACCTTCCAGTTTCAGAGGAGAAGATTTTCAAAGTTTTCACTATATTGCTATTCAAATCTGGCCACCCCCTAAGTGGGACTAATTTGGACCCCAGGGGCATAATTTTTAAAATTTTTGTAGAGGACCTGATCATGATGCTATATGCCAAATATGAAAGCTGAGAACCTTCCAGTTTCAGAGGAGAAGATTTTCAAAGTTCAAACACTCTAGCTATACATTGCATGCTAAAATTAGCCAACAATACATGTATGCTAAAAATAGCCACAAGAACAGCAGGCTGCTATAGAAAACTGGCTACCCCTGTGGTGGGGACGATTTTGACCCCAGGGGCATGGTTTATATAACTTTTGTAGAAGACCTGAACATGATGCTATGTGCCAAATATGAAAGCTGTTAAAATTTGAGAATCTTCCAGTTTCAGAAGAGAGGATTTTCAGAGTTTTCACAATATGTTTCTATAGAAAATTGGCCACCCCTGGGGCAGGGCCAATTTTGACCCCAAGGGCATAATTTATATAACTTTTGTAGAAGACCTGAACATGATGCTATGTGCCAAATATGAAAGCTGAGAACTTTCCAGTTTCAGGAGAAAATTTTCAAAGTTTTCACTATATGTTTCTATACATGTACACACACTACTGGGGCAGGCCAATTTTGACCCCAGGAACATAATTTATATAATTTTGTAGAGGGCCCACAGATGAAGCTATTTGCCAAAGATAAAAATTGAGAACCTAGTGAATTCAGAGGAGATGTTTAACGGTTTGAATTGGTTACGACGGATGACGGATGCCGACGGAGGACGGATATCAGGCAGTCACAAAAGCTCACCCTGAGCACTTTGTGCTCTGGTGAGCTAAAAAAGAAATTCAAATGGAATGAGCCTTTATGTGACTCTCCTTTTGTTTAACCCTTTCCTTCATACAGATGACCTCTGGCACCTTTGCAAACAGAGTAGACCAAGATCAGATGGTTCCTTTAAGAGCTTTCAGAAGTTAGGGCATAAAAATTGGCCAAAACCCCCTGTATTTACACACCATTATCAATTTTCAGTAAATAAATATTCATGACATGATTGACATCATTATTTGTTACATAAATATTCATGAGGTAAAAGATTAAGGATATTGTTTACTTGTTTACAGATGATAGGAAGTCATGATCTTTTGTCTGATTCATTATGTTTAATCTATCGCTGACTATTACGACTGGTCACAAGAAATTGCGAAAGGATAACAAAATCTATAAACGAACAGGACACACTTACATGTACTAAATATTTAATCCTTTTTACCTGCGACATGCATACAGGTTTGTCATGTGCAAACAGTGTAGACCCAGATCAGAGGGCTACTAGAGGATTACTCTGTTCAGGGTCTGCACAATTTACCATTCAAAATCCTGTATCAAGTTTAAGCCTTTCATATTGAGTGGACTCTCTAGTTAAACACTGAAGGGCTATTCCATTCTGATAATTCAAGCCCATTCCCTCATATTGACCTCTTTTGGCACTTTTTGACACCATTGTGAGAGATAGAGTATTTGCACTATCTGACTAAGTCTGTCTGTCCAAATACATAAGGTATTAGGGTAGAGTTCATGGTAGCCATATGTTTTACAAGTGTTTATGTACTTATTTATTTATACATCTGATAAAGTCTAATCATCATCAATCTCCTATTGGTCAGGGAACGCGACACAAAATGATCAAGCATGTACTGTTAAGGACTGCGTTACAAGCACTTCAGAAACTGCATGATCTCTCTAACATCTTGAGTGGGGGCAGTGTCCTAAATCCTGTTGATTTATTTGGGCTGTTTTGATTTGTTTAAATATTTATCCTTGTCATACCATTATGAGCTAACATGCGGTTGTTGGAAATTTGAGTCTTATGTCCTGTTTTTGTCCAGAAAAAACTCTTCTGTTAACCCTTTCCCTCATGTAAATGCATTTTCATGCATTTGCAAACAGAGTTGACCCAGACCAGACATCTCCAATAGGAGCCGTCTGATCAGGGTCTGCTCTGTTCGCTTTTGACATGATCTACCCTTGATTCTACAGTTTTTGTTAAAGCAAAAACAAATCCTACCAAAGTTTACATTTAAAAAAATCAGCTAATAAAAGTTCATGATGTCATTATTTCTTATATGAATATTAAACAGTGAAAGGGTTAACCCTTTCCCTGTTCTGTATTTAGGCCAAATTTCAATACCTACTGAATATTCATTAACAAATTAGAAATATGGAAGGTGGTACAATGTAGACATTTTAGAAAGTAAATTAACAGATCTATTAAATTTTATTAGCAAACAGAGCAGACCCTGATCAGACGGCTCTGTTCGCAAATGCGTGAAAACATGTTTATATGAGGGAAAGGGTTAAATGATATAAATTTATACTATACCGTACATCCCCACTCTAATAAACAATTTCTTACTTTTAACGGTGTGTGTATGTGCTCCAATAAAACAACTAAAACCAAATGTATAATAACCATTTAATAAATACAGTAAAACCCCGCTAATACGACCACCAAAAAGGGGCATAATTCTAGCTGGCAGAGGCAGGTGGTAGCTTAATGCAGGACAAAAGTTATGCAGAAAGCTCCTATAGGAGCTTTCTGTATAACTTTCGTCCTGCATTAAGCAACCACCTGCTTTAAACGACATCAGTGGCTGTTTATTAAGTGGTCGTATTAGCGGGGTTTCACTGTATATGTTTTTCCCTAGGAGCTTTCTGTATTGCTTTCATTCTGCATTAAGCAACAACCTGTGACTGTACATAATGCAAGAAGCTCCCTATAAAAAATGTTATGACCCCAGGGGTGTTTATTAGCAATCATACAATATATAATTATGTATCTTGTGTAAATAGCTTCTTATATCTTGTACATGTATCTAGTAGACAACTTCAAAACTGTATATGGAATTTATATATGAGACACTCAGTAGAAAGGATCTTACAGCATTGAAACCAATGTAGACCCAGATCAGACAAGCTCGAAATCAGACTGCCTTAGAAGTTAGAATTACCCCAGTCTTAAGCAGAAAGTTTTATAACTTTGGAGTCTAGAGTATGGATGCTGAAACTAAGCGCTTTTATACGAAAAGTTATGCCTACATGTTCTATACTCGAAATTTTGACTCTATCGAATGTTCAAAGTAAAGTTACCCATGAGTGTTTAACTACAGAGTCCATTTGGAGTCTTCTGTTCAAGGTCTACACTGTTTGCAAATGCCAGTACAGTTGTTTCCAGCATTTAAAGGGCTAATGGGTCTATAAGTGACAGTGGTCCTAATCTGTATGGCACTTTGGTATGACCCAGAACAATAGGAACTCATCAGCAATTAGTATGACCAGTCACACAATCAGGTGACACAGCATTGATGTGGTGGCCCTGATTAACATAAAACTTCAGGTAACAGTAATTGGAACGTGAAAACATTTGCCAAAACATGAAGTTGGTTGGTAACAAGTAGCTCTCATCTGCATACCTGTGACGTCAACTGTGTTACATTTAGTGTAAATAAGTCAAGTCGACACTTAGCAAGAGCTCTCTAAACTGATATTAACGCTCCTCTTTATCAGACTGCGGACTCCAAGATGATGGACTACTTCTAAAG
Source organism: Azorinus chamasolen (assembly GCA_963576725.1). NCBI lineage: Eukaryota > Metazoa > Mollusca > Bivalvia > Cardiida > Solecurtidae > Azorinus > Azorinus chamasolen. Next base: position 36,455,222 of record OY755236.1, on the reverse strand, counting down.
ATATTGAAGGCTTAGATTACTATATTAGTGATATTACCATTCGCTTGCTATTCATGTCAATATACCTACCTGTAAATAGTGAAGACCCAGATGAGACAGCTCCTGCAGGAGCTGTCTCATCAGGGTCTGCACTATTTACAAGTTGATTGTGTAACCAGTGCACTCCACAGCAGTGATTGCACAGCGAAATACTTGTACACAATGAAGATATATGTAATTATACAACAGGGCATGGGTAAAGAAGGAGAAATGTGTTTTAAAATTCAGCAAGAGAAGGGTTAATACATAATGGATATTCAAATAAAATTTCTGTCTTGATTTTAAATAAACAATTACGGTACTTAGGTTTCCTAAGCAATTTTTTTAATGATTGAAATAATGACATCATGAATATTACATAGATTAATTTTTGAATTTGCATAGTAGGATTGTCTTGTCTTGACCGAAACTGCAGAATACAGTTCTCTGACAGGCATTAAAGTGATTTAAAAAAAAACACATTGACCATAAAATTCCTAACCTGCATGAAAAAAAAAAGCTCATTTAAATACAGTAAAACCCCGCTAATCGACCACCAAAAAGGGGCATAATTATGGGTGGCAGAGGCAGGTGGTAGCTTAATGCAGGACGAAAGTTATGCAGAAAGCTCCTATAGGAGCTTTCTGCATAACTTTCGTCCTGCATTAAGCAACCACCTGCTTTAAACGACATCAGTGGCTGTTTATTAAGTGGTCGCATTAGCGGGGTTTCACTGTATACAAATTATAAACTGTTAAGGTCATTCAGACAGTATTTCTAAAGTAACTGGCTTTCAATATTGATCAGGGTTCATAGCTGACAATTTGCTGTGCATAATCACTGTTATCATTTCCTAATAAAGCTATTTAAGGTCAAAGAAGAGTTATTATTTGTAGAAAATATGACAGCATTTTAATACTGAATTTTCAATAAAAAAAAGAAGCACTGCCATTACATTATAACCAACTATTCTAAATATTTCATTCAAGTTGCTTCATGAATTCAATATATATATAGCAATCAACATAACAAACTGCAGTACTCTTTCATATATTGTACAATGTCATATTTAAATTTCTCTTAACCAAAAAATAATAATGAAACTTTTATGTAGAATTACAGACTTATATGTTTAGTTAATGCCTTTATCTGACAGATATGCCTTTTCACGCCTTTGCAAACAGAGCAGATCCAGATCAGAGTCTGCTCTGTTTGATTATAAAATTATACTGATTTGATTCCTGTGTTCTTATGTCATTACAAAAAATCATCTAATTATTATTTATGTTGTCAGTACTCCTTACATGAATATTCAAAAGGTAAAGGTAACATGTACAGGAAATATGTTTTGGGCCAAAGAAGGAACTGTAGAAACATGAAATACCATTAGCAAACCAAACAGAGTTGAACCCGATCAGACAGCTCTGTTTACAAAGGCATCAAAAGATATTACTACACTGTTGATAAGTGGGAACGGGTTAAATGCAGGAAAAAAAGTAACGCATTAAGCTCCTAGAGAAGCTTTCTGCACTATTGTTGTCCTGCATTAATCCTTTCCCTCATATAAACGTGTTTTCACGCATTTGCAAACAGAGTAGACCCAGATCAGACGGCTTCTAGAGGAGCCGTCTGAACAGGGTCTACTCTGTTTGCTAACATAATTTGATAGATCTGTTTATTTGCTTTCTAAATTGTCTACAATGTTCCACCTTCCATATTTCATTATAACTATTTTGTTCATGAATATTCAGTAGGTATTAACCCTTCGCTTGCTATTCACGTCAATATACCTACCTGTAAATAGTGAAGACCCAGATGAGACAGCTCCTGCTGGAGCTGTCTCATCAGGGTCTGCACTATTTACAAGTTGATTGTGCAACCAGTGCACTCCACAGCAGTGATTGCACAGCGAAATACTTGTACACAGTGAAGAGATATATGTAATTATACAACAGGGCATGGGTAAAGAAGGAGAAATGTGTTTTAAAATTCAGCAAGTGAAGGGTTAAAATTTGGAATAAAGATATAGAACAGGGAAAGGGTTAAGCAAGCACCAACTCCTATTCGCCCCAATGTTTATTTATTATGTGGTTAATATAGACAGGTTTTGCTGTATCTGCAAAAATTATCACTAATATTCCCTTAGGAGTCACAAGACAGTAGCCGGAGGCAACTCGCAATCTCACATCACATTTCTCGTAAGACAATCAATTTGAACATTTACATGTTCCATAATTAATGCCTAGAGCTGGAAAACCCAATAGTGAATCAATATTAATTAGCACTTGTCGTCGAGTTACAATGGTGTAACCCACAGGCCAAGTATTTTCGAAATGTTAGAAATGTTAAGTTTTCACCAATTTTGCACTCAAACTGTTAATGTTTCTGAAAAAAAATCACAAGAAATTTCTGGTTTGAAATTAGAGAGGTTTACCTTTATAATACTTCTTATCACATTAAGGGTTAATTAACAAAGGGGGAATGAGGAGATGAGATTTAGATTTGTTCAGTAATCCTCAATGGCTTCCAATACCATAAATATATATATACATGTATATGTAGGATTTCAGCAATAGACATTGGTACTATCAATTCTCTACTAACTGACTTATTATTATTATTATTATTACTTACCGGGTATCCAACAGTTTCAAACTTTCCTAAACTGTAAGAGATGTTTTGCTCAATTCAGCAAACATTATGAATCTACATTAGATGGGAAGGAACTTGACAAGGAAAAAAATCTGATTTTGAAATTGATAAAGCCAACAATTTTGCATACCACAATTAACCCTTTCCCTGTTCTATGTTTATTACAAATTTCATTACCTTAGTACTGAATATTCATAGACAGATTAGTGATAATAAAATATGGAAGGTGGAATATTGTAAACATTTCAGAAAGTATAGAAACAGATCTATTAAATTCCAATAGCAAACGGAGCAGGCCCTGATCAGACGGCTCCTATAGGAACCGTCTGATCTGGGTCTACTGTTAATAGATGCGTGAATACACATTTATGAGGGAAAGGGTTAACTTGTAAAAGTAATGCTAAATGTTGTACAGAATGATTAGACCACAGACTTATTTGTCTGCAATAATAAACTCTAATTACTCTAAGTCTTCGGACAGACAAACAAACTTATGCAAATAGTGAAGACCCAGATCAAATGGCTCCTGATCAGTTTGATCAGGGTCTTCACTATCTACTAGACTACTACTATGTCAGTCTAATTTAAAATAATCAAAATGGTGCCAAATTGAATTTTTCAGCTTTACAAAATGTTGAGGAAGAGAGACTGGGTGTCTGATTATACTTAAGGGTACTGGGACTTCTTTACAGTCTGTACAGTACCACTACCTCTATCTGTAGTGCGGTGTGAGCACCGACAGGGCCAATATCAAGTGTACAAAAGTCCCATCTAGAGAGATACAGTATCAGAGGTCCTGATAAGATGCGTAAATTAAAACATTTTCACGTAAATTAAAACATTTTCACGAATAAATTCTTTATTTCTCCATCAAATCCAATATGTTGTGGTCCAAGAGACGATTCTAAAGAATTGTTACAGCACAGGGTTCGGTGGAGAAATGACAATTTTAGTAGTAAGTACTTGAATGCGCATGTTTATCTGTTCCTCTGCAGTATCTTCTGTGACATCCTGTTTAGTCCAGATATCAGTCCAGATATCATGCAATTTTCATTCACAAAATGTTTTGTCATTAACTATTTTCATCCCCTTGACATTATGAATATTCAATGCTTCGACATCGAGAATACAGTTGAACTTCAATAAGTCAAACTTCAAGGGACAGTACAAATTAGTTTGAGTCATCCGATTTCTCATCTGAACGATTTGTCAAGACCACAGCTTAAAGGGGATGTCCCTACATTTGACGCGTTTCAAAAACACTTAAAATATACAAAACTCATGTGTTTATATGCTGAAAAGTAGTATATCGCAAGAAACCCCATTCAATTATCGTTTATAATGACAAAACATCCATGTGTTTGATATCGCCGATCCCGATTTTACTCCCCGATGTTTCAGTTTTATTCGGGTTAGGTTTTAGTTTCGTAACTGTTCGCCCTATTCGCGATTATCCGACCACTTACGAGAAAGCTATTACATAAACAATGGAGGGATCGGGTGATCATCGGCAAAACGCGGAAGAATTTAACGGAAAAGGCCGATAATATTGTGTTGTAGAACAAAAATTATCAGTACTAATGAAATCGGTTTATTTGTATCACAGGGGCATTTTTCGATATAAGTTCAAATTGGGAGCCTTCATAATAATGATAGAGCATAACAAATACCAAGTTTTATGATATTATTGAAAATATCCGATCATTGTAGGGACTTCCTCGTAGGAGCTTTCAGCATTACTTTAGACCTGTATTAAGCTGCCACATGTGTTTCTAGATATCTGTAGCGATACATTTTAGAGCAATTTGTAGTGTTAGTTTTGGAAGGACTGGACTTTTTGTTTGAGTTATCCCGAAGTTCGAGTTATCTGAGTTCGAGATATCGAAGTTCATCTGTACTTACTAACTGAATTTTCATAACCGTTGATCAACAGAATCTCTAGAATCAGATCTATATAACTCCAAAAGCAAACAGAACAGACCCTGATCAGATGACAGAAGCTGTATGATCTGGGTCTGTTAGCTCTGTTGACAAAGGCATCAAGAGGCATGTGTGTATCAGGTAGTAAATCAGGGTTTATACATTATCAAGTGTGAAATAGCCGGAAAAAGTTATTCTGTGTTTCATAGAGATACAAACTGTTTACAAATTAAATTCACTCTTTCCTTCATATAAACGTCTTTTTATGCATCTGCAAACATAGCAGACCCAGATCTGGCTGCCCCGATGGAGTCATGTGATCAGGGTCTGTTGTGTTTGCTTTCGACACGATATAGATTTGATTCTACAGTTTTTGTCAAAGCAAAACGTTTCTTTAAAAGGTTTATACGTAAGAAATTCAGCTAATAAATATCCATGATGCCATTATTTCTTACATGAATAATGAACAGGGAATGCATTCATATATAGACACCTTTTCACACATTTGCAAACCCTTCCTTCAATGAATATTGATGTCAGAATTAATGACACCATGCATACTAATTAGATGCAATCTTCTAATAGCACATGAACACAAAAGGTTTGGGTCATGGCAGAATCTGTAGACTCATACTTATATCATCATTTTACTCCATGAATAATCATGCAAGATATAATGATGTCATGAATATTAATTAATTAGATTAATTGTTATACAATGTAATAGCACATGGACAGATTCTATCCACATGTATATCATAATCAAACAGAGCAGATCCTGATCAGATGGCTCTTATAGGAGCCATCTGATCTGGGTCTACTCTGTTTGCAAAGGTGTGGAAATGCTTATTTATGAAATAAAGGATTAAGTCATCAGCAAACAGAGTAGACCCTGATCAGATGGCTCCTATAGGAGCCATCTGATATGGGTCTACTCTGTTTGCAAAAGTGTAGAGAGGCATATTTATGGAGTAAAGGATTAAATGAAAAGGTTGACAAGAGTAGATTGACCAAACATTATGAGTATCCACTCAATTTAAATCCACAAAAGGCAATCTGCTCAAGTGATATTGTGTCTAAAAAGTTGTAACATCAGTCAAACTGGATTACTGAGTACTTTGGAGGTGTGACACATCAAACATTAAGTCGTAAACTTCAAGCTTGTACTAGTAAGTATGTATACACTTCATGGGGGAGATGTGGGATTTCACATTTGAGGTAAATGGACTGTATCACTAGTTAACCTTTCCCCTCATACAAACATTGTTTTTTTTTACACATTTACAAACTTAGTTGTAATGAAATATGGAAGGTGGATCATTGGAGCCATTTTATAAAGTAATGAAACAGATCTATCAAATTCCTTTTAGCAAACAGAGCAGACCCTGATCAGACAGCTCCTATAAGAGCCGTCTGATCTGGGTCAACTCTGTTTGCAGACATGTGAAAACATGTTTATGTATGTCAGAGGGAAAAAGTTAATTGAAACAGTAGAAGTCAAAACTGCATAGATCTAAATTTGAGCAGACATTATTTTTTTCACAGTTTTCTTAAAATTTTAGGCTATGTCTATCCAGTATCTGAAATAGTTATTATTCTCTTTGACATACGGAGTAGATCCTAGTGACAGCTAGTCTAGGTCTACAGTCCATACTGTCTGCCAAAAACGAGGCCCATACTAGTTATGTACCCTAATTATCCTTAATATTCGGACAAACTAGGACAAACAGTGTAGAATCAGATCCATCTCCTGAAGGAACAGTTTGATCAGGGTCTACACTATTGTCTTTCTGGTACTCCATTAACTTCAATTACCCTTTCCCTCATATAACACCTTTGCATGCCCTTGCCTTCTACACCTTTGCAAACAGAGTAGACCCAGATCAGATGGCTCCTATAGGAGCCATCTGATCTGGGTCTGCTCTGTTTGCTTATGAAATCATATATAACAGCTTTTGTCACAACAAAAAATTCCCATGAAAATTTTACCTGATAAAAATTAGGTTTATGAATATTCATCAAGTGATCAATTATGCAAATATGTTCATTAGGGAAAGGGTTAAAATCTTTGCTGATATGACATGGAGAAGGGAGATTGAGTGTCCAAATATAATGGGTAACTATGGTAATTTACATGTACATCAACAGCTTTTACTGATAACAACATTATTTTTTTAGTGCAAAATCCATATATGCTTCCGTGAGGTATGTTAACAACAGGTAAACTGAACAAGGAAGTCCAGAAAAAAACTATACTGCACTGTTTACAACAAATACATTGTGATTTATTCATGCTGATAGAAAAAAAAATCTACAAGTTCAAAGATTTTGAAATGAGTGACTGTGTATTTTGACATTGTTTTTACAGGATAATTTCAAACCTTGTTTTTCTGAAAGTAGTAATTAACTTTGAATTAGGATTTTTCAATTTCAGCCAAATGCGAGCAAGTGTATCAGAAGTTTGACAATAGTCAAATAAGTTTCTGTTTAAAACCAAAGAAAACATAAGATGTTTTAAATGCGTAGTTATTAACCCTTTCCTCCATAAATGCGCCTTTCTACGCCTCTGTAAAAGTCACCTGAAGAAACCATTGTGATAAATAGAGCATTTGCTCCTATAGGAGCAAATGCTCTATTTATCACAATGGTTTCAAACTACAAAATTCTAAAAAAAATCCTTTTCTCTAGTTAATGCTCCTTTTCGGTAGATTCATTCAAAGAGGTTGGGTCTTAAAATAGCCTATGGAGGAAAGGGTTAAACAATACCCTAACTACCTTAAGTATTCAGACACCAAGTCTCCTCTCTCCAAAGATTTTTTAAAGTTGAATTAAACAATTTGGTACTATTTTGATAACCTTAAAGTATACTGACATAGCAGACCCTGATCAAATTGCTCCTTTAGGAGCAGTTTGATCTGGGTCTGCACTATTTGCATTTATAAATCTGTCTATCCGAGGACTTGAGGTAATTAGTCTATTGGGGGTTTACAGGGGAAAACTCAACTGTATCAGTTTTCTTTCATCTTTAGTCAACTCAGCAAAATTTTGTTGCCAGAAAATGTTTATTTAACCCATTACCTCATAAGCTATTTTTAGACCAACTCTCTTTGAATGAATCTACCGAAAAGGAGCATTATCTAGAGAAAAGGAAACTTTAGGATCGTGTAGTTTTGAAACCATAGTGACAAATAGAGCATTTGCTCCTATAGGAGCAAATGCTCTATTTAACACAATGGTTTCAAAAGGTGATTTACAGAGGTGTCAAAAGGCGTCAATATGAGGGAATGGGTTAAATATTTTCAATGTGTTTTATCTTTGTTCCATTTCATAAATATGATCAGAGTGAGAAATGGTTTAGACCCTGATCTGGATCCAAACTGTTAGTAAATGTTAAACTATTTCCAAAACCCCAAAGACCCTTGTTTGCTGGTGTGTCCCATATGATCAATGTTGATAATGATAATTACTATACTCACATCAAGTCTGGCCGAAATCTGTGAATTATTGCACAAAAAGCTAGTCCGCTCTTCCATGATGCGGCCATATCTCGGACTTCAACATCTCGATATCCATCACACATCTTCTTACACCACAGCTGCAGGTTTTTCACCTTTGTCATAGCCATTGTTACAACTTTCTACTCTCCTGAAGATCTGATATAAAACACAGTTTCCACTATTTTGCAGTTTGCTACAAACTGTATCACTTATTTCTGTCCACACAAGTTCATCATCTGTCCCATCTCAATTAGCAAGCAGACTCAATCTGAAATAAAGTATGGTCACAATCAATATCTTCAGTCAACTATTGTAGCTATCGGTCAGTGAATGTATGAAATCTTGTGACTGTGCATCAAATATATATCCGAAAAGTTTCGAAAAAAGGAAGTTAAAGTTTACGCACATAAACACTTCAGCCACTTAAACATCTATCTTAGTGTTGTTATCATGTTAGCCACTGTTCATTTAAATACAGCTTTATTAGTCATTTTACATGCTATATTAAGCAGCACACTTCAGCAAGTGTGCCAAAACTAGCTCACTCCAATAAAAGAATTGTCAAACCCCATAAACACCCACAACCCAGCAATGCACTTCCCCACCACCAAGCCCACATCATTTTATTTGAAGTTTAACCCCAAACATCTCTCAGATGTATTGTTTGTATCTACACTCCAAATTAAGTTTAGATCCAAATCGGATGTCAAGTAATTGTACATGTATACCAACCCAGATTAGAACTACATAGTACATCAGGTTTATAATACATTTATATATTTAACCCTTCGCTTGCTGTTCACGTCAATATACCTACCTGTAAATAGTGAAGACCCAGATGAGACAGCTCCTGCAGGAGCTGTCTCATCAGGGTCTGCACTATTTACAAGTTGATTGTGCAACCAGTGAACTTCACAGCAGTGATTGCACAGCGAAATACTTGTACACAGTGAAGATATATGTAATTATACAACAGGGCATGGGTAAAGAAGGAGAAATGTATTTTAGAATTCAGCAAGAAGGGTTAAAACATGGAATCTCTAAACAATAAAATTTGAGCGTTAGAAAAAACAAGCAATGATACCCTTTTTATATGCCCACCTAACAAAGGTGGTCCTATATTGGCGTGGCCCTGTCCGTCCATCCAACATTTTGCTTGTCCGCTGTTTTCTCGGAAAAACTATTTGACGGATATTATGAAACGTCACACAAATCTTTAATACCTCAAGATCTGAAGCTGAGTCAATTCTGAGGTTCATCTGATTTGTCGTTACGGAGTTATGGCCCTAACCTTTTTCATTAATTTTTAAATATTTATTTCAAATTTATTATATGATATTACCTTAATATGGACCATAGCGAGCAGAAACGGACGTAAATCAACACAAACAAACTTAATATGGATTATTATTAATGTTAATTATTTTAATGTTATGGCATGAACTTTGTGCATTCTTTGCTTTGTTCGTCTGTCAACTTTTGGTTTGTCTGTTGTTTTCTGGGAAAACTATTAAAAGGATATTGATGAAACTTCACACAAATGTTTTATGCAACAAAACCTGAAGCTGAGTTGAGGTTTATTCAATTTGTCATTACAGAGTTATTGACCCTTGCCCTTTACTAAAATCTGCAAATATGAGGATGGACGTAACTTTTTTATTTAATAAGATAGTCACCTCAATTTTGTTATACAGTAAACCTCTCTCTAACGGTCACTAAATTGTGTTAATTACATGTTATTTGTGGCAGGTGACTGCTTAAAGCAAGGTGAAAGTATAACAGAACGCTCCTATAGGAGCGTTCTGTTTTACTTTCACCTTGCTGTAAGCAGTCGCCTGCTTTAACACAAAATACTTGATGTAATTTGGTGGTCGTTATAGAGAGGTTTTACTGTATAATATCACCTTAATATGGAGATCAAGATCTGAAGTACAAATTAGAAAATGTCAACACTTGTAAGGCGTATTGAATCAGAGAAGTTTTGCAAGTGGGCGTATCATGTACTGTACGCGGTACTCTTGTTACTGTAAGTATTCAGACAAACTTAAGCAAATAGTGCAGACCCAGATCAAATGAATCCTGAAGGAGCCATTTGACCACGGTCTACACAATTTGTTACTACATCAGTCTAATTTAAACAATGCAAAATTGAATTACAGTAAAACCTCTCTATAATGGTCACTAAATTACATTAAGTATTTGTGTTAAAGGCAGGTGGCTGCTTAAAGCAAGGTGAAAGTAAAACAGAACGCTCCTATAGGAGCGTTCTGTTTTACTTTCACCTTGCTTTAAGCGGCCACCTACCCTAAATACCAAATAATTAACACAATTTAGTGGCTGTTATAGAGAGGTTTTATTGTATTCAGCTTTGCAAACTGTTGGAGAGGGAAGATTAGATGTTTAGAGTAAATAAGATACTCAGTATCATTCACTTGGCTCCAGTACATGTAAATACCAAATTTCAAAACTCACTAAAAATCAATGCGTGTAACTGTTTTGATTTTTTTTTTGTCTGATGAATATTCATGTAAAAAAAGATCATCAGGGATACTGTTTTATAATGAACAACAGAAAGTTTACGCTCATACTTAAGCAAACTCATACAAAAGCTGGTCTGATCTGAGTCTATTCTGTTTGCAAATGTGTCAAAAGGTATCTCTATCAGGTAGATATTGATACCGATATTGTTGAAATTCATCAAAATCAAAGTTTTACTGAAACTGACTGCAAGGATGGTTTGTAAATTAGTTTACTGAAGTCTGAGTCAGCTGTTACTGTATTAATTGCTTTTTTAGATGTAAGTATGCACTTTTACTTCAAACACATAGTTTTTACTTTACACCGATACATTTTCTTGGCCTGTTCAAATATGTCAAGTGCACGTCCACTACAAAGCATGATGACAGCTGTAATGTGCTGAATATGAGCATCACTATTTGCCTACTCAAAACATTATACGTCTTACCATGTACAGTAAAACCCCTCTAAACCGGTCTTCAAGGTTCTCTAGGAGCTTTCTGCATGACATTAACCCAGCATTAAGCAACCACCTGCCTAAAAGTATTTAAATTCTTCTCTCCTAGAACTCCAGTTAACCCTTTTCTCCATAAATACGCCTTTCTACATCTCTGTAATAATCACTTCTGGAAACCATTGTGATAAATAGAGCATTTGCTCCTATAGGAGGCTCTATTTATCACAATGGTTTCAAACTACAAAATTCTAAAATTTTACTTTTCTCTAGTAAATGCTCCTTTTGGGTAGATTCATTCAAAGAGCTTGGGTCTAAAAATAGCCTATGGAGGAAAGGGTTAAGAGGGGTATTACTGTATGCTATATGCAGATCAATGATAACCCAAATGTAAACAGCTTGGATCCAGATCAGATGCTAAAAAAGGACAAAATAATTTTGTAGATAAAACAGTTTTAGTAGATAACAATTATTATCAAACATGCAAAGAGTTTGGTGGTAGGCACCACTATGTAAATGATGCAAATAATTTAGTATGAAAAGAATTTCTAGGTACAAGAGATGTGCAGCTGGGCTCTTGAAGACCACAGATTGATGATGTACGTGACATATAGCTTGTTGATCACTCATGTCTTACATACACTGTTTTAACCCTTTCCCTCATATTAACATGTTTTCACACTTTGCAAACAGAGTAGACCCAGATCAGACGGCTCCTAGAGGAGCCATCTCATCAGGGTCTACTCTGTTTGCTCATGAAATTTGATAGATGTTTCTTTAGTGTCTAAAATGGCTATAATGTTCCACCTTCCACATTTCATTATAACTATTTTGTTCATGAATATTCAGTAGGTATTGACATTTTAAATAAACACAGAACATGGAAAGGGTTAATCCTTTACTCCATAAATGCACTTTTCTACGCCTTTGCAAACAACAGTGAAGTATTTTCCATGGCAAAAAAAATCCTCTGTAAAAAAAAGCCATTATTAAAATGACTCTTATTAATATTGAATCTAATTAATGTTCATGACATTAAGTCTTCTTATATGAATATTCATGGAGTAAAGGTTTACCTACAATATCAAACAATAAAATACAGA